>VZSG01000045.1:1949013-1987937 GCA_013398315.1 Nothoprocta pentlandii
TCGCGGAGCCGCCGCGCGGACACGTCGGAGCGCGCAGCAGCGCTCCGGGCAGCCAGCCCTGCGCGCCCTAGAATCACGCGCCGATCTCCCCGCCCGCCCTGCGATAAGCCCGAAGTTGGACCGGGGGATGAGCCCGCAGCCGCCCGGGTCACCCTCAGCCCCAGCTGCTCTTCCTGAGAAACTTGCAAGGAAATCCAAGAAGCAACATCAAGACCTCTCAAAAGAACGGCTTAGCCTTGCAATGCGTTAACTGTCAATTGTGAGACGATCATGCGTTGCTGGGATGTCCAACATACACTTCCAGCACCTTAATGTCACTGAAATTTAATTTACCATATAAACTTGTGTGGATCACGTGGGCACTCCAGAAGCAAGATGGATTGGGACCCCCCAGGCTTAGCAATAGGGAGTTGTTTTAATGGGATAGACTGAAGACAGAAAATATTAATAACATAGGGATACAAGTGATGTGAGCGTGCTCTACATCACAGAATCACACAATGGCAAAGGCTGGAAGGGACCTCTAGAGATCATCTAGTCCAACCCCCCCCTACTCCAGCAGGGACACACAGAACACAGGGTGGCATCCAGGCAGGTTTTGAAGACCTCCAGAGGAGACTCCACAGCCTCCCTGGGCAGCCTGTTCCAGGGCTCTGTCACCTTCACAGGTCAGCAAGGAGGAGGAGATGAGGCCTTTTGCAAGACAGCTACTAGCAGCCTTATGTTCACATGAGGTGCTCTCATCTCACATTTGCCTCGAGCCACCCAGGCATCTGTAGAAGGCAGAAGACCACAGAGCACTGACAGGCCAGGAGGACCTTATATTTGGGTCCCCTTATAAGCAAATAATTCTCCGTGTTATCTTTTGCTTCTGATTCAATATAACTGCCTACTTCAACAGTGCATCAATATCTCCTAATTGTCCAATGCTTTTGCTATGACTGAATTGCAAAATAAATAAATAAATACAGTTTTAAGTGCACTTCTGTGCACAAAACACTACCCTTGGGCGGTAAATGCTCATGCAGCATGAGCCCAACCTTCTTCCCACTGACGTTTTGTGAGTTTTGCCAGGAGTTTCTCCAGGGTCAACCCCAGCCTCCCTAGAGCTCTTCCAAGACATCCATGGATCTTGCGTTATGAAACACAGCAAGGAAAATGGACCACGCAGTTACATCCCCCATTACACAGGCTGCAACGCCTTCCTTTTCACAATATATGTGATTTGCAGGGTAGCACCAATGATCAGACTTATCAAAGTTCCTAGAAAGGGGAGAAGAAAAAACCACCCCAACACCAAGACAGGCTTCTAAAATGGATTTCTCTCAAAAGTAGTCTACTCACCTACCTGTAAAAGAGATAATACTTCTCCAGATAACTGGCTGCTTGAAGAATCAACAATTTAAAACTAATTTCAGACACTACAATAACAAATAGAAGAACCTCATATAAATAAGTGAGGCATACTAAAACACTTCATTAGAGAATACTGAAATCACAAAAAATTAATGAGGAGTTGCTGCTCTTTAGGCATGCATTTACCTTCAAGCATTGCAGTAGTGTCCCCTAAGCACTAAATACCCACTGCAGTAGCAGGAGCTAGTCCCAGGATCAAATTTAAAACATGCCCAGGTGCCTGTTAGTTGCATCTGTACCTGATTACAGAAATCAGTGCATTTTAATCAACTACAGCAGAGGTCATCTTTTTTTAGACTGTCAGTAATCACATACTCACTCTTTTTATAGAAAGTGTCTTTTTAAAAAGTTTCTTTTCAGTTATTTTTCATGTCCACGTTCCCTCTGTTCCCTTCACATAAAAGAACTTTGAACTGCAAGTTATCTTTGAATATCTTTCTTAAAAGCTCTCCGCACTCAGAAGTTTTCCATCGCTGGTGCTGGGGTACCTCAGCGCAGAGAGCCTGAGGTCAAATTGTTGCTTTGTTAGGCAGCTATAGGAGGAAATAATTGCTGATTAGAAGATATAATGGGTACATTATGGCAGAGAAACAGAAGCCCACAGAAATGGTGGTGTGTTCTGCACAAGGTCGGAGGAGAGCACAGAACCCAGGTGTGCCCATTGCTACTGCAGAGCTCCAGGCATTACAACATTTTCTTTCCTATACATTCTGCCCAAATGTAATTGCCTCCACGTCACTTAGACTGTACCTTCTTTCAGCAAAAGATCTGGCCATTTGTTAGGCTTTGTAAAGCAGGAGCATGTTTTAAGTGTTTGATAAAAAATGCTGGCAATTTTACTCTGAAGTGGTAATACAATGAAGCCACCATTCATACTACTTTCAGGAAGAAATATACGCAAAGCAAACAGTCACACACTTGCACAAGTTGGCTTATGAAGAATCGCTTCCTATTGTAAAGCAAATTATCAGTAAGGAGATCTAAGTAAATGGCAGGTAATGAGAATTTCTGTTTAAACGCAAGGTTCTGAACCGATTCCCAAGTAGGGATTAATTCTTTAAACTTTGTAACAGACCTCTTTCCTGGGAGGAAATAAAAAAAAAAAAAAAAAAAAAAAAAAAAAAAAAAAAAAAAAAAAAAAAAAAAAAGAAAAGCTAATTTCAAGTTTTGTCATAAGTTGAAACATTTTTTTCCCTTGAAAAATGTTTTTTAATTCCAATCTTAGATTTTTTTTCCAGATGCTATTCATAATAAAAATGATATGCAATTATTATAATCATGAGGAAAACTGGTAAACAGATCACACTTGGTGACAGATTTTATTTCACAGGAATTAGTCATCTCAAATAATCATGGAATCATATGTGCAAACCCTAGACTATTTATTGCTACAGATTTGGATAAATGATCATGGAGGAAAAAAATAGTTTTATTTGATGAAGAGAAACACTTTTCAGCAATTCAGAACTGTACCAAGGTTAATGCAAAATAACAGCCTGATTCTTCACAGAAACATAATTCTATTTCTATAAAATAGAGGTGATTCCTTGATCCATTTTAATACATCACAAGGCACAGATTCATTTAATCAGCAACAGGATTTTAGTTTCAAAAATGTGACTTGGAGGGCTCTCTATATGTCATGTTGTCCCTCCTGACCAATACTGGGATAACCACAATTGTGTCATTGCTAATTCATTCTTACAGATCTTCAGGTAATAAAGATCCTACAAATCACTAGGTAATAAACCTGTTGTAAAGGTTAGAAAGCCTTTCCTCTAAAGCGAATCTTTCTTCTGTAATTGAAGCCTATTTCCTGCTGTCCTGTCCCTCAGACAACGCACACAGAACCGCTGTTTGCAACAGTCTTAATACAAGGAAAACAAATTATCAGGTCATTTCTACTCATCTTCCTTTCTTGGCTTGTGCCTCTATCCTTGTGTCCCCTACAACTCATCTTTCAAATTTCCCTCATTTCCCTCGTATTATTGCTTTTCTGTTTTGGACTCTCCCAAGTCCACTTTTGCAACACAGTGCCCAAATCTGGACATAATACTGGAATGCTCAAAAAGAGGGCACACATCCTTTCACAGCTCTTTGCACGCTCTGCTCCTATTTCTAGAATTTAACTAGGCATTTATAGTATGCACTAGATTTAAGATACAAATCTCTGCACACAGATTCTTATGAAAGATAACCGGTTTTGCATCTTAATTAAATGTCCTCGAGTTTGGCACTGTCATGGATTTTCAAGGCAGAAGACAAAGATCATAGCAATCAGCCAAAGACCCTCCTCGAATAAGTCTACATCTATGTTAAATAGAGAGTATCTGTCCAGAAAAAAAGTACAGATAGTCAAAAGATGCAAATTCTGGATTTAAGAGCTCTGAATTATGGAGAACCGGTTTCTTAATAAATTGTTCCCACACATATTTGCAAGACATAGGGACAAATCTTACAGCCTGTGACAAACTGATTTATTTGGTTGCTTCTACTTTCTGTACATAAATGTGGTACATTGCGTAAATTAGTTAAAAGAAGATAGTTGGTCAGCAAAAGAAAAGCTGTTTTGGTTTTCTTGGCTGCTGAGTTTAGGCTGAGAGATGCAGGTTGCTGATGGTGCTGATGGTGCCAAGCACATCAAATGACAAGGACTAGGGCAGCTGCATTAAACTTATACAGCTTAACAAACTACTGGAAATTTCTGGGCAAAACATCAAGAATTGAGGATGGGGCTCTTGTAGGAAGTTATTCAATGAGAAGAAGTTTCCCCAGTTTTATGGAAATGTTTCAGTTTTCCTTCCTCTTTCACGCCTGTGCAGGACTGAACTCTACAGCTGGGCTTGGGGAGCAGAAGTGACAGCAGAGAGGACAGGATTTGCTTCCCACCATCCAAACTCCCTGGAGCTGCAGCCGGAGTTGCACGGAATTACATTCAGTGATGCAAAAATCTGTAACGTATTTGTACCCAGGAATGTCCAAAACACATCTGCAACCACTGCAATACATTATTTTAAGGGTAAGGGAACATATAAGCCACTTGCTGTGAAATAAATATGTAGCCTTAAAGTAAGACATATATGGCGGTTACTGATGTATTTAGATTCAACATCTATTTAATTAGAAAATACTGGGTATTTAGTAGAATCTTTAAGATGTAGATGACTAAAACTGTTTTACTTTTAACATCCCTCATGTGCTTATTATAAGGTCTAAGGATCTATAAATTAGAGAAGGTGCAATTTATTTTGATGAATGATAAAATGTCCATCTGTTTCTCTTCTCCATGGATTTGTTATTCTGAAAGACCATTTTTCTCTTCTGTCTCCTTACTTCAGCTTAGAGCATATGTAAATTTTCCTTTGAAACATCTTGAAGGAACAACTGCATGACCAACTCATCAGCCTCTACTGAGTTTTATCTCCATGCTTGATCTCCAAGTTATTTTGAGAGAGCCTTACGACTGGGGATTCTTCAGATAGGGCTGGTAGATTATTGCTTTGTATGTGGAAAAAGGTCAAGCTGGTTTAACTGACCTTTCTCATAAGAAAATTACAGGTTTGCATGTTGCCTTTTTGTTATCCTACGTGGATGGATTGGTTCACAGATTAAACATTATCAGGTTCTGTCCTTCCCTTTCCATTTTCATTTCCATTTAAATTTATGCAGGGCTGCAGAGGTGTTGAAAAGCATTATGAAAAGCAATGATTTAGGCATTTTTTTTAGTCTGTTATGGGACATTTGCAAGGAGAAAGCCTGCCCTACTAGATAAAGAACCAGAGGAGGACTCAGGAAATTTTCATTCAATTCCAGCTCTGCCTGGTGGCTGCTGCTGCTGGAGCAGCCGCTTTCCCTTTCTCTTCAGCTCTGCAATAGGTTTTTTACTTGTGAAATGGGAATAACATTTGTGGCTTTCTTTGTAAAACATGAAGAACACTACCCAGCTGCAGAGATAGAGCCCAACTACTAATAATTCAGTACTGACCTGTATGGATTATGCTGCTGTTTGTCCAAGAGTGTGCTCCTCTTTTTATGCAAAATAAATATTGTAGCTGCTGCAGAAAAGCTTTGTAGCTCTTACCACGAGGATCGTGACAGAGCAGCAGATATGCTCATCTTCTCACCCAGGCAATAATTCATGTGATCAAACTTCAGGAACATTCCTGAGCTGGAGCACCTGGCTGAGCAACGTGAGAAGGTGTTCAGGATATACCCAGCGTTGCAATAGGCTGCCTTATTTCTTGAATTGCCACAGCAGATACAGAGGGTTGGAAGGACTGACAGCTTTTATGGTTTCTTCAAATGCAACTTTTTGATTATCCTGAGAATCATATGTACAGATTTGGGAAGTTCCTTGAATACTTGCAGATTAGAGACTTCACTCTTTGCAGAGCTAACTCAACAAACTGGCATCTATAGTGTCTTCAGAATGTGCTGCTTCATCACAGGCTGCCTCCTTGCCCCACCGTTGGGGACATAATTCACAATCACCTCCATTTACCATCCCATATACGCCACACTGAAAGTTCTTAATTAAAGTTTTTTTTAAATTCCAGTACTAAAACACAGAACCTGAAAAAAAAATCCTTTGTGAAAACTGCTTGATTCCCAATGCTCCAAAGCATGAGTTTTTAGCTAGCTCATGAATTACTGAACTGTAAAATTATCACATGCCTTTCAGCCTATCAACATGGGTTTGGCATTACTGCAAGGGTGAAAATGGCAAATACCAGTGTGTGGATGAAAATAACCTACAACCTCCTACTAACATCATACTTAAGTCTGACAGCAGGATTAAAGCTTTATCAAGAGGAAGTATGGAGAAACTAATGGTTAGCCAGGATAAAGAGAGAGAAATTCCCTTAAAATCATGAAATGTTTTCCGAAGCATTTAGCTCTAGAGACTGAAAACTAGCAGATTATAAAGAATAATAGAGGAAAAAAGCTGCAGAGGGGTATTCCCTTGTTCTCAAGGGGAGAGAGTCCCAGAAAATTGAAACGCTGCAAAATGTCTGGGACCTGTCTTTGGGAATTAAACTACAGTCATGGATATAGTTATAGAGAACTATAGTTGTAGAAATAGCGGCATTTTTACCACTAATGCATTCTCTTCTCTGAGCTCCTACATTGAATATATATCAGAAATATTTCTAGATTATTTCTAGCACAATTTCATAAAAATGAATTAAAAGTTGCAATTTTCTTGATATTATTCCAGTTAAATCCTTGATTCATAAATTGATTGCTGAAGACAAAGACAAGTTCATAAACTGTTCAAAAATGCAGAAGTTGAGACAATATTAAGACATAGAGCCCTTCATCTGTTGGCCACAAAGCCCAGGCAGGGGATCAGCAGTGATCAGGATCCATCTTCTCACCTGAAGGCATTTTAGTCGAATTTATGAAATCAGCCTGTACCTCCAACTTCAGTTCTTGAGAGATAAGTGACCACTTACATAATTTACAGCAACTTTAGACCGTGCCAGAAACAAGAACCTGTGAAATGAAGAGTCTCCCTCTCCCACCCAACTGTGCAAACAGCACCTATGAGCTAATTTTCTAACCTTTTACTAAACTTTATGTGAAACTAGACACTTAGGAGCTCCTGCACGTTTTTAATAAAATAGAGCTCCTCAAATATCAGCTTTTTCTAATAATACACTCCTCTGGAAATACCACCTTTGAGGTTTTTCTATCCTTTATTGACAATGGCCAAGTTCTGTAAAATGGTTAGGAAAACTTCCTCAGCAGTCAGCTACACAACTGCCCCCTAATATTATTGCTGCTTCTTACCAAGCAATTTCTACGTGCTCTTGTCAGGTGGAAGCGTGTTAGAGCCAGACTTACTAAAGGCTGGGGGGAAGAGGGCATAACATACTATTTATCTTATTGTTTTTTGCTTTTCTTGTAATGTGTGTTAGATTAATGGGATCTTTACAGCAATATGTTTATATATGGAACCTTAAACAATTTTTTTTTAGCCCACACAGACAGGACACTTGGAGACTGATCGCTACCTTTGTCTTGGCAGGCAATAAGTATTTTTGCAGTGATTACTGCCATAAGAGCTGAGCAATTTGATGTGCAGTATTTTGGCTCTAATGACTTCTCGGCTCTGCTGCAAAGAGCAGCTATCCTCGAGCTGGGTGCGAGATGAAGAGCTGCTGATGGACACTAATGCTCGGGTGGAGTCCGCAGAGAAAAGTCAGTTTACACAGATAGGCACTGATTTGATTTCCCTATCTATGGCACCAGAGTTTTAAAATAAATCAGATTCTCATAAGATTTTATGCCAATTTAAATGACTATATTCTGCCCATGCTTAATCTGTCAGAAGAATTTTCCTTTTCCCGAGAAAAGGATTCATCAAGAAAATGTGGGAAGGCAGGTATTTATTCCTTCTTCTCGTAGGGTGGATTATATCATTGATATTTTAGTATTTTAGCAGGATGTTTAAATATTTGTAGTTGCAGACTAGTCTGTATCTCTACAGGATGCTACAGGAGAGCTGTGTTTCTGTGTTCCATGCCCAAACAGGGGCTGTACTATTCTCTACAAGGATTTGAGGGTAAAAGATGCCAGAAGCATCTTTTGGGTTTTACAGTGTATTCTTACAGCTAAATGCAGTTAGAATCCTTCACACAAGGGAAAAAAAATCCACCTGCTGTGTAGGTAATATTTTCCCTGTAATTGGTGACCAGTATATATATATGTATATCTACAAGAAGATTTCTCTTTCCCTCTTTGTGCTCTGTTTGGCTTATCCTTCCATAACAGTATCAGGAAATGTCCATTTGCTGGGATTTGGTAAATAGGTGGACAGGACGGTGTAAACATTTTGTTCAGTTAGTGAAACTGTGACATCTCAGAGCTCCATGGCAGGGAAAACAAAGACCTTTCGCAAGGACCATTGGTTTCTGCAGCACCCTGGAAACTTGGTGTCAGCTTCATTTTACCTTCAGCAACAGAATCATTGATTTAACTCAGTAGAAAACATTGGGGAAGGCACATAAAATGGCTCAGGGTGTATAAAATAAATGATTCTGTGGGTGTTTTCTGTGAATTAGTCATTAGCAGACCAATTAATACTGCCATGTAAGTGATTATGCTTAAATTTCAGTGTTAACACACAGAAAAAAAATGGAAATCTTCAATCAGGATAATAAATCTGCCCTTGAAAGACACATTTGACTGAATACCAAAGTAAAATGAATTTTGAAACAATTGGCATTTATCTGCTAAAATTAAGAATCTATGGAAATTTTCTAGCAAGATATAATTCTTCCATAATTCTTCCATTCCAAAAAATCACCCTTCCCCACCCTTTCCTTGATTTTTCATTTTAGCACATCCAATACAATATTCTTGCCCTCATCCTCCATTGCTTTCTATAGCCTTTCTCGTACTCACACTTTCCCCCTTTCTCTTCTGTAGCAGTGGCTTTATATTCTTGTATCATACTCTAACTTATTTAATTCTCTTAACTGGACAGTCTGGGACTAACTGATACCCGAGTGTGAGATCTCCACCATTTGAGAACTCCAAAATGGTAAAGAGGGCAGGAACTCTTGAAGGTATCTCCTGATTTATGTGTTTCCAGGGAGCGTTCTTCATCTTTTATAGAGGGTCAGACAACACTGACACTTCACAGAAGATGAAGAACTTGATAGATGACTCTATAGATGACAAACCTTCCACAAAGATGGTATTGCTAATATAAAGGCCATGTTGACAATCACCTATTAAGTAATGAATTCATCTCAAAAGCTTTTCTTTATAGAAGTTATGAAGTAAACCAACCTGCATGCCCACACACCAGCTCCTGTGTGGAGGAGCCAGACAGGAGCTTCTACCACCCTTCTTCTACCACCCGCCAGAACAAAGTAACAAGGCTCCGTTATGGCCCCTCACCTCCCAAGTTCCCCAAAGCTTGAATTCTCCTGTTCCTCTCTACTTGTTTTTCTCCTCCAGCAAATCACTCATCTCTGTTAATCATCGGTAACCGATTCTATATTATACATATCAAAATATACATAGTGGCATTTGGATGGTTAGAATATGCAACACAAGGTCCTTTCTAACTTAATTAACTTGCAGTCTTGCATTTTCAGACAATATTTATCCAATCATAGGAAGTATTTTCCATGGCAACTGCTGCACCACGAAAGGGACGTCTCCTCAGTGCTGCATGTCAGGCAGTGTATTTCCCTTGCATTAATTGCCAGGCCATACTAGGAGCAATATTCCAGCTATCAGTTTTATGACACTGCTCACAGGAAAAAAAAAATTGCTCTACATCATTCCACCCAAATACAAAGGTCAAATGGTATTAATTAATGCAACTACACAATCCACTGAAGTTATATGGATATCCTTAAGTAGTTCCTTGATTGAGGGCTAATGCCTCATTAATCTTAAACATATCAACCTTAGGACATCAGCGAAGTCAAATAGAATAATGAGTGACATTATAGTGAACACAACTTATCGCTCGCAGAAAACCATTCATATGCTAGAAGTTGTTCAGAAACATCTCCAACACCTTAGCAGAAGCAGGCAGCGATATAATACTAGCAATAGAATATAATGCCTCCATACCCCCTTTCTGCTCTGGTGGCACATAGTCTATTTTAGCACATAGTCTTTTTTAGAAGGGCCCTTAATACTGCTGTTTACGAGGCATGTAGGACTTGCAGGAAGCTGTCACACTACCCTACCACTGTGCACTAACCCTATCATAACCTTCTTTAAGGTTATGATAATGGCATTACAATTTTGAAATAACTTCAGTCATCATGGAGCTTATACTGATTTTTGTCCATGCACTTTTTTTTTTTCAGATTCAGTAATGTTTTTTCAGCTCAGTAATGTTGCTTTCCCTACAGGTACTCAAACCCTTTTGCTCCTTAGAATATCATGTGCTCTGCCATACAGAGTTAATTCATAGCTTTTTTTTTTTCTCTTCCCTCTTAAAGTTTATTACTTAATCTGCATAAACAATTTATTGGATGGTCAGCTAAATGGGAAGACAGCAACAGGAAGATAAAATTTAAGTGCTATAATTAATTCCTTTGGATTGTTCTCTGAGATATTTTTGACTGATTTTATGAAACTCTAAGCAATAGGAAGCATCATTTTAGGGAAACTTAAAAAACAACAGCAAAGACATGATTGCAAGATCATCAGAGAATCAAAAGAGTATTCCCCACTAGTGTTTGAAATCCATGCTGGATGTCCACCAGCCACGATGGGAGAGGTCAAGCCACCTCCAAGTCATTCCAATGCAGGACATCCCATCTGGGAAGACCCAAGCTTGCCAAAGTGCTTCAACATTTTGTACCTTCTGGGTCCCTTAGCAGTTCTGTCACTCAAGCACGTAAGCTGTTTTATGAGTCAGATTATTAGATGTTTTTGTCAATGAGCTTCTTCCCAAATCTCTAGATTACTGCAGGATGCACAGCTTTATTGCATCCGGCAGTTTTCAGCAGCTTCTGATCCAAACTCGTAATTTACTCAGTGACTACAGGGACATAAAGTTTTCAGTGTACTGCACTTAGAGTACCCCTATACATCTCTATTTAACATGCAATTGCTACCTTTTTATTTAAGGCAAAATTATGTAGCAAGTGTTTAGGGGGAGAATTAACCATAACATTGGTCAGTGTTTCATAACGAAAGGGACATATACGGATACATTTTATATAGCACAGTTCTGCATCAAGTGGCCATAATTATATTTGATTCACTAGAACATCTTCTGGTTTACAGCAGCTTAAGATGAGAATTTTAAAAAGATGTAGGAATAATGCATACTACTGCTTCTATACAAAGTACTACGCTGCTTTTGATAATCAGGGGAGAATCATGTAAAATAGGTAAAATAAAAATTGATTCTAATTTTAAAATCACTGGCTACATAAACACAACATTTCTTTTATATGAATCTGCATTCTCACAAAATTCTCTAATTTGTGCAGACTGTCCCAATATACAAATACAGTACAGTCTACACAAAATCAAGACTGGTTTTTTTTTAGGGGAAAAATCATAGTTACTATTATAGTTTGGCATTTATTAGAGGGTCAGGTAGGTAATATTTAGAATAAAACCAAATCACATGCACAGTTTTAATCACAGACTATCTCAGTAAGTGTTTGTTGGAACAAAAGTGCTCCATAAGACAAGGACAAAGATATTATGACTGCACCTTGGTTGCAAAAAAACTTACAGCAACGTCCCCTTTAGCAACACAGCTGCAATAACAATTGCACAATACATTTGGAAAATAAAATGTCCTTTATGAATCCAGCTCATACGATATTCACACTGAAAAATGGAAGTAGGCCATTTCTGCAGCACTTGCTTGAAAAAAACCTTTTGCGAATGTCAGCAGAAAACATAAGGAAGTAGAGAGAGTGTACCAGTAGCCAGAGCCTAATACAAGAACCAAACCCTGAAAGAATGTTTTTGTTCAGTAAACATCTGCTTCATTAGGTTCTTACAGAGGCTCTAACAAAAGGGATACATACAAGAAGTATTTTACAGTATGGAGAATTGTATCATGGTCTGCTTCCCCTCATAGTTTAACGGTAGTTGGGCCATATCTCTTTAGGACACGTAATGCAGCCACATTAACAATATCAGTAAATATTACTTTTTAAATTTCCTTAAGAGTAAAAATCTTCAATAAAGTCTCAAAGTTGTTTCTTCCTTTAAAGTGAAATATACCTCACAGACAGATCTTGCAATAGAAAACATAAGTACAAAGATCATAGCATTTTGTCTAGAATTAAAATCAAATTAGCAACGTAGTGGAATTCTCTGAGAAACTTTTTAAGTACTATTTACATCTTCTATTAAATGAGTATAAATTAAATCATCTTACTACCTACACTTATTTGGAATACAATGTATCTTTTTGCTTTATTGTAGAAAATAATGATAAAAAATGACAAGTTCCAAAGAAAAAGAACTTGCCATTGCGAGACACAGAGAAATCCTCCTCTTCTTCCCTTGGAGTATAAGCCAGGCTAAGCACACCTCTAAGATTTGTGAGTAATAGAGACAGTGAATTGCTCATGTACAGCATGGATGGCAAGCATGACTAAACAGAATTATTCAGATCAGATTTTTAAGTAATGAATACACTTGAGAAGAATACAAGTTGTTCATCAAAAATTCAAGAAGAGCCACACTGGCAAACATCCTTCCGGTACTCAGTTCTAATTATCTTCTCCTTCTGCTTAGCTCAATAACGTGAGCCTTGCACAGCTTAGCAGGAATATTTATGCCCTGTGTGGCTGACACAGAAATTGTGCCGTTGATTTCAGCGAGTCAGGACTGCTACGGCATGACATGTGCACGGCATCTTTGCAATGCAGAGTCATCCCACTTGGTGCCCACAAATGGTGTGTGAACCTAGGATTGTTTTTCTAGTGTGGGAAAAGGTATTTGAGTTTAACATAGGACAGAAAAGGACAACTCCCAGGGAAGGGAAGAAGAAAGGGTTGTCCTCGCGCATCTTCGGAGATGGGAACAAGCCTGGTTATGAAAGCCACAAGGATCTCACTCCTGTGAAGGCAACTGCATGTCCTTGTGTATACCAAGGCTCTAAAGACTGGGAAGCCTCTAGGGGAAAAATAAAATTAGCAGTTTTCTAAGAGCCTGCAGGGTGTGTTTGGCAGGTCCCAGCGAGCGAGTCTCCCCAGCCCTGTGTGGTTTGCAGATGTTTGGATTTCTCTGGGGGGAGAAGAGCTGCCTGGCTGAGCTGTCAGCTCCTGCATGACACTTCCCAAAGGAAGACCTGCTTCTTCTAAGGAAACAATTTCTGCATATTCTTTAGTGATTTATGGTGAAGGAATTAAGGGCAAGTTCATTTAAGGCACAATCATACCAAAACAACAAGATATAGTCATCTCAGCTCCAAAGCAGTCTAGCCAGTAGCAGACCTCATCTCTAATGGCACCACAAAGATCTCAGTGCTGCTTCTTCAATACCTGACACTTCCACACTGACTTAGCGCATGATTCATACACTGTACGCTTGCCACTAATTTCTGTTTAATATGGAGCCCATAACAAGTTTTTCTTGGCTTCTTCCCAGAGATGAATAATGAATTTTCATTTGAGAAACAAAATTTAATTAAAAAATAAACATAACAAAGTGCACGGAGGTGACCTCCTCTACAGTCATCCTGCAGCTTTGGTCCCATTTTCACTAATAAAATTCACAGAAATTTACAGGCAAAAAACTTCCATGCGCATATTGACTAGATTAATGGACTATTACCTCATTTCCAAGATTGCTTAGAATTGATTTTATTGACCTTTTCCCTGAAATGTTTGAAATTCTGATTAGAGAAAGGCCTTGGCTATATAACCTATTAGGCCTGAACTTTGCCTAGTCCAGGCTTTGCTTTGATGTAGCCTTTTCATTAGAATAATATTTCAATTTAAAAGAAATACTTGTAAAAAATTGCAAATATCAGTAAGGTTTTATCCTAAAGCTAGGAATATAATTAATGATGTCATGCTTTAATCATAATTATACGCACTTCTTGACATTATACATTATACCGTCAGTACATAGTGGAGAGATTGAGGTCCTGAATGAACAGAAGAGGTATCATTAACATATTCAGTCGGGTAACTTAACAGTCCATTTTTGTAGCGTTCTTCCCTTTTCTTTTTTTTCTTTTTTAATATAATGCTCTGAGGAATGTCGCAGTAAGGTGCCTAGAGCTGATGATACCTCACAGTAGTGCATCACCTGAAATTGTTGTTTTAACAATATGCTGTAAGGCTAAAATGCTTTAATGATACATTACTCAAAGATAGCAGCAGCATAGATTCCATAAAAGATAATAGTAGATACATTTCACATTCTATACTGACCTGCCATTAACAACCTTTGTGTGACATATGCCAGTATATGGCACAGTAAAGCAGAGTGGATAGCCTTACTGGAATTTGTAAGCATAATTATATTATATGAGAAAGAAATAAACAGAAAGAAATATCACCTATGTTGCTCTCATTTGCCTTCACAACAAGAAACTGGAGAATCTTCTCAGCGTGCACATGTAATTTTAGGATTATTATCATTATTGCAAGATTAGCATCTCTGTGTAGTTTGGAAATTACATAAAACTTTACTGATTAGGCCTTGAATACATGGTTTGCTGGCTATATTCATCTAGAAGTAGCACATCATTGTTGCCTGATGCAATGAAATATAAATGTAACATTACAACCCATTCCCATTCTGATGTTAAAGAAAATAACCAACACATCCATCTACACCGACCAACAGATATTTGGTCAAAGCTATTGTCATAACATAATATTTTTTATAATAGTAAATTATTTTCTATTATTGAAAGGTATTGTAAATATCTGTCAAAATGCTGATTATTCTAGCCTGGAACATATAAATACAAACAATTCTAAATACAGGAATAATACAGCAAATACAGGAATTAATACAGGTAATACAGGAAAGAAGCCTAAAACAACAGTTACAGCAATCTCTCATAATTAATTTAGACACTGTCAAGAGGATATAGTGCTGTCACTCTATATTCAGCAAGGAAGTTTTTACAACCAGTTGGAAGAAAGCATGTTTCCAAACAAATATCAGATGTAGGAAAAAAGCTTTAAATAGAAATGTGAAGCATATATTTTGATTTTATGGTCAAGTTTTTGTGCAGGGAATTTCACATTTTATCACGCTACTCTCAAACATGAATTATACCTCTGGGGCCTGAACCCTGGTCTAGTCTGTTAAATAAAACAAGTCTCTTTAGTTGTTCCTAAGCAGCTATGCCCTAGACTTGGCTGCCACGAGCACCCTCTCAGACCCAGTCAGGCTGTGTGATACAATTAAATATCTATGATGAAACATGCTCAGCATCTACAAAAGTGCCTATTTGATGACCCAGTAGGTTCAGCAAAAAAAGTGTGCAAGCAACAAATTCCCCATCGTCTTATGCGCCCAGCAGCCTCGGGGGCCTGGGGGAGAAGTCATTTTATAAACACATCTAATCGGAAATGCTGCTCAATACATCAGGCAAATGCAAGGTAGACAAGAATATTTAGAACGGCATTTAAAATGAATTTCACATATGAAATCAATCTAACAACCAAGAAATAATGCAGCGGTGACTCATCCGAGTGTCAGAACGTGCCGGGCTGAGGGAGAGAGAAGGGAATAAGCAAGTCCAGGGATGTGCGTGACACGTGAGCACAAGCAGCTCAAGCCATTCCCAGCCCTCTGTGCACTGAGGACCAAAAGCAAGAAACCAAGACAAAAATAAACCCCGGGAGGGCAGGAAAACAAAACAAAACACCTCCAAATCTTTGTGGAAAAGTTTAAAGCATTTCATCAGCTCCTGTACTTATTCAAGACAAAAGGAAGACTGTCAGACAAGTGAAAGCAGAAATACATGAGCAAAATGTTCGCTGTATTTGCTGAGAGATCATGTGTATTCTGGAATGAAAGAGCATCACACACAGCAGTGACAGAATAACAGCAACGCCTGCAGCCATGTACACGAGGAAGACATCCCAGCTCCAGGGATGGAGCAACTCCTGCAAATTCTGCCCTTACACAAACACCACAGCAAGGTTTCCATTTGGAAGACACCTCTCAAAAGGCAGATGCTTAAGATGTTTTTCTCCCAGTCCCGTTACCTCTCCTCCTTCCATCTACCATCTATCCTCTCTGTTTTTATTCCCAGACTCTTGAAGTTACTGACCATTAGCCCAGATGGAGGCTAACTCGCACAGCCCTAACCTCCAGCCTCAATTCATTCACTCCTTCTGGAGTGTTTTGAACTCGGATTCTCTGTGGAACCACTTATGGCAGCAGGTCTTTCTCCCAGCTTGCCCTGGCAGACACCTCTTATGCTTCCCTCTACCTTCAGCCCCTTGGGAAGCCTCTCCTCTGAGCTGGAGCAGCCAAAACCTGAGCAGCAGCTGACCCTGTACTAAGAGCCTTGCACTTGAATGGTCTTTTGTACTTACACAAGCAGGCTCAGAGGCAATGGGGATTCAAGACAGAACTATTTAATTCTTATTCTAGATTTGTGATTGGTTTTATTCCACTGGAGACAAGCTCTAAAGATATAAACAGAATTAAAAATGCATGAGCTGAACTTAAATTGTCATACAATAAATGAAATGTGATACTCCTACTTAATGGTTTTGGCTACCAAAAGTTCAAATGCATAGTGCATTTCAATTATAAAATGAAACATCATTTTGTTCAAAGGAAAAAAAAATCCATTGAGATGCCAAATCCCTTTTGGAGATTCTCTTTTACCATTTCACTATATTTAACCCAAATCTCCAGGGAAGGGTAGTATTAAATATCAAACCAATTTGGTTCACCAAATCAGGTTATCGAGATGACCTAATTTAATCTCCATCTGATGAGGATACTGCCTTGAAAGACTATATGGTCTCCAATGGCTTACCTTGGTTTACTCTATTAAGTAAAGAAAATTACTAGCGCATATTTCTGGATATTTCTAAAATACTTCTATTAGAAATGCTTTAAAAAGCCCTCTTGAAATATTTAAGGAACTTGTACAACTTCAATGACTTGCTGGGGAATGCCTTGATCCAAGATTTTCCTAAGCATGGGAAAAAGATGCTATCATGTGTATATATTTTTTTAAATTTTTTTTTGTGGGGATACTTTGGCATTTTTGTATTTTTAAGAAACTCTGGCACAGTAGATACTGGTTATTAATCTCTGTATGCACTGCAATATGCACAATTTCAGCTTGCAGGGTATACCCACATAGACTGAAGAATCACCCCAGTCATGGTTTATATGCTAAAACAAACCTCACCAGCAGAGTGGCTGTAGTCAAAATATTTTTAGTAACCTTAACTTTAGAGCAAACAAAAGTTGCACATGGGTTTGAGCATAATTTGGTGAAATGTTTCATCCTTGTTAGTCTTAATTTAATTCATTATTGATTTAACCAGAAACTAGAATTTTAATTTATATTTTTACCTAACTTGGAAGATCTTTCAGTCAAAAAAAAATCTTTATCTTAATTAAGTGAAAAAAAAATGCAGGATTTTTTTTTCTTTTCAGTATTAACTGATAAGAGTTGAAATGAAACCAGCAGCCATGCACAAAACTCAGTTTTCTTCAGTGCTGTATTTCCATCCTTCTAGTCAGCTCTCGAGATTATATAAAAATAATCATTTGATAGAGATGATTGAAGCACACTATCCACAGAAATTTTCTCTAAATTTATCTCGTGGCATTATGCTGCAGATAATGCCAGCCTGTTAGACATCAACAAGAATGCAGCGAACACAATGAAAGAAGAAATAGACACGAATAAAAGAAACAGCAGGCAAGACTCCAGAAAAGCAAAGACCCAAATGACGTACTCCAATGGCACAGATGACTCCATATATATTGCATTATATAATCCAGTGCTAGAGCCAGTCACTCGCTTCGAACACCTTGGCAAAGCTTTTGCAAGCCATAATGACAGCCCTGCAATGCTGCAGAGAGTATCTTTCACATAGATAGCATTTACCTGAGGAAAAATCTCCCGACCAACTTAAAGGACCTCCAAGAGGTTAATAAGAAATCTCTTTATCACGTAAATCATCTACTATATGTTGCATTAAACTGGATCGGCAATGCAGCAAGGTTAACTTCCACTACTGAATTTTGAAACCATGAGGCATGAGAAGAAGGTTTTTTTCACTGATACTTTCCAAGCCAAAAGAACTCCAATGAATTCACTGTGCAAAAAGTTATTAAAATGGCCTAGAGTAAAAGGAATGGATAATTACCATGAGTCAAAATTGGACAATATGTCAAAAATATATTTTTACTGTAATTTTTTCAGCTTGATTCTCTAGGACACACTTAATAGAAAAGAAAAAATGTGGCGATGGCCACTGAAGTATTTCACATATATACAGTCCCTTTCCATTGCATCCGTTACCTCCTATATAGACTCTCCTGCCCCCAAGCTATAGGGGGTATAGGGAAGGAGAGCTGATGTATCCTTTTATGAACAGTTTTCTACCGATGTTTCACCTCCTTGTTTCATTCTGCAGGTGAAATACTCAGTTAAAGAAAATGAAAACACAGAAAAGGGAACTTATCTGCTCAGTAGGTGGATCTTGGAATGCTAAGTCTAAATCTATTATCTATGAATGCATTTTTTTTTACTGTGACACATGATGTCACATACATCTACAGAATGATTATAGATGTAGACATCTACGTATTATTAACACACACACTCCAAAGCAGCTCTGCACTGTAATCAGAGTGTAAAAAATGGGCTGAATGACTGCCAAAGGACAATTAAAAGCATTTTGCTGGCCGAGTTTGCAATTTAAATTCATTTGAAGGCATTTCCCCTGCATGCTCCGCAGGAGCCGAGCCTGCTGCAGATGCTCCTTGGACACAAGCAGCACCGGCACTTGTGCTCCTCCTGTCTGAACTGCTCGTGGTTGTTGCACCTTGTGGATACCATGAAATCCATCCAAGCACACGGGGGAGATGTGTGAGACAGGACAGTCAGTCCTGTGTGTCACGCAGCTGGCGAGCACCTGGAACCCCTTTGTAGAGGCACAGCAGTAACTGCTGGGCTCTCACACTGGGACACATTATTAATTCCAACTAGAATTTGAACAGGCTCCTTTACCAAAAAGGCAGAGGCCGGGCTCAACAGATGATCTTGATATCTTCAAAAATTGAAAGGGTAAATACATTTTGTAATGGAGGTTTGAGTTACCATGATAGATCTTTAAAAGGGCCATATTTGTACTCATATTTGACCTAGGAAGAGCAGCTTCACCTGCTTTCTAGCATACAGGTAGTGTAGTGACCACAGAGATGATGGCCATAGATCCAGCAGGATTGGTTCCTTCCTGGAAGCAGGACTGATGCCACTATTTTTGAGTTCCCAGAGCAGTGGTGGAAGTTCATGAGCTCACATGGCTGCTCGGGGTAGAGGTCCTTGGCCACACAGCAATTCCCACGGATTATGAACAAACCCACCTGCAGTCAGGACATTTCGCTGCTTCACTCCTTTCCCACATTATAGGCCTACTATTCTTCATTCTCTATTTTAGACCCGTTTTACAGGTCCTTTCACTCCTATCCTTACTTTTCTTAACTATTTCTATCTATTTTTAAACTGCTGATTACATAAGATCATATTCAAGGATCCGTCCAAGAAATCTTGTGTTGTCTCCATTTGCACTTTGCACTTCTGGGCTTGTTTACAGCTTGCATTGCCACCGAGCAGCATGAAGCTCAGTCCCATCACTTACAAAGAACAGTCAGGTATTCCACACCTTTTACAGGCTAAAATCCCATTTCCCCCCCTAGATATAAAACCTTTGATGATGTTTAAATAGTATTTGTAGATGCTTAAATAGTTATTATAGTGAAATGCCAGCAGAGGATAAAAGAATTACTTAGAAATTAAGTCCTCAGAGAAAAAGTATTGTTACTAGTGGTAATCAATACAGATGATAGGTGAAGCCACCAAGGTCAGCTTTTATAGACAAATGACCTTTCTAACTGTCAAGTGAGTCTCTAAGTACCCTGATCAGCTTATGACACTTGCAAAGTGTCTTTCTGAAATCAGACAACTTTAGAAATAGCAATCAAGTGGTAATATAATGCAGTTATACCTCCAGTCATTATATAGCTGGCCAGCTCTGAAAAATACCCCCAAACAGCAAACAATAGCTTGCCAAAGGCAATCTGTTCTTCTCTTGTCTTAAGAAAAATAATTTCAAACGGATGAACACAGTGCAAAGCAGGTAGAGCTTTTGCATTTCTTTCCGCCAAATGTGGTGATCCTCTGATAAGAGTGATTGATTGCGTCTGGGTAAGTTTGCTTAATATTTGCTGTGGACAGTGTGTTGACTGAGGCTCAATCAATCACTTTTAGCAGGAAATCAGGGCTAATGCACTAAAACAATATCTGTTATGCATTCAGTTAATCTATCACAATCCTCTTGTGCCATGTTGGGGAGTAGAGAGCCTTGTGAGTCACAGGACAATGACTTAAAATGGGCTCCTTGAGCTTGGTTTTATTAAAAAGAAAAAAAAAAAGAAGAAATTTCTTCATTGAGTGTTTTTATAATTTGAAATGTATTGGAATCACAGTCTCCACCCTAAATGATAGCTATGTTAGGAAATTTAAAATAAAGCAAACGCTGGATATTATTAAAAATTTTTATGTAAAATATACGTATACTACAGACAATAAAGTCCACTGTTGCCACATTTAACAGCAAAACTCCAATACAGTTCAAATGAGGTTAGGTTTTCCATTACCTTAGGTAGACCTTAATTCCCATCATTCATCCTAATATTTTGGTAATAACTGGCTACTTTTTTTTTTTTTATGTTAAAATGGTTAATTTTTAGTATGGTTTACATGTGAAACAGAATGCCCCAGCCTTACCTAAGCCTTACCTACACTAATAACCACTAATAAGCCTTACCTACAGAAATATCTCCAACATGCAGAAATGCACCGGGGATTTGGACATACAGATTTAAGGTGTCCGCTTAAATATCTGATCCAGATGGACAAAAAGGCTTGTTTATTAAAATTAACCCATAGAACAGAAGAGGAAAAAATATTAAAATAAAAATGAGCTTCCCTAAGAAAGATCATAAACATAGCTCAAATTTTCTCTTCAAACCTATCATTTAACTCCTTCCATATAAACATTTAATCTTTGTAAAGGACCTTTAAATGCAGAGGGAGCGCTCCAATACATTCGCTGCAGAAAGGAAGCAATGGGGAAGAGCTGCTTGATTGGCAGGTGAGCTTCACTGTAAAGCTTCTCCTGAGTTGCTTACTGTTATAAGCACTATAACCACTATATTATATAACTGGTTTTGCAGAGAAATAACCTAATGACTGGATTTACCCAATCCATTCACTTCTTTGTTACTAAGGGTTTGCCTTTTAAATTAAAAATTTCTGGTATAATAATATTGTTCATTATTAAACTGTTCCTCTTCTTCAGAACTCCTAGCACTTAAATTCTTTGATAACTTTTGAATTATAGGTTGCAGGTGATGAAGTAACACCAGCTAATGTAGATAGAGAACTTCACGTTCTGAGAAACAAGGCCTTACATGCCCCTTTGGCATTACAAGAAATGCAACAGAATTTTAATTTTTAAGGACAAGTCGAAAGCCCAGCGTGCTCAGCTCTTTAAAAGGTTAGGGCTGTCCTGACTAACTCAAAATCACAACTATTGCACAGAAACAAGTGAAAAAAAATACACATTACAAATAACTTTCAGGAATAGTCACTGCATATTGCTAAGCTCCTTATTTTATTCACATGGTAACTTCTGCACTCTATGTTTAGAGCTGAGTATTTGGAGAAAACAAATCAATAAAAATAAAGCAGAAAGTTTGATCTGCCAGTTGGAAGGATTTTTGGAGGAAGGGGAAAAATGCCATGGAAACCGCTGGCTTTCATCACCGAAAGGATTGAGCCTAATCACTTAATTTTCCAGTTCTTCAAGGCTTTAGCAAACCTTATCCATATTCTACTTCTTTTGAGACTTTGGGATGTATATGATCATTAAAGACTTGCCTGTCTGCTTTCAAATTCACATGGCCAACAACCATAATGTAATTAACTTCTGTACTTCTCATCCACTCGCACACATACCCCTAGGAAATCCTGTAGCCAGTCATCAGCTAACTCAGCATTTCCTTACTCTTTCATTAGACTTCTCTTTGAAAGACATGCTCTTGCAGAGATTTTGCACTTAGTTCTCTTGAGCTTAAAACCTTAAAACATGTCTTAAAAACTAGCCAAAGTTAAGCTGGAGATTTACTTTATGCTGTAGTGATAACAGCTGTTTAATAATGATTTTTATTTTTTCTGTTTACTTGTCTTCTAGATAACACTTTGTCACTGGCCTATTGACTTATTGAGTGAAGTGCTCTGGGACCCAGCCTGCCGTTGGGAGCGGGTTTGGATATTCTTTCACATGTATTGACTGGTTAGAAGACATCGATGCCCTTTGGAGCTTAGGAAGAGTGACAGCCTTGCAGGAGATGACTCTAACGGAGAGTCCTGAAATCTCACATATCTAGAGTCAACAACAGCACTTTTTTTTTAGTTACATGTAAAATATTATGAAAATTAAACTTTTAAACATTATTAAACATTCATTGTACAGAAACATTGTAATAACCCAGTGAATGGGCTCAGGATAAGGATCAGAGAACAACATTTTTCTCTTACCTCACTGCCAATATTCTTTTCAATTTTTTACTACTGCTGTATTATTCAAAAGTGAGGTGCCATAGGCCATGCATTCAATCTTGTTTTAGAGAAGACTTCTTTATGCCTATAATTGCACAGGAGACTTTACGTCAACGTTCCTGTTTGCCGGCAGTGAGCGCCGTCGCTGCCAGGGCCTGCAACAATGATTTCTTCTTTGCCAGCGACGTCACTCTGTCCTACAGGAATTTGTCCAAGGCCAACAATTCACTTCAAACAGTTATTCTGAAAACCCTCAGAATGAAAGCACTTCGAATTATCATTACCTTAGGACATTACACTGACCTATCTATGTGGAACTTCATCCAAATCCTTGGTCTCTTTACAGCTGAAAAGATCATCACCAATAACATGCATTTTCAACCAGCTACAGCCATGAGGGAACTCTTGAGATGCTACAGGGGAAAGGAGTATTTTGTTCTATGACATAACTAACATTATTGTTTTTAAACACAATTGTAGACTGTTTTTTTTTTTTTTTGCATTTTGATTCCATGATTGATACTAATGCAGATCTATCTGTATCTTCTTAGATGCAGAAATGAAGCCACCACCAGCACATTTAAACAGTGTCTCTTAGCTTTTATCACAGCAGGTGGCCAGGAGGCAGCATGAAGGCCACAAGCTCCAATGCTGGGAAGGGCCATCGGTCAATAAACTACATGTTCACCTCCAACCTGACTGAAAAAGCTGCCTCAGGCCTTCTGCTTTTGTTCTTAGCATCTCAAAACAGTTTACCATAACATCAAATCACTCTGTCTGTTTGGTTTTTCCCATTAGACGTGATTTGGATAGATGGGAAGCTTCAGAGCAAACTCACTCAAGGTGCTGATGCAGACTGAGAAAGAGTTGGGATTTTATACATTGTATGCAACAAGCAAAATGCAAAAGAATCTGAACAAAAATAGTTGGATTATGAGATATAATTGTATGTTGTGTAATGATGTTCATATATTTGGTAGATTTTCACTTCATAATATAGAAAGAAATGAAAAGATAAAAGATAATTTTTCATCAAATGTCAATGGTAGAGGGTACCATTAAAACAGCAATACTCCTTTAAGTGAGATAAATACGGTCCAAAAAAAAACACAAAGGTTTTGCAGAGCACAGAATGTGGCTGGGAGAGATTTGAAAATCAATACTGGCGGTAAAGATTCACAAAACACATTATTTTTGCCACTTGAAACAAACAACACATGGGCTTTTTGTTACATTTGATGAAAAGGAAGTAAACCTAACTGAATCCTATCTACCTGTTGCCCTGATTTTAATTATAAATCTGTCTGGTTGCCTATGAATGTAAAAGAGGTGGTTTTACTGGATCAGCACAGTATTCCCTTGCATCCCCTCGCTCCTCTCCCGCATATACACATGTTATTCAGCACATTACAGACCTGCTCCCAAACAGCCCCCGACTTGATGACCTTCCAGAGATGCCACCATAGCCCCTTGCTTGATGAGAGCTTGGGGAGGAGGTGGCTGTTCCCTGGGGAGGATGACACCGTCTATTTTACAGTTTTAATTAATGCCACCTTTAATGTATTGTTTGTGTGTGATTGGTTTGATATTAGGAAGCCAACATTGGCGTTGCTTAACAAATGACTCTGGAGCCTACCGTGTAAATACAACTAGGCACGGTGCCCTTACTGCCCTTTTGGCTTTGAGAACTACGCTCATTATGCACATATTTAGAAGTCAAAGAAACATCACTCTTTCATGTTTGTCCTCAATATGTTGGTTTGATTCAGGATTTTGGACCATCCACACATACTCCACTTGTTTCTTATTTTTTTATGCTTTTTACATAAAATGTCATAGCTTCAGACAGTGACGTTTATCTTTCGTTAGTCCATATGAAGCAATGCTCTCAGTTTTGTACTAACACACACCTACATCGCTCTACAAACACTGTGCGGAGTAAGAGAGGGCACTTCTGGCTCGTTCTAAAAAGAGATGTAGCAGATTTTGTTTCTGCCACCCAAAGAAATGCAAGCTGAATATAGCCAGGGTTTAATCATAAAATAGGCTATTTACTGGCAGTGCTTAAATATCTATATGCCACATCATGTCAAGTCTTTCAATATAAGGGACAATCCTTTGTCTCTCCTCTCCACATGATGGTCTCTTACGTGGATCAGAGACTGTTGCTTTTTTTTTTAAACTCTGTGTTTGCATAATTCTTGCTGCACATGCAAAGAGCAAATACCTTCTGGAAAATGAAACTTGGGCAGACAGTCATCAAGCATTTTGGTCCTATGCAGGCTCTCAGAACACCAGCCAGAGCTCTTTAGGGTGAGTAAACACATTTCTATAACTGTAACATTTCACAAGCAAGAGAATTTTGTATATATAAGAAAAAAATCCTTCATACATGTTATTAATATGCACTCAAATGAACCATCTGCACTTATGATTTTTTTTCCCCAAACTCCCTTCAAAAAAAAAAATCTGACTACATATTACCTTTCAAAGTAATATTATTTACATGAAACACTGCTGATTGTGTCACTCCTGATTGTTTGTACTAACAAGTTAGAAAAAATTAGAATGAGAACGTCCCCAAAATAAGTCATTACTGATGTGGCTTCTCTTGATTCCAAGCATCCAGTCTAATTCTCTTAAAACAAACTTCACCTCAAGAATTATGATTATCTGGAGTGCCGTGATACCATGTAACACCCTAGCACAACATCCAAGTCCTGCTGTTTGCATTACTTATCTATCCTGAGCTCTGTGCAGAGCACAGGGCAGGGGGGCTAAAGCAGGCAGTGCCCAGCAAGCCCAGAGGGACCTTCACAGTCAAATCCCTGTAAAGTCTTTGCCAAAAAGTATTAATTTCTAACGACTGAAGCAAACACACTATTTTGCTGATTCCTCATGTACCATGACTTTTTAGATAAAACTAGAAAACGCCTTATAAAGTAACAACTCCCATCCAAAAACTTCAAATGCATTTGCAGTTTTCAGAGCCATCAAGGACTGGCAAGATATTTTAAATGTAACAGGCTGTGTACTCTACATTATTTTTCTCATGTTTTTGAGTCAGCTGGAAAAAAAAAAAGAAGCATTTTACAGCACTTGCACGTTTCATAATTGAATGCATCATGTAGTATTTCTCCTAAAATTTTATCTCAGTTAAAAAATACTGAATTATACAAATTCCCTATGGAGTGTGTTACACTGAATTCTGACCAGAGACAACACCATGGATTTAGCTACCAAATAATAAAGTAGTTTTTCTTCAAGAGTTCAGTAGGAAAGAATATGGGAAGAGAAATGTCAGAAGCTCTGGGACGGGGTGGCTGGAAGCTGGAGGCACCTCTGTCACACGACCCAAGCCCCAGCTTAGTCCCAAATCAGTTCTCTGGAAATGTGGGAAGACTCTATGTAATCACCACCGTGCTTCCTTTTTTTTTTTTTTTTTTTTTTTTTTTTTTTTTTTGCTGTAGGAGACAAGTCTTGGCAAACAGAAAGACAAGCAGAAGGTCACTTGCCCTCTGGAGACAGCCAGTCCTGAGGCATCATTAATGAGTCTCAGTTAATTCCAATGAGCAGCCCACTCTGCAAGCACTGAGAACAATAACTGGGGAGAGAACCAATGTACGCGCTGCTGAGCGGTCCTGAATTCACTGTGACAACGAAGTCACTCCATCAGAACAGAAAGGAGTTTATACAAGCTGGATCATCTGCTGACACTGTAGACGTGACAATGAATTCAATGTACTACCACAAAAGAGGCAGGAGGCAGAAGTGTCCTGTGTATTTGTGCATTGCAGAAGCATGCGCAAGTGAGTTTGGTGGCATTTGTTTCAACATGTCAAGGCAACTCCTGATGTGTGGGAAAAGATGCAAAAATATTGGCAAAACTATTGAATTCACTGGCACATCACTCTGACTTTGATAGATGCAGTTCCTTCGACAGCAGTGGAGTTGTTCTGGGCATAAGCTGAATGCTAAATATCATGAAAGGAATCTTGAGAAGGAATCTCTATCTTGAGAAAGGAATCTTTAAGGAGCTGTAAGCTCCTTATTTATAGTCTTATACATTTTCTTCTGAAGCCCTTTACATACTCAGCTTTCCAAACTTCTCCAGGATCAAACAATTGGAGCTTATTCTATGCTGCAGAAGACACTCACTTTGGCTCCTGTTGTAGCAAGCCTAGACTGAACTATGCAGAAGGAGGAAAGTTCTGCTGTGCTCCAGCTGGGACTCCTGATGACAAGGAAGACATCAATGAAAAGCCCATCAGAGTGAGAACTTTACAGACTCCCCTTAATAGTTGCTCACAGCTGCTTAGCAGAAGTCCAAGGAGGCCCTACTCTCTTATTCCTCATGCAAATGGCAGCAGGGGAGAGACCAATTGCCAATTGTTTTTTTCCTCTAGTGAATCTTTTCCTACTGAAGGATGCACAATGGTTTTCAAGAGAGGTGCAATGTTGGATGGAAAAAAATACAGAAATTCAGATGTTTAAAAAGCAAAATATTTCATCTCCCTAGCTTGACACTGTTATCATGCAATTTTCTTGAATCTTATTGTTTACTGAAAGTTATGCAGATAGACACTATCATTTCATGACACCAGGCTCCATAATACTATTTTCATTCTTATGAATACAAGAGACAAGAAAGCTCAAAACCACAGAGCAGAATTGGAGCAAGGATCATGAGAGTAGCACGTGATCACTGAAAATAAATAATAAAAAAAAAAGATTTTGAGATTACTTTTTTCTCATTCTCCAGAAAAAAAAAACACGAGAGTCCACTTTCATCCCCTCTGTGTACATGAATCTTTTCAATTTTCCAATCAACATTACTACTTGAATTCTTACTCAAAGACTGAATAGACTTCTTCAAAATACTATTAACTAGAGCTATTTGGGAACTGTAGTTCCAAATTAAAGGTCATGACTTTTATGAATGAGATTATGAGCTTTTTTTTATGCTACTGCTTGGACTTATGGCTTCAACAGAAATGGAAATTCAAAGTAGAAATGGGATTGCAAGGTGACAAATGAGCAGGACTCAAGCCTCCTCGAGCAGGGCTAAGAGGAGGTCAGTTATACAGTAACACAAGGCACTGGCGATGCTGATGCTTTGGCAAGCAAATACATCACTGAAGCCCAATGTCCAGCTCAGCAACATGGCATTTTTTGAAAGCTTTATCTTACGAAAACAACAGACTTTCCTTCTCAGAGTCTTGGCTGGATCACTGAACAAGTATTTTGAACCGTCATCATAGATCATGTTTTCCTCCAGGAAACAAATTTCAGAAATTCTTTCCTCACTATTCTGATCTCTCTTGACTCTTCCCTTGCTCCTCTGCCCCTATGAACTGCACACATACACATTTTCCTCTCTCTCCATACACCTTCAGCACTCATGAATAAAGCTTAGCTCTTAGCTCTATTTACTTCAAAGTAACATGGCGCAAATTAGGACTTTGTCGTCATATCAAGAAATCAATGACATATTGAAGTGCTTTTTAATTAGACTGCTGTAGTCCTGAACTAACTCTGAATTACAAAGATTAAATAATTGCTTATGGCATTCTCAATGTGTGGTTCACCATAGTGAAAAGAAGATTATTGACTCAACTGCTAAGTTATGAGAACTCATGAAGCCTTGCTGAGTGAAGAAATTCTCTTTAGTACAACAAAACAAGGCAGTTTTATAACCCAACTCCTTTGAATTGAACTATTTTAATTAAGGCCTACTTGATAAGAAAGATCTTGAAAAGCTATCCAGTAGGAAGTCAGACTCCCATTTAAATGTTGACTTATGAAGTCAGCATTTTCAAGGAAGTTACTATACTTCAGTCTTTTATTCTCAAAGCCATTAGCTCCTCCTAACACATTTCCATCCACATTTCTACAAGTAAAATTTCTGTAAATCTTTGTGACTTTGGAGCCTGCGAAAGTCAAGATCATTTTGGCATCTGTTTTACTTCACCAACCATGACTTTCTTCCTCTCTGCCTGAACTTAGACATTAGAAAAAAATAGTTCTTTCAAGTTTCATTATCCAGATCTTCTGTAGGTGTAATCTGGCATAACTTCCCTGATGTCAATGAAAATATATCGATAGAAGTAACACTTGAAAATCTGGCCTTAAAGAGTTCATTGCATTTAAAAGTGTAACCAATTTTACAAGACATTCTTAAGGAAAGCTCACTATTGCCTTAATTTTCATAAAAACGTATGGGGAACATGCTGAAGGAAAGGAATATGTTGGAACAATACTAACCAATAATAACACTTTTTAAAATGCTATAGAATTATATAGGTTATTCATCAAAGTATATGCAGATATAGCAATAACTTTTGAACTAAGCACTTTGATCTTGTTTCATCCTGGCTCTTAACACTGTGAACAAACACCAGCCTGTGAACGTGTCCTTGATAGTGCTGTAGTTCATTTGCCAAAATTTTGCCATCTCTTCAGAATAAGAAAAGGAGTATTATTTTTCAATATAGGCCATGCTATAAAACCAACAGGGCACTCTGGTATTGCTCCTTTTTAAAGATTTTGTTTTAAAGATTTGTACTGTAGGCCAAACTCCTACTGTTCGGCCTGCAGTTTCAAGATCCCACTTGGTCTCTGCCTCGCTCTGTGAAACCCTACACACTTGGTCGTGCATCTGCTTTGGTGTGAAGAAGTTAATAGAAAAGCTAAGCCCAGGCTATGGTGTTCTGGAGCAGCGGGCACGAGCACCCGGGCAGGCAGGCCTGGGCTCTGCCTCCTGCGGCGCCGCTTGCATGTCAACAAGGCCTCGGGCGCTCGCTCTGCTCCCAAATACCACCGAAAGGACGTGTCAACCCCGTGGCTTGCTGCAAACACCACTTCAGCACCTCTTCCTAGCGTGGTTTCCCTCAGTGCCATTGAAGCATCGCTGATCTCTGCTCCGCACAGCGCGAGGATGGTGTTAACGGGCTACGTGCGCTCCAAGGTGCTGGACGGGCAGCACAGAGGGTTTGTTTTCCTTAATTAAGGAACTGAATCTGCAAACAACTGTAAGGAAACTAGATTCCCTGCCACCAGCCTCAGTAGCAGCCCTTTACACGAATTCAATATATTTCCTGCATAGAAAGAGCGAGGCAAAGGCTCAGCAATAGCCCAGCTCACTCATGGACTACACAAGAGTCAGGCTTAAGAGAAATGAAGAGAATCAACTTAATGAGAGCTAAGCACACATGGCCTCTACAGGCAAATGCACACTTATATCAGAAATTCTCTACTGAGGGAATATAAACATGGCAGAACTAAGATTATCTTACAGACAGTCTTAAGATAGATACAAGAATAAATAAATAATAAGCAATAAAAAATATTGTATATGTGTAAAACCAGAGATTTACTATTTATGCACACAGAGATATGCATAAAAAGGCCAAAAAAACTTGTAGCTTCTAAGACACAGTATTTTATATATACACTAATTTATCAAAGAATCTCAAAATGAAAGTGTTTTATTGAGTCAACAAACACAGACAATAGTCTAAAATATTATTTTGGATTGACACTATCTTTGCATGTGCAAGTAGCAGCATATATTCAGGAGTGTACATCACAGATATTCGACTGCATGAAAAACCTGAAGCATTAAAATGTATGCTCCAATCTCAGTGATCCAAAAGGGAATCAGCGAGAGGATCTGACTATGTGTTTGCTAAATTAAAAATTCAAATCAGAACATGTAAGGTAGTTTAAAATAATAATTACATGAATTCCAATTAAATATTACACAGTAATTACAATGAGTGCTATTAGCAAATTCAAAATACAACTTCAATTAAAGCTACTATCAGGAAACATAGCAACAAACAGGTGCATCCAAACATCAACAAGTGGAAGAGAAATTACAGGTGCTCAGATATTAGGGAAAAATGAAATTAACTCACTTCTCTGTGCTTTACGCTAGTGCAGTCTGCCATAATTTTGCTATTTATATGCTTTTGCAGTTCACATACACAAAGTATTCTTGAAGGATGGAGCATGGTAACAGAACAACATACAGCACAAAAGCAGTTTAGAACCAGGGTTTGCATGTAGAAATGACAGAAAAGGTGAATTCCTGCTCTAGACCATTCCTTCTTGTCCTCTAGGATGCTTACCAGGGGCTCACAGAGCAAGGCAAGGTAGGGTCTGACTAGAGGGTATGAAATGTGGTTTATAAATCAAAGCTTTGTATTTAATAAAAAGGGCACAGAATGCCAAAAGAAACAAAGACTTCATGCACACAAGCACACCTTAGCTTTCACTCCTGTTTGAAAAATCAGCAATTTGCCATCGAAAGTATGATTATGTGTTGTAAAAACTATCTTTTAAAAATCTAGCATTATTCTTGGGGGGGGGTTATTCTTTTCTAATTGTTCTGTAGCACATGCTAAAAGCACAATACATACACACAGAAAAATATATATTGCATGAGCCGTTCATTTTATGCCACGTTGAGGAGCCTCTGTGCCATCCAGACTCTAAAAGGTGCCAACTGCATTGTGCATATAGGATTATGGATTATATATCTGTCTGTCAAGTCTAATTAAAACTCTGTTATTAAAACTCCCCAATATTTTTCCCCAAATTGCTACACAGGCATACCCTGAGTCTGCATTTGGTTGTTTTAATATTTTGCATAACCTTTTCCATTAAAGCTTCCCACTTTAGTTTCAGGACTGAATCAGCTTTGCTTGTATGGTGGAAATGTGTTTTGTGAGAGCCAGGAAAAATTTGGTAGTAATTTTTCCTTTTACTTCACTTTCCAAATGGCAGTGACTTCTTTTTCCCTTGAAAGTCTTGTGGAAATCTGCAATGCCTTCATTTACCTTCTCAAAGGTGTCTAATAACAATAACAATAACTAATAATAACAATGACAAAACTGGAAAAAAATAAGGATTTTTCACCACAACTTCGTGTAAGCTTGGCTCAGAAATCTTTATTTCTTCTTGTACTACTCTTCAGGTATATATTAAAACAAACAAGGCAGAAAACCCAGCCTGATTTTAAGATGTGCTGAACGTTCAATTCCTATGGTAGTTACTAGGTGAAATAGTCACTGTGCTTTGAAAAATCAGGCCATATTCATTCAAAGCTATATTTTGACAGCTTAGAGAAATGGATATTCCGAATATGGCATAATTGGGTCTGGAGATGTTTCAACTGACAGCTACTTCCCTGGATCACGGGTCTGCTATTGCTTCCCCCTTGTTCATCCCTGGAAAACCTGCTTTGGGGAACGGAAGCCGAGGCAAAGGCATGGAGCGAAAACCAGGCCCCATGTGCTGTTAGGTCAAGGAGAAACAGATGCAGGCCCCGTGCAAGGCACAGGGTAAAGAATTGTTGGAGCTCCTCTCATGCATGTACCAGGATTGCTCGACTTGATGGTCCAGGTTCATTAGGCCTCTGTAATACCTTCACTGTAATGTGTTTTGATGGGGCAAAAAAAGCCATGGCTATGAAGTCAGGTACTTCAAGTGTTGAACCTCAGTTTAACACTTCTCATTTTGTCTTAAAAGCCAGAGCCACTGCAACGTGGCACAGAGCTGTGGAAATCTCCGAAGTCTCCGCTTCAGCCGAGGGGCATCTGACTTCAGCAAAGAGAACATCCAACCAAGGCTAGCATCCTTGTGAGAAAGGCATACGATGAGAGTATGTATTCTACACCCTTGAGGAAGTACTCCAAATCTGGAGAATTTGCTAATAATTAATGCTCCATACTGTGAAGCTTTTGCTCTGCGCTTGGCCTCTCTCTACTAAAATGGGAGAGAAGAGGGGACTACGGCACCAGGATGGCTATGAAAGACCTGGTTGACTTCTAGGATTCACAGATGCACTGAAGACTGGAATAAGATACGTGAAGCCGTGTGCATGGTCACTCCAAAGAGGCAGCAGGACCTGTTTTTATCTTGACCTTAGTCCTGTCTAAAGGAAGTGAAAAATAAGTGCTCTGCTAACACCAAGTGCAGCCTGTGCAAGGACTCCCTTTGGAAGTCCCCATTTCACTCATATTTGTTACATACAGAGAAGACTGCCCTGCTGCCTTATATTCTATAGGGTCTTTGCTCCCACATGGGGCGGGAGCCGAATCCAGCCCCATCCCCATCCCGCTGCTGCGTGACCCACAGCACTGTCTCGTTGAGTGTAGAGGGACACATCTATTTTCATCAAGGGACATGAACATCCTCTGCATGCAGGGAAGGTTACGGCCCAGCGACAAACAGCACCCTTTATTTTCACTTTATCACCGAGTTATATATTTTCACTACCCTCTTTCATTTTTCAGGGCAGACATAAAGTGCAATGATAGTCTGAAAGATTTTCCCATAATAAACCACCAAAGTGAAATCCTATTTCTTGCCCTTATGATTTTGCAGGGTTATGTAGCTTATATGTTCCATATTTTCAGTGCTTTACACCAATGTGCTTTAAGAGGGTCCTGTCAAGGCACTTTTCATTCATTTAAAATGATGTTTTCTAGTGGACCTGGTTTGTGCCTTTCGTGCCCTTTGCATTGCCAAGTGATCAAAATAAAGAGCCTACTGAAAGCAAAGCTTCAGCCTGAAGTTACTATCATGACTGGCATCCAAGCTGGAAAACAGTATTTTTTATATATATCCCCTGCAACTAGAAACAGGGGAGTCCAGATCCTCGAGCCCTGGTCCCGGTTTTGTCTCTGCTTTGCAAATGACTCAAAACAGTGTACGGGGGAGTTCATTTACTGACCTAAAACCTATTAACACTTTCAGCTGCCTTCAGTATCTTGTAAAACTCATAATATACAAGTATAAATGGGTGTATCATGGTAAAGGAAACAAAAACAGTACTGAAATATCATTATTTATAACCAATGAAGGCAGGGAGAAAAATACACCAAAACTCAAAATGCTACTTCCCACGTTTTAAACAGTCCATTAAATCACTGATCACATATACAGTTGGTGTTAATTCACGTTTACAGAAATATTGAGTTAAGAAACTTAAGTTATAGACACTTATTCATGCTAAAATAAAATCAATCTTGTTTCTTTTGCAATTTATACAACTTATGTTCAACGAGGTAAGAAAAAAGTGTACTTAGTTCACGGATTTATGTACTTCACAGGGAGTTCAAAAACAAACATGCTGAAATACTTCTATCAGCCTTCACTATTCGAAAACAATTGCAAAGTTTCTATCAGAAGTAATTTTCATGGTGCAAGTGGAAGCAGCACTTATCACTTATCTGCAGCATTAGAAACCACAGTCACTTTGAAACCTGTATTTATTAAACCACAGCCGAGAGGAAACACGCTGCTATGATACGATGCAGTTCTTTTAAAGCAGGTTTTTAAATCTTACTGATGTACAGAGCACAGCCCTTCCCAGGCGCAGGAAGGGACCTGAGCCATCATGTTATGCTTGCACCCTACCTTTTCCAACCTATTAAAAATATATAAGCTATTTAATTTCTCTCTTTAGTATTTTGCGAAACGTGACACGAGTTCTGCTCTTCCTACTGCCAATAATTTGTCAAGCTTCAGCTGGGAGGAGCTCGGTACCTGCTCTACCCTTCCTGACAGCGATGTACAAGGACCCCTAAGGCTGTTGCTGTCCTGCCAGTGGCTAAAAAAAAAAAAAAAAAAAGCCAAAAAAAAAAAAAAAGAAAAAAAAAGGTAGAATGCTCATCTTGGTGCAGAAAAACTGTTGCTGCTGTAAATTATATTTATACTACTTTATTACATCGTGCTGACAGCGCTGCAATAGCAGCGCACAGCAGAGCTTTTGCATTTCATTTTAGAGAAATGGTTCGAGGGCTTTGTTGGCTCGTTATCATTAAAGCTTCATTAGAGAGGTGCTCCCAGATAGGCTGAGCATCTTCACTGGCTCTGGGGACGACTGGGCACCCAAACGCCCCTCAGAGGTGCCCGGGCAGCCTCGCTGCAGCAAGGGCGGACACGCTGCGCGGTCAGAGACTTCAGCCCCTTCTCATGTGAAAAACGTTGGACCACTGCTCTTTACAAAGCGTGTTACATCACATGTGCACAGCACTTAAGGGGTGACAAAAGCAGGTTGTTAAAATATCCAATTTATCTGCAACTTCAGGCCAAGAAGATCAGAGAGGCCCTTGAAGTCACCATTTTCTAAACTATAGCAAAGGAAGCGAGCCAGAAAAGTTTTGACAAGTGCATTACATTTGCACGTACATTTAAAATATTGATGAGTTTCTAAGCCACAGTAAATAACCCAAAATAAATGAAACAAAGCACTCAAAAAGCTGTCATTATTGACATCACCATTAGAGTGAGAGTTTACCCACCCTTTGCAACTCAATTAAAGTTGAAAGTCATTTAAAGCTAAGACTTCCATACAGGCATATATCAACGCATGGCATTTAGTCAAGAGAAAAGGAAAATATGATGGAACATGATGTAAGCATATAGAAATGAATGGTACAAAAGAGGTCTATTTCTATTTACTCTTGCCTACAGAATACCTATCAAAGAACTATTATTCATTTTATAGCAAGAAACAAATAACTATGATAATTTCTTCCAAAGTCTAATTTAACATTGGGCACAGTATTGTTCAGCCCCAGCTAGATGAGGGGCTTAATTACATCCAGGATTTAAGCCCTGACTCTGCAGCACTTATGAAATATTTTATATTGGTTAGGTTTTTTTAGGTTAAACTATAAGCCTTCATTTTATTGAATAGCTAGAGAATATAATCTTGTGAATAAATTTTGATTTTCTTTCCTTTGGAGGGATTTTAAAGGGCTACCATTGAAGCTGCACATGAAGTGATCTCCTGGTGGTTTCACTGTTAAGGAAGGAAAGGGCACCTTTTGTAACTGCTCCAAATTGGTCAATGACACATTTATTGATGAGATGGATGTAGATAATGTTTGTGCGCTCATTAATCTGCCCTGGTGATTATTGCACCTGTAGCTGGAATCGTGCTCAGAAGACGAGGAGACTCAGCCCTTGATCGCTTCACTCGTGTGTGCGAATGACACCAAGGAGACAAAATGTTTGCACTTCCCCATCACACCAAACCCACAGAACCAGTGTTTCCTAGCTGCATTGAATTTTATTAATAATTTATATTAATGCCTTGAATTTTATTAATGTAAATTAACAACTGCTATCACAAAACCGTAACGCTGGCCTGAAAGACCTGGGACATTTACTTATAATGCACCTCCTGAATTTCATTTTCGATGAATCAAGATTGGAAAACTCTTGGAAGGAAAGTCGGTCATTTTGCAGAAAGCATCACACCAGTTGGGGAGAAACTGCTCAGCCTGGCCACAGCTCCTCACGTGCTGAGCTCCGCAGCTACCCGCAGTTGGGCTGCAGAGCCCATGAGCTGGAAGTTGCTGCAAGCGCCGCAGGGTCTGCGGTGAGAGGTGCCACGCCAGGCCCCTTCACTTGGCTGGAGCTGGCCGAGCAACTGTCCTTCCTACAGTGGGCTAATTTCAGAGTCATGGCTGGGTGGATGTTATTAGTATCAGGCAAACTGCTTTTTTAAATTAAAAACACTGTTTCTGTCTGTTTCACGAATATAATCCAACTCAGCAAATATCTGCTTGTCAACCCAAGCAGTCTTTGCCATTGGGAACAAAATGGGCGGCAGAGAGTGGTGGGGCCCCACATGGCGTGCGGTGCTCCGGAAGGGTTCAAGTCTTCCCTTCAAGACGGAGGGACCAGCTCAACCACCCCAACCCCTGGCCAAGACATGACACAGGGGACAACAAAGGACCAAGCATTCTCCTGCATTCCTATGGTTAAGACACCCCAGTCTGAGATGTATTTCGTACAAAATGGAAGAGCTTCAGCACTGCACAACGTGTCCCAGCCAACGTTGGCCAACTCCTCCTACAGCCCCGTGACTTAGTCATAGACACCTCTACCCTGACACAGACTCCTGAAACGGGTAAAGGAAAGATATGAAGGCAAAGTGGCATTTGGGGAGCCAGCCCTAACTCCCGGCACACGTTACTATTTGTCAAGCCATGACACTGCTCTTGCTATCTGAAGCCAGGAGCAGAAAGCTGAATGGAGGGCTCCATTGAGCATCACTCTATCAGTGTTTGCCATGGCCAACAATAAACAGCAAACCCAAAGAGACTGGGATTGCTTTTCCTGGAGATTTATGCAAGGACAGGGATGCAGGGCTCTGTTTGCTGTTAATGACATACGTTAAACAGCAGCTATGCTGACCCTGCCCATCACATCAGCTCCAAATCCTGAAATATTTTTCACATTTCATCACATCACATATTCTGCTAGAGGAAACATTTCTTCATTCCAGGAAGACACCAATTAAAAAATGGAATTATTGACAGCAATTGTTATATTGTATATTCTCCTGAAACGTTTTCAAGGAATTATTAATAAAAAGGAGTTTACCTAAAATTTTCCATTTTTTTTTCCTCCATGAAGATTTCTTTTTTGCTGTTATTTAGGTGAATTCATCTAAGCACTTCAAAATACACAAAAAGGCATCCAGGCAAGTAAGGGAAAACAATTCACATTTCTACTCACGCCTTAAAATACATTATGCGTTAAAATTCATTTGGTCTTTTAATAAAATGCCAGGACACCCAAGTGCTGAAATACTTGCACCTGCTTTTTATGAAAGGTCATGTTGATTTTTCATGCTGAAAAGTTCATATCCCCTTATTTAGAGGGGAAAAAAAAAACAGGAAATACTCAAAACGAAGTAGGCTTAATAATTCAGCGCAGATTTACTGAAATATTCTGTCAGGCTGGATAAACTGGACCAGAGAAGTGGAGAGCTGTTCTTTACAATGGCTGGCAAGGATCACAACACAGGAGAACAACAGGATGCTCCCAAAATATTTCTGAATCCAGCCGAGCAGCTCGATCTCAGATCTGCTGCAGCTTCCCAAAGACTGAAACCCCCAGAGCCTTTGGGGCCATCAGAGCCCAAATGAACACAGACCCTTTTCTCTCTTTCTTTTCTCTCCTTTCTCTTTTTCTTTTCTCTTTCTAATCTACTCTAAGGTCTATCTTTAATTTCTTCCTAAGTGATTAATGTGCTTTTATGGAGCCTTTCAGTTTATGATAAGGTTCTTGTATGATAATACCCCAAAGTGTCAGCTAGTAAATAAAACACCTGTATCATTCTAAATATGAGTGCTTGCTTAACCTCTTACTTTACTGATCAAATTATTATTCAGCTTTGGCATGATGCAAACTGTAATCACATTCAATTCATTGGAAAATTATTCATGTTTTTCATTTTTCACATTTTCAACAGGTGTTTTATTTTCTTCAATAATTCCTCCAAGCTGAGATACTCCGGGGAGCCATTTAACAACCAGAGAGATGAAGAGCAACTTTTTCTTATCCACATTTAGAATCATTTATCTTAGGAGGACCTTTACCAGGAAGACTTGTTTTGGAGTCAGAACATCTTTTTTAGCCTAAGAACAAATCAACTATGTGGAATTTTAAAATATTCTGGCAGAGTAGCAGTTTTAGGGTTTTAAAATCCGCTGTGCTTTTTTCCTGTGTTGCTGGGCTGTAAATCAGGAAGGTCCTGAGCTCACAGCACCATCCGTTCAGGCAGTTCTGGTAAAGAGGGCAGCTATGTTAAGCATTTAGCTTGTTGGTATTTTCAAGGGCTACTGCGGAGCTCTCTCCTCAAGCTGTTTACTGACCCCCCAGGACAGATTAGTGTCGGTGGGAGCTTTGCTTGGGGAAAAGAAAAAAAAAGGAAGAGAGGTTGATGCCGTGTGACATCTGCATGAAGATACCTAGGAAAATACATCACAGGGACAAAACATTTACTGAGTTTACTATGGGCAGGCATGCTGTCAGTCTGCCAGTAAAGCTCGATCAGTGCATGGTATCAGCAATCTCTTAGAGCTTAAAGAGGCCCTTTTGCAACATCTTCCACATTTTCTATAATCAAAAAAAAAAAAAAACAAAAAAAACCATTATCCTCATTTCCTCATTTATCTCTTTCTCTTATGTTTAGAGCTTCTGCTTTGTAAGGCAGAGGTTACATTTTTTTGAGTGATTTTATAGTGCAAGCAGTACTATTGGCTTAATCAGAAACTGTGGCTCCTAGGAATTATCAATAACGACAAAAGTAAATATACAAATAAGGAGCATGAACTAGCAGTAGTGTTATTATTGTCAATCTCTGATGATTTTCATGCTTTCTAAAACA
>VZSG01000045.1:1987986-2000222 GCA_013398315.1 Nothoprocta pentlandii
TTTTTTTTTTTTTTTTTTTTTTTTTTTTTTTAGTATGACTATCTTGGTTAAGCAAAGAGAGAATTCAGCTCCAGCTAAGCATGAAATACTCCGTAATGTCCTCACTGTGAGGGTACATACTGAGGTGGTTCATTAGACAGAGTAAATAAGTAGACAATAAATAAACATGGAGAGAGAGAAACGTTTAAGGCACGAGCGCAAGCATAGCAGAGCTTCCAATTTTCGCTGGTTAACTGCTTTTTGCAGCCCTTCTGGATTTCACTGAAAGATCCCAGCTCCCCTTTGCGAGGCTGCCCCTAAGGTGCTGCAGCTTTGGCATGCTTTTACCCCCCAGGGCCAGGGGCTTCTCTGCTCTCCTTCTTGTAAAACCCCTTTGTGTTTGATAGAACAAACTCTCAGTTAACTGTTAGCGCTCTCTTTGATAAAAACCATTGTACTTGGTTGGTTTAAGTTGCTGGAGACTAAAGGCTGGATGATACAAAACACATCTTTGCCTTTCACCACGCCTGCCTCCTTTCCACATAAGCAAGCTGGTTTCACCAACTGTTTCATATAGTTAACAAAACAATGTGCATTGCAGAAGGGAATTAGCAGTATTTCCAGGTTTTTATATTCAGATGTAATTATACACTATGCTGCATGAGTAACATACTTACATATGTGCTTTGCTACAGAAGAAAACCATGGGGTATTGATTATGCATACAGAGTATTTAAGAGCACATGTTTCCTTTGAATGCACCCATTTTGATTATATTCATAATCATTAATCATAGGAGCCTGCACCCCTACAAATTTCAATCCCCCCACTGGCTGACAGTGTATATCCCACTGCGAATCAATGAGGGAATTTAAATTACAGAAGTATGTACACAAATATGCGCTGCTTTAGATTATTTCCACAACTCCCCCTTCCAAAAAATATTGAACACTATAGTCAGTGGATTAAGGCACAGTCATAGCGAGAAGGATGGAAAGAAATCAGATATCAGCTTCTCATTTACTAAGCCAGTGCCGTGACCTTGTTTCTCTTGGTGAAAAGGACTCAAGACATGTTAATGCTTCAATCAGCTTCTTATTTGTAACATCCTGGGGACATAATGTCTAGCAGTATAAATGATGTGCAGCCTGTGTGCTGCTCCAGTGCCGATGGCATTTTGCCTTCCCTGCTTTTATAAGAATTATGAGTATAGAGAAACATTCCTGTCAGTAATTAAGGTATCTAAAGGTATCTATCAACTTTTATTTATTTTTAAATTTAAATACATGAATGAAAATCTTTTTTTTTCTGAACTAACAGCTATCTTCCTAAATCTTTAACAATTGGGAAGATTACAGAGATTGCATGCTCATTACTCTACCAGGAATAGGCATCTGCAAACTAGTTAAGACAAGATAAGTAGGACATAAAATGATCTTTATGTTTCGGAANAAAAAAAAAAAAAAAAAAAAAAAGAAGGGGGCATTAAAATGACATTTACCATCCATGCCATATTGGGCATGATAGTATTTCTGGAGGTCATTCACAGTAGACAGTGACAGCACTCTGAATTTGGAAGGTATTAGTCTAAAATATGACAATTGTTACACAGTTCTTTAGAGAATGACCATGTAAAATGGATAGAGGACAATAAAGTAGAAATGTAGGGCAGAATTAAGCATCACATTTCAAAAGGGACGTATTCCATGTCCTATTTTTGTGGGAAGTTCAATAGGCTTCTGTTGTCCTTTCTCTGCAGCACTAAGTCCATTCTATCCCTCTGTAGATTGTCCCTTCAAATGCACATCTGCACCTGTGCATGAAACCTTACTTTATCAAAAACCCAATTCTGTGAAAGTTAGCAGGACTTTTTTGGACTTATTTCATAGATGTTGCATGAAAGTTTAGGGACTGTGACAGTATTCTTGGGTGGATCTCTCTCAGAATTTCCTGTTGTAGAGACAAATTGTATCCATGACCTCAGAAAGTTTTCTGAACACCAACCTGAAAATGAAAATTCCTCTTAAAAAAGCCATAAAACCCTTAGCTAGTTTTTCTGGATGTAACCAATGCACTCTAAAAGATTCCCCTGGGAGCAGCAACAGGACCCTAAAAGACCTTCTTAAGACCCTAAATGCTGTGTGTAGAAGTAGGACATTTCATCAAAATTACCAACTACAATGGCTCACAAGGACATATGGCCAGAAAACTTAAGGAATATAGTGGAAAATGTCCAGGGATTAAAGAAATGCAATCTTGGGCTTTTTACTCATTTCCCATATGAGCAGTTATAAAAATATAAACTAGATATAAAAATAATAGAATAGCCACTCACTGTGAGTACAGATCAGAAACCAAAATGCTTTTGAAAATAAATGTAACTAAAGCACACTCTTCTGTTTCCCTATTTTTTTGACTGAAAGGATGTTATCTGTTATTACCCAGCAACACTAAAAAATGCTTTTTTTTTTCCAGTGCTGCCTGCATCCGATTAAACTTTTCTATCACTTTCTTCACCCTGCTTAGTGATGGCTGCGTTTTTTGGCAAACATCTGCAGTGAAACCGCTTCCCTTTTATGAAGCAAAATAAACACCACATGGTGGATTTAATACAACCAATCGGCGCCCTCCTCAAATGACTTTCATTTCATTTTCTCCTGATCATAGGCAGCAGCTGTGTTTAATGAGCTGGAAGGAAAAACAGGTCAATAAAAGTATATGTGTGTGCATATACATATGTATATTTATGCACACACAGATATATGTGCATGTTGCTTAAGGATCTATTACAAACATGCAGATATTGGCTCATGACATTGACCCTTCTCTTTTTGAATCAACAGTGGGTGCTGCCTGTGCAGGTTTTACTAATTCAAGCAAAAACAACCCTTAAATTACAAAACAAGAGGGGCAAGAAACCTCTAAAACCATACATTATTGAGAATGACACATAGGGAATAAGATAGAATTTTCCTAATTTTGACATAAAACGATGGCATATAATTGTCAACACCACAACAGCCTTCAAAGGTTTGTCTGACACTATCCAGCACATCAAAACACAGATATTTTTAATTGTGTACTTGTTCTGAAGCCTTTTTTTTTTTTTTTCCAAGCTCCAGTAGTTCTTCTAAGCAAATGTCCTGAAATAAAGTACAGGAAAGCCACAAGGTTACTGTTTGTCCCTGTTCAAAGGCATTTGCACATCATCAACGCAAGCAATGAGATTCTCAAAATTGATAGCGAAAATGTGAAGTTCTCTCAAGCAAGAGCACAGCTCAGACTAACAGCCCCGAGTTTCTAATTGCACTCTTAGAAAGCATCCTGGCAATAACACGCTTAAATTAGTACGGCAGGATAATGATCATCAAACCAGGTTGGAGGCATCTGCGACTTGAAAGAATCAAGTTTCTCAGCTTAATCCTTTCATGTTCATGGCCCCGTCTGAAAAGCTGCATTTGACCCTTTCGCAAGCCACTTTAATGAAAAAGGTGTAAAAAGGTGTAACGGGAAAGGATTTATTGCACATCCAAGAAATAGCTGAGAGTAAACACTCCAAATGTTATCTCTTTTAGAGTAAAAGCAATGTCTAATTAGATTTTGCATCGTAAGACTGAATCAACAAGCATGCCTGTAGAATGGCTTAAGGTAAAAAGCATTCCTGAAATGTTCATAAAAACATCACATTTGCCACATATAGAATCAAATCAAGGAGTCCTTAAAGTCTGCTGCCCCGTAACTAACAGAGATGACTGCCTAGGAAAGATTGCAAAGCAAGAGGCATCTCTGCAGCACATGATAGTGACGTGCAATGCCCCAGGTGAAAGAGAAGAACATATATTTTGCATCTCTGTACAGGATAAATACTAACAAAAGGGTTCCAAAGGTGCAAGAAGTATTTTAACATTTCAACTATAGGCAACAAAATAAGGTTAATGATCTCATTTTATATGGAGCCAACCCTAGCAGAACTGGATGGTTCACCTCAGGTTCAAACGCATGGTGACAAGTGAAGAAGATGGAGAAATGGGTTATATTACACGTGAGATACACAGTGCATTGAGTTGCACAGAGCAAAGGGTAATTTTGCTCTACCAACTTCCAGCTCTGCTTAAGCCTTATAATGAGTCACTGAAAACTCTTATTAATTCATTTCTGTAAGAGAGCAACGTCTCCCAGAGATGGGTTTAAATTTAATTGTTTGTGCAGCACATCAGGATCCCACGAAAGCATTTTAAAGGGAATTTCATTTACCTTGCAGTCTATTATGATCCAATGCCACTGACAAAGAAACTTCTGTGCTCGAGCATCTCTGTAAAGTGAGTATGACAAGATAAAGTTGTGCTTGTTTATGCAGCACATTGAGATCTGCTGGAAGGGAGAAGGAAGGTGAAGACCTGCACGAACAGTTCAAAACCACCTGTATTCTCGAAAGCTCTTTTTAAAACCTTAATGATTAAGCATTAAAAGGAGACAAAGAGAGAAATGTTTAATTCACCCTCCTGTTCCAGAAACAACTAGCTGGATTAAAACAAATAATCATGTTGAATATTTGAGAAGAGCTTCAAGACAAGCTGTTGAAGACAAGAAAGGCAGATTTTCACCTCCCTTGGAACATCGGTGGGGAGCTGAGCGTTTGGAGAAGCCCTCTCTCACTTGGAGAGGTGAACTGATCTGCCTCCCCTTTTTCATTCGGCAAGGCAGAATGCAGCCAGTGCAATTCAAATACCCTCAATATTTCCTTGCCTGTGTTTAATACCTCCATTCCTGGGTGACCCACTGGTCAGAGCGGCTTTGAAGCTGCTGTTACAAGAATTCTTTAATCTTGTTTTAAAGGAAACTTTTCAAAAACGCCCAAGTCCCAGTGAAAGTCAATTAGATCTGAGCTCCTAAGCACAAAGGAAGTTTTCAAAGTTTGCTATTTGTCCTATTACTGCATATAATAGATTAGTCACATACCGGCGGCATTCGCTGCACTGTTTTACTCGTTAGGGCTGTAACAATCTGATTACACGGTCCTTGGGACTGCTTAGCACTGAGCAGTTATGATTTCAATTTATATCTCAGCGTAGCTTAGACCAGCGAGTGGGCTAACTGTTCTGTACACCAGGGGGGATCCACGCGGATTCGTGCCACTTCTTTAGCAGTAATGCCATTTAATCGCAGCTCTGAAACACTGGTTTTAGCTCAGACCAAGGCTCTTCCACCACGTGAAAACAGCTTTTTGGCAAGAAACCTGTCCGTGCAGAGGCGGCGCGGCGCTGCTGCTGCCTCCACCAGCCTTGTCCTCGGGTGAGCTCGGGCTCCTTGCCACGGTCTGGGGCACCCGTCATTGCGAGGAGAGCAGCAAGGAGTGACCGCGAGTTGCCATGAGGTCACAGAACTATCGGATGGTGCATGTTTTAACCAGCCAGATGAGGATTTTTGCTTATCCATTAGTAATCTTTGGTAAATTAGTAAGCTGAGATCTTGCACACTTAAAGGGTTGATATGACTCATATGAATGCACCCGGTGTATAATTTAAACTACCAAGTGAAGAAAACAAACGAGCCTGTGACACAGTAGGGAGGATTATGATGCTCAATAGCAGCTACAGCCCCGATCAGGCCCTACTGAGGTTGGGAATTTTCTCACGGACTTCTGGGAGTGCAGGATGAAGAACCTGCAGCTGGGTTAACATCCTTAACCCAGATTTCCTCCTCATTGATCAAGCTCTGGAAATCAAACATTTGATAAAAGCCATAGCTTTTCAATGGATATTAAAATATAAATCTCTGCTTTCTGATGGACTCTCTTGGGTAATGTTTCCTGCTTCATCACCAAGCCCAAGGAGGAAGAAATGAGGTCCTTTTTGTGAAAGGAACATGAAACTATCTTTTCTCCTTACATTTTACAATAGAAAATTATAACTATGTTTGATCAGAAAACAGTTAAAGATTAAAATCTCATTTGTTTGAGCATCCTTCCAAAAAGATTTAACGTAATCTACATAAACTGCAACAAAACGATATCAATCTAGAGTAGAATTTCTTAATGCGTTCAGCTCAAATTATATTATTAACTTAATGATACTATTGGCACTTTTTTTCGCAGTGTTATGTTGTAGGCCCAATTTGCTAAAGCACTTCAGTACTGCACATGTGTAATTTCAGTGCTAAACAGCCAGGCTGAGGGGACACTTAAACAGATATTTAACTCCTTTACTAAATGAGAGTCTTAATGTGTGGCTATCACAGACAGAACGAAATGTGCCTGATTAAGAAAACTCAGGAGGGAATCTCAAGATTAGGCTCTTAATGGCTCTCATAATTTTAAAAATGAGATTAGAAAGTTACGAAATGCACCACCTTACAACGTATTGGTTTATTGGGTCTGTGATTAATTGAAAACTGAGAAGGGCTGACCCAGGAATAATTGTCAGTTCATTTGAAAACTTACACTCTCTCGATCTTGCTATCAGTCTCGCTGAACTTTTGAAAAGCTTAATTTAAAAAATGATCGGACCAAATCTTCAAAATCCTGCTGCAGACCTTGCATGATGAAATAGAATAACTTATCCAGCACCTTAGTAAAATATTAGAAGAGCAGAAAAATCACTAAACATATATATGTATTTTAAGTCAAGTCTTCTGTATTGGGGATTGTCATTGTTTATAAAGGAAGAAGCCCTTAGCTCTAAGGATTTCCAGAATTTTATAAGCAAAATTTGACTCACCTGAGCAATGAGAGCAGGCGGTGGGTGCCCTTCAACACTTAGTTTGGGCAGTTTGGGGCGCCCTGAACTTAGCAAGCACCTCCAGAGCCTCAAATTAGTGGGGGTTAAGATCCTGTGCTGTCTGTTACAAGTCATGCTTTACAACATGAGACTGGTATCACCTTAAGGTGATCAACATGAGGTATCACCTTGACATGACTTGGTATAAACTGCCAACAACAGTACCCGGGGTGATTAATACAAAAGCATGTTCTGTTTTCTGTTTAAATTTTCTTTGACAAATGTTAATAAACTGCTAGAACCAACTGAATAATTTCAGATGAGTAACGCCTCTGCTGGGGATAGCTGCATTTCACACTTGCAGTTTGTCAATGGGCAAATCCTGATTTCCATGAATAGATTTATTGTGGAAAAAACATTTGATGATTGAGTTTTACTGACTTCTCTGCTTTGAAGGACGGAACAAACATAGTTTCACCACCATTCAGGATCAGGACATGGTGATAGGCATCTGGGATTAGTCAGAAATGGACTCACATAGAGTTCACCACTACCAAGAAAAATGTTTTCCTTCATTAAATTGACATCAGACAGATGCAATAAGGCACAGCCACAGCTCCTCTTTGATTCCTTTTCTTTCTCAGGGCCAGTTATTGGGCAGGAGACTTAAAAGTTAATTTCTCATTAACATTTCTGACAGTAACTCAGTTGTGCAAATATCTTTCTGAAAGATAAATGCAAAGAGGGAAAATTTCTAGCTGAGCAAAATAGCATTACTGCTCCATTATTACATTAATAATTATCTCTAATAATCATTACTTCAATTTCTCATCTGAATGTATTAAGAAGAACTGCTGTATTTGGTATATATTTGAACTAACACTAAAAACATGACTTAACAGCTCAGATATTCAGTGATTACATAGTATTACTAATGCTAAAGCAGCAGTATGGCTGGCTATGCTATTATTATGCTGCGCATTATGCTGCACTAAATGCTCTTGTATGGACTTAACCTTAAGTCTGTGACTTGTCCATTAAAACCACGTGTGGCTTCTATAACACACGTGCAGGCTCCAGGATACCCAAACTAATCAATTTAATATTCAGAGTCCAAGATATATTGTTTATTCAAACATTTCAACTACTTGCTTGCTGATAAAACTGCTTAAGATGTTTTGCTTTGCTTTTTACCACTTCTTTCTGATCCAGAGTTTTAAGGCCAGTCAAACTGAATATATTATCTCCACAAAAGCATCTCTCATTTTTTTCCCTCCCGCTTTCCCCAGGAGCCTGTTAACTCTGTTACAAGATCTGTTTTGCAAATCTGATGCTAACTCCCCTCTCTCTACTTATTTCCCCGATAATTATTTTTTAACAAAAAAGATTAAACTAATCATAACATCTTTTTGTATGCCACTAGAAAAACATATTTAAATTACTGCACCGATTTTAAAATCTGAGCAAGCAAGTAGGAAATAATTATGCTCTTATCTGTTCTGCTTTTGATATCTTGCCAGACGCCTACACTCAGATACTGTAGACAAACTCTCTTAGGTAATATGTCCTTTTGGGATGGGTTACCTTTTAAGGAAATTTTAAAACTTATAATCTAAGGAGATGTATTCACAAGAAACTCCAAACACTGTCTTTGTAGACCTTACCTTATCACTAAGTTAATTAATGTTTCTTTCAACCTTGATGTAGATAATTCTATTCCTTGGGGTGGGAGATCAAGCGAATCAGTCATCAGCAAAAGAGAAGGAAAACTGCACAGTTCTCGGAAATAAACTTTTAATTAAGACCAAACAAACCCAACCATCCACGAAATCTTAAATGAAGACAGAGATTAAATAGACTCACTCACACTTCTGCTATAACTTCAGACTGTCTGGAGTCGATGCTCAGGTTCCTGAATGCTGGACTTGTGCAAGCTTTGCAAGCATTGCAAAGCCCTAAGCAACTGCACAGCAGTTTTCTGCTAACCCATTAGCTATTTTAAACAAGGCAGACAGGTACATGCATATCATAATTCAGATTGACAAGGACCTTCCACTAAAAGTTCTCTTTCAATGGCCTCCACTTCGCCCGCTGGCTGAAATGTCACCCCGAGGCAACAACCAGGCATGGCCAGTTTGGTTGGACAAAGGAACTAAACAAAATCTAAGTGAAAACCATCAGGCACTAATTTCCCAATTTCCCAAAGGCTGTCCCTTCTCTCAAAAAACAATCAAGTAACTTGACATTCAGCATCCTCTGCAAAATAGGGAGTTTGATATGAAGAAGTCTCCTTAGCAAACCAAAAACCAAAAATCACATTTCATAAAGAAGAGATTATTAGAGCCTTGCTTCTAAAAATCTACAACTGTTCTAAATATTCTCAATATTTTTTTCCAGCCCCACTAGGATTCTCTTATTAACAGAGTGGGGCAGAAGAAACTGCACCTTGCTTTCAACTCAGGAGAAAGCATGCTTGGTTGCAGAAATAAAACCACAAGTTTCAGTGTCTCGTCCTGTATCAGCTTCACACTGCAGCCAACGGAAACTCTCCCAGATTTACCTGATCCATGAGCTCTCAAGCAGATCTGCAGGGATCAGGGGAACCAGAAGCAAAGCTAGATCAGGCCATGCCCTAGGCCTCGTAGCTCTGCAGCATCCTGTGACTAGCAGAAGATGCCAAGGGATAAGGTAAGACCAGAGCTAGGACTCGGTGCTAATTCCTTGTTATCTGCAGCCTGGGGACTCCCTGACATTTCAACCGACCTTGATAGATTTCTCTTGCATAAACTTGTCCAGTCTCATCTCAAGACTGTGCAAACTTTATCATCCATAAATCATACCATAAGAAATCCCACCCCTTATTCCATGCTGTGAGAAGACCCATCTCCTTTGGTTTTGAATCTGTCGCATACCCGTGTCACTTGATGTGGCCTAATTCTCACAAGGGAAGAGACAACAAATCATCTTCTCCCATTAACACTCTCCATTTCACTCAGGGCTTACAGTTCTTTGCCAGAACTTCCCTGAGATATCTCTGCTCTAGGCTGAAGAGCCCTTTTCTTGCTGTTCCTCACACACTGAGTATTGCTGAGCTGCGCAGCCTTTTTTCTGTCTTTCCTGGCTCTATTTCCCCGTCCTTCCAAGACGGAGAGCCTGAGCTGCACAGATTTCCGGGGAAAGCAAAGCCTGCGGGTGTGCAGTGCCAAAATCACGGGTTTCTTTTTCGTTTCTTTCTCGTCTCTCACAACAACTCTCAACCTTCTGCTTTTACACTGCCGCTAAGCAACGAGCTGCCATTTCCCCAGAATTAACCATTACAACTCCAAAATATCATTCCTAACAGGAAGCAGCTTGCTCAGCCCCTATCATGATGCATTTAAGGTCAGGACTCTTCCCTCTGTCCCCCTCAAAACATATATTACTTTAAAATTATCTTAACAATGCTTCACCTCCTATTTTCTTGCCAAAATATTATCCTGAGATCAGTCTTCATCTCTCTGCATTCAGCTTATTATTAGCTTAATGATTGCAGTAAATTTTGCCATCACATTAGCCTTCTATTAGATCTTTTTTCTGGATTATTTTTTGAATACACATCTTAGCATAGATCCAAATCCCTTTTGTTTGTTCCCTTTTAAGTAGTTTTTTTTCTCTCTATTTGAAGACATTCTTGTCCTGTAGCATCTTAGTTTCGGTAAGTACTTTTGACAAAGCTTATTGGAAACTCTAAATAGGCTGTATCCAGTGAGGCGTCCTTGCTCATTTGCTCTTTGGCTTTTCAAACAGGGTAGATCTGGCATCCATTACTTGCCTTTCAAAAAGTTACCTTGACTCTCTGGTCCTGGTATTTCTCCTTTTTATAACAGATTCTGTCAGCTCCATGAGCACAACTGCCAGCGAGAGAGTCACTTCTGGAGCCCTTTATGAGCTTTGCCAACTCCTCTGCAATGGGTAACAGGGACATCATTCTGAGGTTGGAAGGGATCTTCAGAGGTCACCTTGTCCAACCCCTCTGCTGAAAGGCAGGCCAGCTGGAACAGGTTGCTCAGCACCTCGTCCAGTCGAGTTTGCGGTGGTCCCGCAGCTGGAAGTAACCCCTACACCAATTTAGGTAGCGCCTCTACAGCCTCTCTGGAAAACTGTTTCAGTGTTCAACCACACTCACAATAAAAGCTTTTCTCATGTTTAAACCATTTCTTGTACAATATTTTGTGCCCATTGGCTCTTGTCCTTCCACAGGAAGAGAGTCTGGCTACATCTTGTTACACATTCCCATCATGTATTTATGCACATGGATAAGATTCCCTTGAGCCTCCTTTTTTTTTTTAGGCTAAACAATCCCAGCTCTCTTAGCCTTATACGGCAGATGCTCCAGTCCCTTATCTGTTTTTGTGGCGCTTATCTGGATTTGCTCCAGTGTGTCCGTATCTTTCTTGTACTTCCCTGTTGTTTCTTTTTCCAAAAGCCCTTTGAGACTAAAAGCCCTTCTAGACCTTATGTGGGTCCCACTTCAGGGAAGAGATCTATGCAGATCTACCTCAGAGCTCGGCTAGAGGTTCTCACAGAGGACAACGTGTCTTCCTATACTGCTTCTGCAATGAGGACTTAATATATTAGCTGTATTTTAAACATGCAGCCTAAACTTCATGCAAGCTGCACATATATCTCCTAAGTTTAACTAAAGTTAATTGAAGGAGAAAAATAAAGCACGGGGTTGAAGAGCACTTGGGAGAACACAGTATGATTAAGGGCAGCCGGCACGGATTTAGGCAGGGGAGGTTATGCTCAACTAATCTCTTAGTTCTTTGAAGATATTACTGCTGTGACAGATAAGAGAAATACTGCCGTTGTAGTGCATTGAGTTTTTGAAAAAGCATTTGAAAAAAAAAAATCCACAGCAGAGATTAAAGGCTAAGAGTCATAGACTAGAAGGGGCGCTGGGGAGAGCACTAGTAGGGGAGCAACCTACTAAGGGAGCAACGCCCTCCTGCAGAAGACAACTCACCTGGATCTGTGTGTGTGTCCCCGTAACCATCGCGGGTGCAGCCGTCCCAGGAACACAGCACCGCAGCATACGGCAGTGCAGAGAGATACAGCCACGTTCATCAGAAACTGAGGATTAATTTTATCAGACTGAAATCAGGGGAAGAGCCGTGGCCAGGCACGCAGTCATTCCTCCGGCCAAGTAAGCAAGACATAATAATGTGAATGGACCACAGCAAGTTTGTTGGACCTTAAGCATGGCTTTCCATCTCTTTTGTAAATAGTTAGGTATATGTGTCATTTAAAACAGAAAAGCCATCCATCCACGGAGTCAGATGTGAAGCCTTCTCCACCATCATCACATGACGCCTCCCAGGCAATGACACTTTTCCCTCCTTTTTGCACAAATGAGGAAAATCCAGCAGTCTAATTTACTCCGTGCTAAGGTTTGGGTTGTGTGTGTGTATATACATATATATATATCATTAAGTTGATATATATATGTGTCTGTGTATATATGTATATACATATATATATATGTATATATATATATATATG
>VZSG01000045.1:2000293-2027703 GCA_013398315.1 Nothoprocta pentlandii
CATATATATACATACATATATATACACACACACACATATATACACACACACACACATATACATATATATGTATATAAATATATATATATTTATATAAAGATCTTGTCACATGACACAGATGTACTGATGTGTTTTAATGCACCATCCTCAAACCACTTGGTTACTGATGGGGAGCAAAGAAAGGATAACCACAGCTTCAAAGAGAGAGAAGAAAAATATATTGCCCTATACAGTAATATAAACTCAACACTAACAAGCAGTGATTAGTACCCCATAAGTAGAACCAGGCAAATTATATATACACACACATTTAAAAAAGTACTTAAAAGGCCATTTGAATTTCTAAATTAATTTCTTTCGGGTACACTACACAGGAAGCTTACTTTCATAAAAAAAAAAATAAACTGTTGTGTTTTACCAGAGAAACAAAGTTCTCCAACAAGAATTTTTTAAGTTTCATAAGACAGAGATTTTATGAAAAACAACTTTAAATCTACCAAATATATTTATGCAGGTGCTTGTGTATCCAACCAATTAAAGTCTGGAAAGTCCATGCAATCTTTAAAATCGATCACAACAAGAATCAAGCTAAACTTTCCAATATTTACAACCAAACTTCAGCAAAGCATTTCAGAAACATTTGAATAATTAATATATATAGTTGAGAGAACCTCAAGCCATTCTGCAAGTTGAAAAAAATATATTTGTCATGAATTATTCATGTAGCTCTGCTTACTACTCTCCGCCTTAACCCAAGAGGATTTATTCTTTTTAGGTGATTATCTTCTGCTTTAGCTTTGCCACACTGTGGCTTAAATGATACTAGGTTTATAACTCTAGACTGGCTTCCAGGAGTAGCTATAGCATAACTAATAGGTACTTTAGAAATAAATAAATAATAAAAAAGAGCAAAAAAGGACGAATGTTTGGTCTTTTCTATTTTGTTCTGTTACAACCAAGCTGCCTGCCATTAGCAGACATCAGAAGTTATATTTTTCCCCTGTATTCCCTTTACTTAAAAGGTATTTTGAGGGAGATTCTAACTCCACAGCATAAAAGTTACAGCATGAGTTAATTTTGTAGTATACATAGGGCCTTGTTATTTTGCCCTTCTGAGCACTTTTGTATATGGATGAAATGCACATTGCAAGCCTGCTAGGAAGTTGAATTTTTTATTTATTTACTTTTAAATTCACCGTGTTATGCCAAAATCTTACACTGGCCATTTCTTATTAACGCAGATTAGTATTCTGTTTTTAAAACAAAACAGATGACATAATAAAATTTGTTTAGTGATGCAGCAATAACCAATTATTGCATAGAAATAGGAAGATTGAAAAGCAACAACTTGTGAATAATTGTTCTGGCTTTTTCTCAGCCTCACAGCTGAAACGTATTGTCATGTTTTATTTAATTGCATCTCCTTCACAGTGCTCTCCTTCCCCCCTTCCCATTTCTCTAAGTGAACTGCTTCTTTATCATTGAACGGCGATTCAACTCTTCTCCAGAAATCTGTGTAACAAAGAAACACTGGAATTTGTACGGGATGCAGCAAATAACAAAACAATGATATAAAAGCATCCATGAAGTGCATACATCAAAGTCAAGAGAAATCTTTGTATTCTGCTGGTAATGCTTACAAGGTAAAGTGGCATGCAGATTTCTTATTTAATAAATTCCCACAGAAAATTAGTTTTTCACAGTGGGAAGAATTTCAAGGCTTGCTGAGATGAACAGGCAGGATCTAATCACTGTTCAGGCTTTGTAGATACACCAGGGCTTGCAGATATTTGAATGATCCAATTATTCTGTTGAGGCACAATCACCTTGCCTGCATACTAATCAAGTGATATGCCAACATGAAACAACTCTGGCTTTTCTGGAAGCTCTAGAAACACACAGCTCCCCGGCTGACCTTCTGCCAATTACATTAATTTCAATTCTATTAGCTCATCTTTGGCCCAAAGGTGACATATGCACAAATCTATAGGGGAAAATTGCTTAAATCAACTCTCCACAACACATGATGCAGGATAGTTGCTCGGTGATTTGAATACCAGACATCCGTTCTAAAATGGGATGCAATTGTACAGTAAAGAGCTGTGAATTTTGCCAGACATGAAACCTCTTCAGAAACTGCGAAGTCACATTCAGTGAAAAGGAAGGGGATTATTAAAGGGAGCAAATCAATTACTCAGTTTTATATCTACTGAATGACAAAGCAAAACACGGACAGAGCCTAGGTCATTTCTATACGTTCATATTTAGACTGAACATCGACAGATGGGCTTTCATTTTTTTGAGGATTCATTTACAGATGGAAAAGAATTCAACTTATGCATAGTATTTTTATCATGTTGCATTCTCATTCCTTTTGATCACAGGCTCGCATACCTGTAAGCTTATAGGACCTGCAACTGGTAGTTTTTGGAATACAGCCAGTAGAAATCTTCTGAATTTTACATTTTCCAGCCATTTTCCAATTGCAGAAATATTTATCGGATAGATTTTCTAACCACAGCTTCCTCCTCAAAATGGAAACCTTTTGAATATTTGACAATATCTGTTCTGGTTAGTCAACTCCACTCATAAATCACTAGCACTTCTTCGGTGTATTTCTGACGCTCAAAAGTTTCACATTCTGAGCAAAAGCTATATAATGTATTTGGCCTAACTGGCAGAAACTTTGCATATATTTTATAATTCAGTGCTATAACTCCATTGTTAGATTTTTATTTCTAGTTTAGAGGCACGTTACATGGTCATGCTTTTTATTCTGGCTGGGATGGTATTCACATCAAGTGCCTGCTCCTTCAAAAACCTACAACTTCAAGCAACATCATAACCACAAAGGGAGAAGAGCAGAGGGCTTCAAGAAGATCAGAAGGTGACATTAGGTCACACCATTAACCAGAGCTCACCATCAACTATGGTGACAACACAAGTAACTAAAGATGGCATGGAGCAGGAACCTAACCAAACAACAGCTCTGAGCCGGGATGCCACCCTGTGCCACATGCTCTGGGTGTCCCTGCTGGAGCAGGAAAGTTGGACTAGATGATCTCTAGAGGTCCCTTCCAACTTTAACCATTCCGTGATTCTGTGATATTCCCTATCATTAACTGGACGTCTTACTGCCCATTTGTGCTTTTGCAGAAGATTCTCCATCTTATCTTTCAGACCTCTTTTGAACAACCATTGCCATTCTATCCTCTCCAACAAGGCTGGGCCAGCAATATTGGTCACACCTACCTATGTGTGCAATTCGCCCCTCTCCCTACAACACTGAATTTAGGTGACATAAGCTGGGGAGCTCATCCTTACTAGTCCCATAATGACATGAATTCAGAGAACTCATCCTTATTACTCCTACAAAACTTCATCTGGAGCACCAGAAGAGGCAATGACATTTTCCTGAATCTGCAATTACTCTCTCACTAGTTGTTTTAAATACTCCAAAGCACTCTTCAGGAGAATATTCCTCCAGTAAATAAGAGAGATAAAAGGCAGACTGTTTTCTCTTCCTCCAATTTTTCACAACCTAAGAAGCTTTTTCAAGGTAGTGAGGGAAAGCAGGCAACCTCCTCCAGCACAATACTGAGGCAACATGGTTTTGCTTTCTGTTCTGTAAGCTCTAAGAGTCCCACAAGAGGAAAAAAGAATAGAAGATGCTGTTGAAGTACGACTTTGCAAAAGAAATAATAAGACATAAGAAGACGACGAATCTGTAGTGAAGATAGAAAGAGGGCAGCAGGACAAGCAGCACATGACATCAACAAAAAGATACACTGAAGTATTCCTTAAAAAAAAATTCATTTATTTGTTCATAATATATCAGAGTCTCCATCACGAGGTCCCCAAAGGGAATTGAAAGTGCTTGCAACTGGGGGAGAAAATGCTCAAGTACTGACCTGTGTATTTCTCGGCTGAAATTTCTTTTTTGAATAGAGGAGCATCTGCCTGCTCGTGCAGCCACATGCTACCATTAAAAAAACAAAACCAGGTATAACTCTACCACCTCCTTGCATAATTCATTACAGGAAAAAATCTGTTCTTTATGAAACTGAGGTTATTTCCAAACATTAAAACCATCATTGCAAAATACTGCATGTGTTTGTTTACTGCAGAGGGTTCACTGATAAACTCCTACAGTTCTGGCTGCGCCAGCTGCTGTACTGAAGACTGATTAGACCATACACCTAGGAGTGTCATTTAAGAGGATGCTGTGCCTTTCTGAGTAATCTGCACAAACCTGCACGTTGAGTCACTAAAGGGAGAGGAGTCTATTCACCGCATTTTGTGGTTTGTTTGAACAACCACTTCTTTAAAATATCTGCTTAACCCCACATACCGCTTACTAGTTTCAAATAAAGTTCAGCATTTATGGTAGACTATATTTAACACTGAAGTCCAAAGTACTTGAAATATGTGAAACACGGATGGAGAAAAAGCACATTATTTTGTGAGGTGGGCAACTATAGTATCAGTCACATGATAAAGTAAATGGTTAAGTGATCAGAGGCAAGTTCCAAAGCCTTGTTCACTTAATATCTTAATTTCTATGAATTATTTTTCTTAACACAGAGTAAAGCTAGGTCTGGACCATTAGGATTTACATAAACATGACAAAACAGCTAATTGCACAGTAATATTCTTAAACTCTGCCACCTGGTGACAATCTATAGAGAGTCTACAATGAAAAATAGCCTTAACCTTAAAGCTAGGAGGGGAGGGGTGAGGAAAACATGAAAAAAAGGAAACCTGAAATGGGAGGTAGCAGTTGTTATTTGGGGAAGATAGACTAGAGAGTTGTTTTATTGAATGGATTTATTTTTTATTGCAGAAGAAAAACTAATCGCTTGCTGCACCCAAAAAAGAGTAATATTATAAACTCTTATCCCTCTCTTTTGTGCTTGGTGCTCGTTTCAGATTTCCAGGTAGAGGAAAAGCAATTTCCAGGTGTTCTCGAAAGGGCTAAAAATAATGTGAATCTCCTAAAGATATTGCATTAGTATTAAAACAAGACAGTTCATATATATCTTCAGAGCAGCCTTGCCCCGTGCTATGTGAGGGGACTCTAAATGACATAAACGTCCACCAGGTTCCCGCCTGCACAGAGAGCTTAGGACGGGCTTGGAGGAATGACCTTGTGCGGGCATGTAACAAAATCTGCACGTCAAAGACAGATCTGAGATTAGCTATGACTAGAACAAGATATCCATAGAGTCTTCCTGATAAGATGCTCTCTACAAAATAACTTTTTAAATAATTCAGTAATCTGCAGCGAAAAAAAAAAGAAGCTCAAGGTATTTATAGGCTAAATTTGAAAGATAGGAGCCACCCCATGGCAGAAGTGAACAGAAATGGGGCTGACCTACAGACCTTCTGGCCTGCAGACTCCTGACTGCCTCGGCGAGCTGAATAAACACCAGGAATTCAGAAGTGAAGAGTTTCATGACGGAGACAAGGATGTAGCTCCCTTCTCCATCAGCTCTGTTTGCAACACAACATCCTTGCTCCTTCCTTGCCCTGGGGGCTCCTTTGCCAGGGCCAGGCTCGCATATTCTGTCAGTCACATGAACCCCCCCATCTTTGAAGCCCCCTTCATGGAGCTTTAGTCATACAGAAGAGCTGCAGCAGAGGAAGAGGCTCCTGCTGTTGCTACACTCATGCAAGGAGGAGCTGGGCTTGGATACCAGGCTCTGCAAGAAGACAGAGCCAGGTGATGCTCCAGGCTTTGGAGCAGCTTGATGCGTGCAGGTGCTCTCCTTGCACAGTGTTCAGTGACTGCGAATCCATGATTATCTTTAACATGTATTCTGCAAATAGTGTTCTCAAGGCTTGGCTTTATTCCTGATCAAATGCCCTGACTTCCACTAATGTCTCCTTATAGTAGACCAGCAAAAGCACTGGCACCAGTTTACCTGCACGATGTCTGGTGACAGCTCTGCACTGTTTCTCCACTGGGTTAACTCTGACATTTTCAAATCTACTCATCCACTCAGGCATCATCTCAGAGGAAAGAAAAAGCTCTTTGTCTCCACGATAGTAGCAGGACAATTAGCTGTTCTACATTAAAATAGCATTTCTAATATTTCCATAGCAACAAAAGTCAATCAATGATGTGACAAAGTAATACAAAGGAAAAGCATAAGTATGTATGTCTCGCCCTAAGCTCCGCACCTCCAGCTCAGAACTGATGTCATATATATTATATATATATATACACACACACACATATATATATATTCCTTTGTGGGAACTGTTAAACTGAAGCATCATCACTTCCTATGTGCTATTCCCAACTTTTCTGGCAAGTATTAAGCACTCAAGAGAGATGTCAAAGTCTTTGAAACTATTTAAAGTAGGGTAGCTATCTAAACAAACATGAAAGAGCACAGAGAAGAGAAAGAAAAGTGAGTATGAACAGCCCTGTGTAGCTCTATGGACAGCAAAAGTAGCAAATGCTTGGGAAGAAAATTAGATATCCCTTACATCCATATCTGAGATAATATATAAAGCTTATGAAGCTTGTGCTTTTACAAATACTTAGGACAGATGGATTCATGCATCCCATAGATTTTTTCATAGTAGTATAAAACTTAAATATTAGATCCTAAATGGATCTAAAAAAGGATTGAGATATTCCTGAAAAGAACTGTGTTTTCAGATTTTGAGTTCAGTGATTCCTTCTCCATATAGAAAAAGCAGAAAGTACTATTTAATAAAAATTCTATAAAGTTCTACTGTATTAAGTGATTGTTTTCTTAAGTTGTCTTTGATGAGCATCCCTGGAACAACTCTCTGACCAGGAAGCGCGTATGAGCTGGGCTTTTAAAGCAATTTAGGAAATAACAACCTCCTCAAGTCTGTTTTAAAGCAGGGCTGTAGAGGAGGTTAGAGTTGCTACCAAAAATTGGTTTCTGCTCTGAGTGTAGAACTTAGCCTGTGTCCGGAATAATCACAGTTCATTTCGGTTTGGTTTCTAAAGCACCTGATGAGTCAGGAAGGTCTGCAGAAGGAAGCCTGTCTGACTCATGGTGGATATAATCAAATATCCCAGACCCTTATAAAGGTTGGCTATGCACTTGCCTGGGAAAGCTGCCGGAGTGCCTGAATTGCATCTCCTCAGGTCCCCAACTGTTTCCGCTGGGAAGACAATTGCATTAACTGCTAACTTGTTCCATCTGTATCGTCTTTTCACTTTCCTAAACAGCTTCTGGACACGGTTGCTGCACAGTAACACACATCCCCGGGATGAAAACACTGCTCCTTGAAGGCTCAAACAAACCATTAGTGACTTAAGCGCGACGAGTCTGACATGTGCAGCCTCTGCAGGCTTCAACCTCAATGGGGAAAGCTCATTCAACAGGGGAAAACAACTCAGTTACACCCACGTAGCGTGGAGGAGAAGCCCCTATGTGCTTATGTTCTTAGCTGGGACATGTTATTATGCTGGTATACTAGGGAGTAGAGTTATTTTATGGTAGAGATATCAGTCCTAACTCTAGAGCCTTCCTGGAAAGAATGGTGCAATAATTTTCCTTTTTTTTGAAAAGAAGATTTTTTTTCACCTGGTGCACAGCATATATATTGAAAAACCTCGCTTAGCTTCATGTTGATTTTTGTGAATGTAACAGCTATTGCCATTTCTCCCAACAGCTTCCTAATCCTAACAGCTTCAGTCTACACGTGGAGTGAACACCCATTTTCATTTTAAATGCTTTGTCCTCCTCACCAGCGGGATTTAGTTCCCTGGTTCGCACGGGAACGCTCCTTGCAGAAAAGCCAGACAACATTTTCCACACAAGCATCCAAACGCCCGTGAATCACAGCAGAGGAAACTTGCCACAGATAACTGGTGAAATATTTATGTCTCTTAGAGTTTTCAGCCAAATGAAGGGAAAAATATTCTCAATTACTGACTCACCCAGCCGTGACCAGGGAAATTTTCAAAGATGGGAAAAAAAAAAAAAAAAAAAAAAAAAAAATAAAAAAAAAAAAAAAAAAAAAAAAAAAAAAAGGGGAGAGAAAAAAAAAAGAAAATATCAGCTGTTTGGCTTATTTAACTTCTCTCAGTTCTATGCTGATTCTCTCCCAAGACCGTTCAGGCACCATTTCCACCAGGAGGTTGAACCATTTCTGCTCTCCTTCCCAGTCCATGGCCCCATTAGAAACGAGCTGCCCCCTTGGCCAGCGAGCCAAGGGGAGCCCTCCAGAAAACTCAGTCCTTGGAGGACTCCACAAGCCTCATTTTTGAGAAACCTGCTGTTGGGCTCCCCATTGCTTCCAAGTGAATAAGCAGTTATGTTTGCAAGCTGCATTAGGGCCTGGCTCAGGCCACAAGGGCAGCAGAGCCCATCAAGGAGGTCCGCGTTGGAGGTAAGGCAGGAGCCACTGCTGGGATCCCAGGAGGTCCCGCTCCTCCAAAGCTGGGATTTTGCTGCCCCCAGCAGTTTGCAACCCTTCCAAACTACCTGTGAGTACATGTGCCCAAAGCTGGCCCTTATTAAGTTTCCTTCAAGCGTTAGAGCTGATTAAAAAAGCAATAAGTATTTGGCTTTGGGGCTAGGAGAGGTGGCCTTAGTGCATGACTAAAAAATCAAAATGAACTACTGGAAACTGAATATTCACTAATGGATTTCCTTCTACCAGTCATAGGTTAAATACAAATGTAAACAACAGGATCCCATGCTGTTCTCAAATTCAATTTCATCACTGAAATGGTCAGCGCAAGCTACTGACTCAAAAGATAAATATTTAAAATAAAAATAGGATTGTCAGTCCTGAGAAATGTGTACCTTGCAAATCCAATTAAATAAAATCCCCAGGACAGATTTTGCAGAGATGAAACACCAGTAGCATTTCTGTATACTTCTCTATTAAATCAGATCCATATACGAATTTGCTTATAGTGATTTTTGCCAGATCTAAGTGATGCACAACAAGATAAGCAAAAAAAAAAAAAGACCTTCCCTAAGAACATAGTGAGAAGAAAAGTAATTTCTCGAGGCAAGACAATGACTGAATGATGATCTTAATTTTAAGAGTAGTGCAAACCTCCCTGCCCTTGAATGAAATAACACCTATCTGTACTAGTATTAGTGGTGTATTTACTTCTCACATAGCACAGAAGAATGTAATGAGTTCATAATATACAGGTCAAAAAATAATAACTAATTGGGCAGAATACATGCTTAGGGAGGTACCAAAACTTCAGCAATAGAGTCTTATCACATGCAGGAATGAGGTCACTCTCGGCTTTCATCATGCCAGGTGCTTTATTCCCCATAGGCTTCATTCCCTTTAATGACTCTGGTGGAACAGACCCAAATGAACTCTGTTCCTTCACAGATCTATATCCTCCCCAAAGCCACGGTGGCTGCTCCGTTAGCAGATGCCCTGAGACAAGCCTGAACATCTCGAGGTTCTGCTGTTTCTCATGTGCACACTCCTGGCTCACGCTGCTGGAGAGACTACGGGCTTCCTCGCGTGGATTCAAGCAACCGAGCGGCTCCCGGGACTCGACCGGCTGCGCGTGTTCCCCCGCTGGACTCGGCCAAGCTGCGGGACGCCGGCATTCCCGCCAGCACCGCCACGACCTGCAAGCACCCCGGCACCCGCAAAGCGGTCCAGAGCAACCTCCAAGGGGATAAAAAACAGAGTAACCAATTCTTTTATAAATATGCATCTATATTTTACTTAAATGTGTTTTAAGACATGATCCATGTGAATTTCATAGATTAGAAAACAAAATTATAGGCAATGAACATAAATGTTTATACCTGTGCATTTTGCTTGGATATTAGTCAGCCTCTTTAGAGAACTGCTTTAAAGCAGAGAGTGTCCCTCGGAAAGGGGGGAAGCTCAGGGCAGGTCCCGGGCTGGGATGAGGCGGTGGGCAGAGCGCACGGCTTGAGCAGGGAAAGCCTCTCCTCTCCCTCGCTCCCAGAGCCTCTTCCACTAAAGGAATCATAAATATGCACCGTGTTTAGGCACGTGTGAAGCCTCTGCCTGGTGTGGTTGCTCCCTGGCATCCTCCACGGTTCCCAAGACTAGCAGTGCTGGAAAACTTACTTAGAGAAAGCTGCACGTTTGCCCTCAATCCATCAGCTCTCCCCTGCCTGGTTGGGACCGATAGGGCTCAGATTAAAGTCATTCCCTAATCCTTCTCCTCGAGAGGGAAATATTCACACAGTTGAGACATCGGCTCTTTCATTCCTCAGAGTCAAACTCTTCTGTGCTAATCAGAACGGCTTATTTGCGATCCTAGACGCGTGCAAGGCAGAGTCACACTTCATATGTGAGAAGTGATTTGGGGAAATACTAGAGTGTTGAATTTGACAGTGCTCAGTATAAGCCAAGACTCAAATCTTAAGACTCAAATCTTAAATGGATTTAATCAAAATCCAACAGTGCAAAGATAAAATTGTTTAATAATTAAACAATAAGCCAAAACAGATCTCTCTCTTTTTTTTTTTATCTATTTATATTCATTACTTAAAAAAGTTTAATTACACATGTACCTGAGAAGAGCTATAGTCTCTTAGGATGTAAGGCTGTTGATTCTCAATTGCAAGTCTGAAACCACTTGCTTTCTTTTTTTGAAGGCAGGAAAATAATTTTTCATTAAAATATTTTTAAAACGTGCATTCTTTGACCAGAAAACAATTCTGAAAGTAAATGAGCAAATCTGCAATTACAAACCTACCTCTACTTCACAAATTTACTCTTACCTGGTTGCCTTAAAAACCTCTAAAATGGTAACCGTCTGTCTCCGATCACTGCAGTCTGTAATATTTCCTTTTCTGCAAGAACTAAGAGAAGAATTGATCTTGGCTTTTTGCCCCAGAAGGTAGCGTGATCCCTGCCCATTGCAATCTCACAGGAATGGGGTCCAAAGTCATGGCCTTGCTTCTGAGAACGTGGTGTCCTGCCTTGCTGAGTGCAGAAAATATATTAAAAAGAGCACCTGCACAGCCACAGTTACTGAAGAGATTGACTTTTTCCCCTGTGGTACAGAGGAATCCCTCAGAGAGCCCACCAGAGAGGCCTCACACTCAACACAGCTATGGGGCTGCGTACAGATCATTGGCATCTTGTCCATGTATTACATGGAAAAATTACATTATGTCTACTAGGTCCCCTGGAAAACGCAAGCCTGAGTGATAAGAGAAAGGTAAATAACTGCAAGGAAAAGTGGTATTCCGTGGCAAAATGACTTCTGAAGTTCTTATTTCTTCCTCTACCAGCATCTTCCTTCTCATCTGGGCCATGATCTCCAGGGAAAACTTTGACAGCAGCAGGGATTTTTCAGCAGGAAGAAGGAGTTAAGACACTTCTGTAAACACTCCCAAACCTAATTTTATTCTTTAAATGAGAAAAAGCAGGCTAATTTTTAATGTAATTATTTTCATATTTCATTATTTTCAAGTGCTATCATTAAGCTGGGCCTGTTGACATTTGCTTTTGTAACCTGTCCAGCTTGAACCCGACACCGTCCTTGTTCAGATGCTGCCAAAGCCGCTTGTTTCCCATCAGAAATAATGGCACTTAACGCCAGGCATCCCAACCGTACGTTTAACCATGTTCTGCAGTATGCCAGTTGACATCCTTACACGCTGAGGAATATTTTCCCACGAAGAAAAGCACTATCAAATTGAATTACAGCGCTAACATGAGCAAATAAAATTTATTTAGAGAGAGACCGGTTAGTGGGATTATCTAATTAAAATTATTCAGACTTGCTTTGCAGTATAAATATTTTTGAAGAATGACACCAGATAGTACAGTATCTAGTCCATGTGAATTTATTAGCTTTGAGCTTTAACCCTAGAACTGTCAGCTCTGATTGGAAAAATTATGTTCAAGGTTTTGCAGCAAGACGTGATTAAGCGCATTTACAAAGTGAGGACATCAGTTCCCAAGCTACCTAACATCAATTAAAGGAGGCCAAATTAAATTGATGTTCTAATTCCACAAAATTAATGGTAACTTTTTTTTTTAATAGATGTAACAACATTTCCCTGAGGTCCTGTAATAAATTCTTATCACAGCAACTCATGTAGAAAGTAAATGGTTACCTTTCCATGAAAATACAATGTTCAAAAGCAGTTATGGGGAAGATGAAAATGAAGTTGCTAGGGACTTTTTGTTTCCTTTTTTTTTCTTTTTTTTTGGTTTGCAATTTTTTTTTTAAATAGTTTCAAGATGCTTTATTTTTAAACACTAGAAATGTACAGCGGAAAATTCTTGTTCATTAAGAACATATTCAAGAGATACTCACTTTAATTCATTTACAATAGAGTATTCACCTAAACTCATGAGATGAGGATTTAATTAAAGATGCTTTTTAGTTACTTTCCATCAGGATGCAATCATATATCTTTACAACATCTCATAAATGGGAATAGGTATTTTTGGACTGGGTGAAAATATTCCGTTTTGGCTACACCACAACTTGTTTTAGCAATGTAAATTTTATCCAAACCAACCTTTCCTACTAATAGCTGTTGTTTTGTTTTTGGCAGCTGAGCATATTCTAGTGAAGGATATTATGGCCAAACAACAAAAAAAGGGCATGCAGGCAGCTCTGTTAAATGTGGAACTCATTTCAGAGAAAAGGTCAGAAATGTCTCATGGCCTGTATTACCATTAATTAAACGGATACAGATAATTTAATTCAAATCTCAAGTCACTTAAAAAACTTCCTGCATTTCTGAAGATAAACTTACTGTTGTTGTTGGGGTGGTTTTGGAGCATTTCAAGCCATTTGCGTCCTCTGCCACTTTGAACAACAGAGTAATATTTCATATAAACCTATGTAATTATATTTTCCTTAAAAACCTATTTGCGTTACTACCATTTAACTAGAACTACGAGGTTAACACCAGTGTTAAACTCTAGAGGAGACCTGAGCTGCCTCTCACCAGGTCATCCTGGGCTCGTGTAACAGCAGTGAGAGGCAGAGCCTTGGCTACCTGTCGCAAAGGGCCACAACACCTGAGTGCTGACAGCTGGAGAAGGAGCAGGAGTAGCACCCACCAAATCAACGAGCGGGAATTGCTGCATGTTTGTTCTGATACTAATTGACTTGCAAACTAATTACACTAAAACGGCAGTGCTGGAACCCTTAGCAAGTATTTTGATAATTTTCCGCTTTGAATTGTTTACACAGTTGATTATATCATCATGTTTTCTATTTTTGTTCCTATTGTAGCAAAATAAAGAAAATAGAAATCTGTGAAAAAAATAATACTTCCTAAATCTCTATTATGTAGCTAGAAAGAAGAACCTGATCAACAATTATTTTTAATTGTTACTCTAACAAGACAGGCCCAATGCCACCTTTGGGACCTGCACTTCTACTTAAAATACGGTGACTTTCTATTTTCTCTTTCCACTGCACATTGCTTTGTTTAAAACACTTGTTATAACATGATTATATTTGGAAAGGTACTATTCATTTTCATCAATGAAAGGGGCACTGCACGATAGTGACAGGTGTCAGTGCTCAGCCAGTGACGCACGCGCCAATACAGCCCTTCAGAGACAAAGAAAAGAGTGGGAAAGTTGAGACGGACAATGCAAAGCTGATGGGGTTAAGAGCAAGAAGGAGAGGATAATATAGAGATTGTTTAAGAGATCAGAGAATTTTGTAGCTGTAGTTTCGTCATTCACAAGCTAAAATGAAATTGTCCACTGTTTTCTAGCAGAACAGCTCGGTTCTGCTAGAAAACTGAGACTGGCTGATGAGGACAAAGAGCAAAGTGCCAAAGCTGTGGGGGAGAAGCAGCTCGATCAATGGCTCATATGGTTGCTAAACATTCAAATATTCTTCATCATTCAGCACTTTTAAAATTATAAATGGCATACTTGAGTCTATAGGCCTTCTTTTGTATTTAAATTATTGCCTAAAAAAACATAAACTTGACTTTCTGCCAACTGCAGCTACCTTTAAAAATATTTGTTCGTACAGTGCTTTGATTTTCCTAAAGTCTTCCGGTCTTTATGCACTTTTAAAAAGCTGTACTGTGTAGCAGAGAATCAGAATTAAATATATCTTCCATGGCAAGGAGCTAGCATTTTTTTGCTAAGTCTAACAGACACATGAATAGATTAGATGGTCTTTTTGGTTTGGCTTTCTGTTAATACTATAGTAAGCTTTAATACTGCGATTCTTTTTGGAAATGCAGGCTTCAAAACTAACCTACACACAGCGTGCAGTTGGCTGCCTGGGTTAAGTCAAACAAGCTAAAGCAGTGAAGACAACACACTACATAGAACATGAGCTTCATAAATTACATATGTACTTTGTCTTGATTTAGAGCATTCTTCTGTAACATCAGGGTTGTAGTCATAGCTCATTAAACACCATAGATATTTCCTCCCAGCCTGGCCTCATCTACATGTAGTTGTGTGTTTACCTGCAGATACCCTTCTGCCATTTGCTAGAATAAACCATCTGCAATTCAAACACAAAGCAGTGTTTTTAATTTTATTTTTCAAAAAATCATGTGGTTTGTGAAGGGCTGTTGAGTTGGGAGGTACTCAGCCTAAACATCCATTGAATTCAGGACAGGAAAGAAGTGTTGCTGTTGGGTCTCAAGTCTGAATCTCAAGTCTGCATAAAAGTAACTGAGTTTAAAAGACTGAACTCACTTCTTCTCTGGCTGCTTTGGAGTCTATTTTGAGATTGTTTGAATCCCATTCAGTGCCACACTCCATGGTCTTCTGGGACAAAGGACACGAAGGAAAGAGAAAATTGAATAGAGCAAGAAATGGTAATTTTCAAACCAGCTCTTGTTAGCCAGTTCTGTAATGGAAACCTTGTCAAGATGATTCTCAAAACTTCCGCTTAGTAATTCAAATTAAAAGCTCACAGTCAAATCGAGGTTATCCCTCGGTTAGCAAATTGCTTTAATCATTCTTCAAAAAATTCATCTTCTGCTGTGAATAAACTACTTTCATACTACAAATAATTGGAAACTCTCTATTAAATCTTAAATGGGACTCCTGCTTCAATAGCAAAGAAATATGGATGTGCTGGGGAAGAGGAGGGTCTCAGCCAGACAGCAACCACCCAGGGCAGCCCTCTGCCACTTGCCCTCTTGAGAGGTGAAGGATGCAGAACTTGCCCTGCACCCTGAAGCACAGGGGTGCCACACTTAGGAAAGAAATATTTGAATTCTGCCATCCGTGCAAACACAGAATCCCAGAATGTTTGAGGTTGGAAGGCACCTCTGGAGATCATGTAGTCCTGTCCCCTGGTCATGTAGGATGACCTAGAGCACACTGCACCCAAGACTGAAGGGAACAGAAGAAAGAGGAAATTCCTTGTCCACACCTTGTTGACCCATCTTCAAAGTTACCAGTGGTGAGGAGGAGAAAGGAATGGATTTTCTCGTTATTTCCTCAGCATCTCCACTCTTCTCCAGGTCATTACAAACATCTCTCTTTAGACTATTCGCGTATTTTTCTAACCCTCGTGTGTAAGACTGGCAGCAGCCAGTCCCAACAGCAGTCCAGGGGGCAACTGTTCATCCCTCCAGCTCCTCACTCCAACAGAGGTGGGAACGAGACAGCAACACTCTTGCCTCTGCTATAGGGATACAAAGAAAGAAGAAAACTCTGTATTTTGCAATAGAAAAGAAGATAAAAATATCATCTGCTTCACCTTCCAATAACTGAATTTCCAAAGTAGATATTTTTCCAGTGCATAAACTGGCTGACCAACCTTTTAAAATAATCTTTTAAATAATCAGTCAAGAGAATGGGCAGATTTTAGGGACTGCTCTGCTACTTCTAGGAAATCTTTGGCAAAATGGGTGGATCAGGTACTGATGCGGAGACTGTGGTCAGCGAGCAGCCAACACGGCTGCCTTGGTGCGACCTGCCTGCAGGTCCCAGCAAAGAGAAGGGCCGTCACCAAACACATCTGCTCCCAGCACTGCCCAGGATAACCAGGGCAATGCAGTATCCGCCAGGAGAGCGGTGCCCTGACAAATCCTCCTGGATTTACGGATGGCAGAAACCATTGAAATGGGCAGCTTTCTCTTTTAAATTACTAATGAGGAATACTAATGTATTTTCTATTAAAACTCCCTTTTGGGTTTTTGTATGGATTACACTTTCTTTGATAAATATACACTTCATAAATATGACAGTAAATCATTGTTGCCAATGATTTTTCACAGCGTATGGCCAAAAGATGCATACTATTTTAATAGGAAGAGCCCACAGAAACCTTCTTAATGTTAATCCTTGCAGAAGGAAGAGGTTTATCTTCAAACAAAGATCTGCTCAAAGATGTTTGTGACAGCTGAGGAATTTATCTCCCATTCCTTTTGCCCGTGGTGTACCACATTGCTATTTTTCCCATGGCAACACGCAAGCAGCAAACTAAGATGTCATATACATAATATAGAGATAAAAAATGACCCTATTTCCATGTCCATGTGATAAATGGAATGAAAGTTCAGTGCACACATATTTGCACATTAATTGAACTGCATGATTCTGTCCTGTTCAATCGAGTCAGAACTGTACATACCACTGGAATTTTTTCCCCTAGAATCATTAAACTAACTTTATCGCTCAAATACATATGCATTTTTGCCTATTTATCTTCTTGCCTTGTCCAGATAGAAAAAAAAAGTTACCTCTGTGCAGTCATATGATTGAAAACACGTACACTTGAATTTATATATTACCACATCACATTAATATGGCGAGAATCTGAGCTAAATGTCACCCTTTACTGTAATAATCACAGAACAAAGGCACTTGATCAACTTTTGCAGCCTATAAATATTTAGGAGACATTCTAGCTTTGAGATTATTAGGTTTTGCCTCAGAAATCAAGTTTCCTTTTGTTGATTTAATCACCAGGATCAATATGACACATCTACAGTTCTGACAGCTTGATACTCTTAAAAATCACAACAAGATGATTGAAAAGGGAGTGATTAATCGAGCAACTTTAAAATTCTTATCAAAATATTTTCAGATTCTCCTACAGGCAGTGACACCTCACAACATTTAGAAAGGAGATGCAGAAGTAACCTAAAAACAAGATACAATAGGGAAAGAGCATTTTTGAGGCAATAATAATTCCTTAGTGACATGAGTTTATATTCACTTCTGCCAACTAATCACTGATGCAGACTGCTGAGACATATTCTGGAGCCATGTTCTTATAGGTACAGATCTGTTTTTTTTATATATATATACATATATATATATATATGTACGCACATCATACATATACTTATATATACCGAAGACATGCCAGATGGCTCACAGTAGCCATTATTTTATTAAATCTAGTCATCTACAGAAGTCTCTGCAAGAGCTCAGTCCAAATGGATTCTGTTCACTTTTTTCATCCATAAATGAGGGGGGAAGCAGCAGGTCATCTAAATGTCTCCCTTTTTCTCCCTGCTAACCGTTTGCAAAAGAGTCCCCGATTCGGAGTTACTCATCTATCTCATCCATATTTATCTAACTGGTCTTGTCAGAAGTTGCATAGATCTGCATAAGAACCCTTTTCTTTTTTTTTTCCACTTCTTTTTTTTAAGCACATTTTCCAAAATCCTACGAAATACCAGTACAAACAAAAAGACAGCATTATGTCATGCTCTGTGTTCTACAACCAGCTTCGGAGCCCCAAACTGAGGGACCCAGCAGAACCTGAACAATGAAAAATTAAAGCCTCACAGATCTTGAAGGAAAGATAAAGGTTCTATCTAAGAATCTAAGAAAACAATTAAAAGACTGCTTCCAAAGACAGAGACTGTACTAGGGAAGAATGAAGGATCTTGAAGGACACTTTGAAGGACACTGAGGTAAACCAGGCCTCTTAGTCCAGGGTTCATTTATTTTGTACACACATATGTTAAATACAAACCAACAAGAATCCCAGTTCGAAACCTGTGTAGATTATGGATTCTCACCTAGGACAGCCATGAATACTACATAAGCCTACATAGCATGAGAATGACCATAACAACTACCATCATTAATGGGCTTGTTTGGCAATGTTTCCTGAAAGCAGCATGAAGCATTGGGGACCCGCAGTTTATACTGTGACAACTGAAAATAAGAAAGCAACACTCCTTTATAAGAGCTTGCAAGAGCCAGGACACTGCAACTACAGATGTGAGTGAAGACAACTCACAAGATCTTTGCCAAGCCTTTACCAAGCCAAATCATGGAGCTAATGCCTTGTACTTTTTTAAAGAGATATGAAGTCTAAGCTTACAGTTATATCTTTTGTAGCATGCCCTTTTTAATAACTTAAAAAGTTTTTAAGTGGGTTGGTAAATGACTTCATATTGGTAAATTAGCCAACCAAATATATCTGAGTGGTAGTGTATCTCAAGATCTAACACATCTCTTTTGTTAAAGTTTATAATTTCTATTCATTTTCTTATGGTGAACTATTTGCATTCCAGTGTTACAAGCTTCTACTTCTATCAGTAAAGTAGTCCCCAAACCATAAATTATTTCCTACAGTTTTGACATCATTTATTTCCATAGCATTATACATGCCAACCTTTTGACTACTCAAGATCAAAAGAGTTGCTCTCCAGGCTAATATTTCATTATAGCTCTCATATTTTACGCAGAAAATTAGACTTTACAGCAGCAGCTTCAGCAAGACTTTGTCTCTCATACTGCAAAGCTTAAAATTACCATAGAGGGTTTCATATTGAAAGAATATGGTCCTATAAATTCACATATAATTTACAAAGTAGATAAAGGGTTTATGTAATTCCCTCCTACCCCCTCTATACAGGTTTTGTACAAATATTTGTAACTAATGTTGTTAAGCCTCTGAGGATACTTAGCAATCTGCTTTTGCTAAAAAGAGTGGAAGAGCTAACAAAGAGCCAACAAAGTCCAGGAGCTTAGGGGAGCAGCATTGAGATCCATGCAGCCATCACCTACCAGGCATGGGCTGCTGTGAATCTCTTTCCAGCCACATTTGTAAGGTCCATATTAATCTGTCAAGGCGATTGCTTGCAGCAACTAGCGTAGTGGCTGCAAGTGCCATTAGCAACTGAGAGTTTATTAGGCATCTAAGGACATAGGCAGGTGCTCAGTAGGATTTAAAAGTGATGCTGAACTTGCCCTGACACCTTCCAGTGGGAGTTCAGACCCTTGCTCTGTTTACATGCTTTTGAAATACTTTAGAGTGGAAATTACTTAAGGGAAACACAAGTTTCCCTTCTGAAGGAACAGAAGAAGAAATTTACTTTTTGGTATTGGCACTTAAGTAAATACTAGTAAGAATTGCTATGGCCCCTTCAGAAGATCCGTTTCTTTGCTCTAAAGAAATTAAGAAGATGTATACATTAAAGCAGTGCTAACAGCAAATTCTTCATCACTCATCAAGAATGATCACTCAGGGCCTTCCTGCACTGTTCATGAGAAAGTGGGAATGTAGAGGTAATGAAGAATAGCAAGGTATGCGCTCAGCCAGGCTAGAGGCTAGAAAAAAATGCATGATGCGTTTTTTTCTAGATGCACATTACTAGCAATACACTCTAAGAGCATCCAGCGAAATATTCATGTTTCCCTGAAGCAAGTTTCCTTTGATAGTTTTCCCGCAGAAGAGGACCGACAAGACTTTAAAAATTACTCATACACTAGCAAAAAGCGCTCTAAGGCTAGTAGGACCAGAGCCCGTGGCAATCTCTATCAAAATAACAGAACACTACTAACGGCCCCACATTTTCTGAGGAGGATTGCAATCCTACATGCGCTGTTGTCCTGCCTCGATTTTGAAGCCGGCAGAGGTCACTTCGGCAGGGAGGCCGGGAAGGCCGGGACGCTGCTCGGCCGGCTCCCTTCCTCCTCACAGGCCGCAGCTCTGCGGTCCTTGGGGCCACGCTCTTCTGCTTCCTATTCTGAGGTTTTCCTGATGCTCCGATTTAATAACCTCGTTGGCTTTGAGCTGACAGTGATTCCCCGTTTTATTGAGACGTATCGGCAGCCCTTTCTTTATGAGGGTGAAAAAAAGGCGGCCTTGACATTAATCACATAAAAGCAGCCAGAGAGCTAATGCACAGTTCTACTCAACTTGTATTTCAATTTAGACATGACCTCTAACTTCTCTCAAGAAGATGGCCTTGAACCTCATCCTATCATTCATTCCAAGGGCAGGGAGGAAAAAGGAAGTCCAAGCACCTCCCTGGGCTCCTTGTGGGAGCAACTTTTGTTTCAGAGGTGCTTTCCCCAATGCATCGATGGGATTATTTTGCAATGTCACTCCAGCTTTGCATTGATAACTTCAAGACGTTCAGGAAAGGCATAAATCTACTGCTCCCACAGCAGGGGATCAGGACTTCCAAGGCAGCAAGCAGCACACAATTAACTAGGTGGGAATCTTAAGAAAGGACAAGCAACACAAGCACCTTCAGGTTTTTTAAATGCCGGAAAACTTGGAGATTTAGAGAGAGCAGTGCTGAATTAGAACAGATTCTTCAGCACAAAAGCTAAGAGCCACCTTAAAGCCTCTGTGCATAAACTAGCACGAATATATGAGAAAATATGCACTCGGGTTTTGATTTCTGGAAAAAGGACATTGAGATAATTCTGTGCTAGCAAGTCACTGATTCAAAAAACTACTGACCAGAACATCCTCAGCTGTCACTGTTGGATTCAGTATCAGGAGACACAGCTGCAGGGACCACAGCATGGAAATCTGGAGGCAAAACCATGAGATAAAAGCAGAACCCATGAGTGACCAGAGCAGCCACAGAGATCAGAACAGCCGGCACATTCCCTCCAAGGAAACCTGGATTTAGTCCTAGGGGAACAGTTATGAAATCCATCCAAAGGGCAGGCAGCCCATACAGAAAGGATCGGTGCTGTGCAAAAAGTGCAAATGTCCATGGTTGGGGGTGAAAAGGGGACATGTTCAGCACACAAACTCAGTCAAGATACCCACGCCAGACCTGAGGGGACCTTCCTTGTGCAAATACCTCAGAAGTCACAAGTCAGTGCCCACATTTCAAGTTAACTGGAGTCCTAGAAAGACACTGCAGAGCATGTTTTTGTTTTCTTCAAAATAAACTACCTTATTCCCACTAAATGTGACCCAAAAGTTCTCCTTGCTACTACTTTATCGATTAATGATCAATGGAGAACTACATTCAATTGTGCTCCTACTTTGGTTACATTAGAAGTGAGCATTTTTTAATTCACTAAATATAAGAACATAGTTGCACATTAGATATATGGGAGGAAAAAAGAAAAAGTGGAATGAAAATGGAAAAGTCCCACAGGCATCTTTTGAATAGATGGATCATCATATATTCAAAAATAACACAGAAATGGAGTGTCATATTATTTGACATTATTAGTCAAAATTTGCACACTTGAAAAAAAACATTCCTTGAAGTGTGTTGTACTGGTGAATTATGTGGAAATTTAATGGTCAAGTGTCACATATCTTATGGCAATTTAGATAGTATATAGCTGTATTTTAATCTATTCTGAGGCCTATTTTGTAATGACATTATCATGCTCTATTAACTGTTTTATTGTGCAACAGAACTTAGTCATTTGGGATAAAAATGCACAAGGTATTCTCTTTTTTTAAAAGAAAAAAGATTCTTGTAACTTGAATATTTACAAGGCTTGAACACTAAAAAACACAATGTGGGCCAATTTGGCATTTATACATGGAAGGCTTCACTGCCTGCAGTGTTGACTCTGTCACTATTTGTTGCCCCTTTGTGTTAAAATACAGAAGAAAGGTCTCTGGATTACTTGACAGCTTTTTCTAGACGTGATTGTTTCTCCACAGTTGGTATGTGGCAACCAGCCTTTGGAAAAAATCTTGTTTGCATCTTTCTGAAATATTCAATAGGAACACAAACATGCTATATTTTTGTTCAGCCTTCATACAAAATTCAGCAAGAGAACACAGCTACGTCAACTAAGAAGAGCAAGGGGAATAGACAAATTTCAAGGCTATTTGGATCAACAGTGCAAGAATATGTATTTCTAGTAAGAGATTTTAGAAAACAAAATTTAAAACCAAACATTTCCACTCCTTTTTTTCCACTTTTTTTAAGCAGACTTGAGATCTTGTGAACCAATTACTACCCAGTAGTGAGGAACTGAGGAGCTCCAAGTGAGTTAAGACATAACACAAGGAAAGCCAAAACAGCTACTGCCTTTTGCCTCTCCCTTAGCAGACTTCATGAAGAACAAGGAGCTTAAAATAAAATAAAAACAGGCCAAGTAGATCACTGTCCTCAAACTTCAGCAAATATCATTATGTGTCATCCACACAGATATTTAAGGCTCATCATTCTCTGTAATTTATACCAACACTGTGCTATGTCACGCGCTGTATACAGTCCACTAAGTTCCACTAGGAAGCTCACAGGAAGAAATCTTGGGATTTTTGCCATTACGTCAGCAATGTCATTTTCTCCAAGCTGAAAACTGTCTCTAACGCAAGCTTTCAACACCAAACTCAGTATACTCTTTGTAGTTATTAGTCTTGTGAGTTATTCCACTGAATTCATTAGGATTATATAAAAACAACACTATTGACCTGAATCAGGAAAGCACTTAATTATGCTTTTCAACAAAATAAAAGGACTTTCTTGAATAAGAACAAGCTTTGGTTTTCATCTGAACATTTTCATGAATGGGGAACAGTGGTCAGTGATCAATTTTACAGGTACAGCCTAGTAACTCAGCTGGTCCCCGAGTTAAATCATAGAAAAGAAATCTGATAAAGTATTTTCAAACAACCATATGTGTTAACTCTGTTAAGGATTTCAAATGATGGAAGTACTGAGTAACAAATGAATACAACCGAACCACCCAAACCCGCAGCATTTCTGGAACCGTATACACAAAAGAAAAAAAAAAAATCTGTACTATACGGGAATAACTTACAAATAAATGAGAAAATACCCGTTATGAGTATACACAATTAGGAGCAGTACCAACAGACTGACAAACCCAGTCACCCAAAAATACAGACAGAACATGAAACCAAATGTGATTATTCATCATTTGACTCCATCGATATAAAAACACAACAGACATTTAAAGCAATGAAAAATCAGTTCCAAACCCTGCCCCTGAGACACCTTCAAACAAATCAAGTATGCAATTGAATCAGACCAGCAGGATTAAGCACTATGACAGTTTTAATCTAAATAAAAATGAATTAAATTATGTCATTCTTTTACAGTATGCAAGTGAACTCATGTCCCCCTTCTTTAAAGTAACCAGCACAGTTTATCTATTCTCTTTAATAATGCGATTTAATTTACCAAAGGTTCATATTAAAAATTTATCTGACTACAGCACTTGCAGTCACCTAGACATTTTGTTATAGTTAAACATTAGCTTTGGAGAACATCACAAATTCCCTACTGTGAGTCTGAGAACAGTTTCATATAGAAACACTCCGAGCTTCCAATTGACATTACATTTAAATGAGTCAGTAACTGTGCACAGAATGAAAATATCCATCAGTTATTAAAAGCACAGTGGCTGTTATTCAACAGCAAGCTCCAAAGAGATAAGTGCAGTGCAACACAGAAGTCAACGGTCACAAAGCATTCCTATTTATTTATTTAAAGCAATCATATACTCCAAAAATACTCAAACAGCAGGAATATTTTCCCCTCCAAGATACAATTAAGAACTTTGACACCATATAAAATACTTACTAAACAGATTACTGGACAGCAAGCACCTACACATGAACATATACCTGTTCTATGGCTGATAAACATGTTTCAGTCATTATTTTATTCAACAAAGTTCTCATAACTTGCATTTCAGCCTGTTACAGGCCTCTCACGGATAACAGGCAAAGAGAGCAAAAATACCACCTGGAAATGCTAGGGGAAATGCAAAATCGTAGGGATTTTGCATTCTGTGCCCAGAATTCCAGATTCTGTGCCCAGAAATTCAGTTTGACATGTCAATATTACTGCAAATGTTCTTTAGAATCTAAAACAAAGATCAATAAATCACTGATTTGTAGCATTGGTATAGGCAATACGAAAAGCATTTTCATTAGGTCACGGACCACAAAGTATTTTGCTAGAAATTCCTTCCAATTCAAATTCAATTTTAGATCTTCTTATAATGGAATCTCCTTAACTGCTCTATGCACTTTCTGAATCAATGTATTCTTTCAAAAATATTAGTAGCTACCATGACAGATTTTTTAAATTGCAGATGTCAGTGCGGGTTTTAATTCAGATTTAGGATACCGAGAACTCACACATCTCATCTAAAGCAACTTTGCTTCAGGGAGTACAGTAATAGATAATTCAATTGGATCCATGAGTAGAAAAACTGGCAGATTAAACATGAATGCAAAAAGATCACTTTAAATGATACCAACACAGAGCACCCAATGCAGGCAATGTACACACAATGCTTTTGCAGAAAGTAACCAAAATTAGCCAGCAGAAACTTGTCATGTAATTAAATTTATTTCTCCTGGCCCTTTGCATTCCAGCAGCTCCCGTCAGATAATCCTAGTCCTGAGTGGTGGGAAGTGGCCAGAGATGCTCACTGGGCTCTAGCCTGAGCCCTCTCAATGTTGTGGAAGTCTTCAGAAGGACTTACCTGGAGACAGAGCTTCTCTGGATGGACTTTATCAGCTTACTCGTTAATTTGACAATAAAGAACTCCCCAAATTGGTTCATTAAGCACTGGACAAGCACAGATGCCAAAGCCAAGTCATAAAATTAATTCTTCAGTCAAAACCCATAAAAAGCTCTACCCATATCAAAATAGACAGAAACTAAAAATGCAGTTTGAATTGTTTTTTAAACAAATATAAGCACCAGTAGATGATAGAATTTCCTACCTCAGCTCTGCTGGCAGCCAGTGCTGTCAAAACCTGCAAATTATACCAAAAAAAAAAAAAAAAAGCATTAATATTGATTGAGCACAGGAATGACACATTAATTAGCTTTATAGGTAACTGAGATCTGTAGTTATGGTTTGAACAGCTGAAAGAGAAGGGAACCTGTGATATAACTATATATCTCTCATGCCTTTGGAAGGCAAAACAGATAAAAGAATATTTAGCAGTATGGGACTATTCCTTATTTAAGAAGCATCCTAAAACAGTATTGGAAAGAAGAAGAGTCTGCATTTTGACTTCCCAGGACAATCCAACCTATAGCTTCTTTTGTAAAATACCCCTTGGCCACCATTTAATTCTGACTTACAGCAACCAATACTGCACTTTGCTCAAGCACACCTGCCAAAGAACCCCAGCTCATTTCTCCTTTAAATCAGGGACCTAAATTACACCCTATTACAGTCAGATATAATTCTAATCTAGCTATAATTCTAACTACATGAAAAAAAAATATATTTACACTGGTGCTAATAAACAATCATATCACCCCTTTTTGGGAGCAGGGAAGGAGTGACAAGGACAACTTGCAGGATGCAATTCCTGGGCAGGGAAAGGGAGCAGGCAGCGATCGAACGTGACCCAGAAAGGGTGCACAGCGAAGAAGGAAATTTGAATGCAAAGCAGCTGTTCAATGGAAAACATCCACAGATTCATCAAAAATGGATTTCAAAGGAATTTAGGAATGGAAATGAACTCCTGTCCCATCACAACAAGGTGCCTGCTGTCACAGTTACTTAATTTAACCTGATCCAAAAGCTGATTCAGCTCCATTTGAATTGCATACCTGTAATCACTAGAAAGATTTTTTTTTAAGGTTGTTCAAGAACTTCATCTCTCAGCTCTCACACAAGCAGAAGCTGCCTTCCTATTGCAGTGTCATTTATTTTACAAACAGCTTGTAACAATTTTTGTTATCGCTCATCATATGGATTCTTTACTCTTGGCAGTTGTTTCCTGCTTACTGGCAGTGATCACATTCATCCTCCAGTGTCACTCCACTTGTCTTAACCATGTCCAACTGCCAGAGTCCCTCACAGTGTCCCCCCTGCTCACCCCACAGAGTCTCTGTCCATTTACTACATCTGAACCCATTTCCCTTGAAGGCAAATGACTAAAAACACACATTGCAGAATGAATGTATGAAAAACATAATTTCCATCTTCTACCTTCAGTGCCAGACTCGGAAGTTGAATCTCCTCATTCTCTCACAAATCCTGCTCCAATTCATCTTCCAGTGCCTCTCTTTTTCCATCAAATATGCAATCAGGTTGACCAAGAACATTCCAACCAAGGACTCTCTAATGTCTTGTGTCTTCTATTTTAATCACTTACCCGTGCAGCCTAAAATTATATTTCTCTTTTACACAGCTTTATGTCTTTACTGCCTTACAGCCATCTCATGGCCAATCATAGTCAGATCTTCTTCCTTTGAAGTTGCTGCCTGATAAATCCTGGGTCAGCAGTTGAAGTTCTTGTTAGTCCCTGGAAGTATGACCTTTACTTGGTATTACTAACACAAATTCACTTCTTGTACTATGGAAAAGACAGATAGTCCAGCAGATCAGATTAGTACTCCAGGCTGTTCTGTATTAGCTGTTCCTCCCAGCTCTACATTTTTATGAAATCTCATTAGCACATTCTTAGGCCAAGCATACTAACAAAAAAATATCAAATAAAATGCAATTCAATACAATGAGACTGCTAAAAAGGCATCATTCTGAACCATGCACCATGCTGACACCTGCACAGAGCAGCTGAGCATGCAGAGATACCAAGAATCATGTTTGGAAAAATCCTGCACCCTCCTGAGCTCCTAATCCGAGGAAGCTGCACTTTATCCAGGCTGGGCTCCCACAGGATGAGCATATTCTGAAATATTTCTAAAAGCTCTGTTAAAATGATCCTCGTATCAGAAGAACTATGGTCTATAAAAGTATACTCATCACTCTATAACGGCAGACAGAGATGGAGTGTTTCTATTTAAAATAATGACATTTCTCAAGCTAATGTTTAATTAATAGCAGTAAAACACATTAATTTAATATTATAGGTCAAAAAACACACATGAAATTAATGGGCTGACTGTTGTTAAAATGATAAAGAACCGTGGATTATCTAAAACATAAAAACTTTAAAACACTTTGTTAAAATATATCTTAATGCAAGGAATTCCCATTGTGTTTGTATGACTGATTCCCTTCCGTGCTTGTTTCCTTTCAGTCCCTGAAAAGCAGAGTTTCTAGGCTAACAGCTGGATCTTCTGTCAAGGTTTGGAAGAGCAACCGAGTGAAGACACAAGCGCAGGACTCTGTGCATGGCTGCTAAAGAACAGCAACGTGGGGCCCTCCTTCGCTGTAGGATTTTGGAAAACATGTCTGTACCTCTTAGTGCCAGTGCTCTATTAAGTCCTCTGGGGAGATAGTGCCTCATATACCTGACTTCTAGCCTGACAGATATATTCCCATCATTATTTACATATATT
>VZSG01000045.1:2027875-2297852 GCA_013398315.1 Nothoprocta pentlandii
GTATTCATTCACCTAAACACTTTGATACTAGCAAAACTCTTCTTTCTCTAGCTGGAATGGATCTTTCCATTTTTTTGGCAGTCCGTGACTTTGGTTATTACATTTTCAAACATCTTCATTTACCTTGTGATCTTCTCCCTCCTCCTCTCCCTCTCCCCTTTTCCTCTGCCTCTTCTCCTCCATCTCTAGCATGTCCAGCTAATCATTACAGGATGATGCATCTGGATGCACTATAAGGCTGGTGGTTCCTTTGCAGCTTGTCCTGCCATCTCTTTCCTATGCTTGGTACCAGGTATAACATTCTCTCCTGCTATGTCCCTGACATTTTACTTACTAGTTAAGAACACAGCAATTTCACCAAGAGGAACCCCAGCTTAGCTGAGGAATTCCTGTCCTTCTCAAACGACAATCCCTCTGGGACACACACATTAAAAAAAAAACCCAAGTTCTTATGTTGCTCTTCAACATTTTGTGCTAGAAGCTGTACATGAGTGACAGCAAATACCCTTAAAATGCTTTTTGTTACCCCTGGAAGCTGCACTAACTTTAGAACATGAAAATCCATGAATAATGAGGAAACACACAGATACAACACATAGGTACAATGATAACACTGCAAATATACTAAATGGCCTTTTTCACTTCCTTTAGTGGTCTTGAGCATTTAAAAATCTACATCTCCTATTCTCCAGCAACACCTGAAAGGCTACATATTGCCATACTGAAACAGTGATCTAATAATTACTCTATGTTATATACCTCTAGTCAATACATCACCACAGATTAGTAAATGGGAAGCTTCTTGACAGAAAGCTCCTGGAACATGAAAGTGGAAGGCAGATTTAATATCATTTTAGTATTACATGCACATGAAATACCTTGCTAAAGAAAGGAGGAGGACGAAGAGGATGAAGAAGTGGAAGAAAAGCAGAAAAAAAAAAAGAGAAATGAAAGGGAAGTGTCAAACTCCAGGACTCTGAAATACCACACGCCTGTGACTCAGTAACTTTTCACTGAAACTCTGTGCTGCCCCATGAAATCCAAGCAAATCACATTTTCATTGCTGATTTTTTTAGAGAGAGGTTTTCTTCTTAATTTTTGCAGCTTCTCACCTCAACCTATGTTTAACAAAGCACATAGCTTTTTCCTCTAACTTCTTTTCTCCTTTCTAGGCTTGTATGGAATGGGACAGAAGCAACTTCAGTCCTAATCCAGGAAAGAAAACGTGTGGAGGTCCTTGGCTGTGTGTTGGCACGTGCTATAACGTATATAAGATTCACTGCAGTGCAAGAACAGTAACCCAAAGGTCCTTCAGTTCAGTGCCTGCCCTTTCTGTGCCTGTCCTTAGGCATTTTCATCCATTTCCAATAGAGGATTAAGAAAAATCCTGCAAATAAATATTTACAATAAGCTTAGAAAACTATCTCCCATCCTTCAGAATTTAGACTTCAGACTTCCACAGGCTTTTTGGAACATTATTCAAAGAGGATTTTGAGGATGAAGAAAATACATAAACCCAGAAGAGAAAAAGTTAACAAGATTGGAATTGCCAATGACAAGATAATAGCTGGAATTGGTTTTATTTCTTTTCTCCCATCATCGATGTTGGCAAAGTGACCTGAGAGCTGTTTCCTTCAACAGACAGATGACAGATGTTCTTGAGAGTAATTTTACTGGAATACAGCTCTTGATGTATGTGAGCTGCATCTCACCTTTTTGGGGGGCTGTTAAGAGAAGACAAACGAGAGTGATACCATAAAGCATGACTGAACATGTGTTGCAGCAAGCGTTGAACATATGGCTGAACAGGCAGGTCATGTCTCATTAAAATTCTGCCAGGAGATACAGGAGACAATGAATCAAGTTTTATATATATTTATATATTTCATATATATATATATATTATATGTATATATTTTTTTTTTATTTGCCTTTGAGAAGCAGTTTCCTCACAGAAACACCAAAAACCTGACCAATAAGCAATTCAAGAATTTGATCCTGCCAATGTCGGCAGCAGAACATGGGAAGCAGCAGAGCAGCCCATGCATTAATATCATAACGTACCGGCTGACGACTTAATTCACTGTTGACGAAGTTGAAAATGAAGCAAAGATACAATGCAGTACTTTATTTCACGTGAAACATGAAACTGCAATGCAGATGGCAAATTTAGTGCCGTAATCATGATGAATACAGGTATATATCTTAATTATCTTTTTAGCACATTTAAACACTACATCCAACAAAAGCATACAGAAATACACATGCAAAAGATGCCACCTTCTTGCTAAGTCAGACACGACTCATTAGTCTCCATCCATCTCCTTCATGTTTTTAAAGGCACATGCTGATGGAAAGCAGAGTAAAGTTAAGCTCTACATCCAAATTCCTTGGGCTACCTAAACAACCTGCTGCGCGCCAGGGCCCATGAAATATCCAATATACTGAAGTCACACGTGGCTGCAACGTGACGAACGGGTGAAATCAAGACTCAATTTTCATAGATATCTATCCTTAATTCAAGTTGGTTCATTTCACTTGCTCCTATGGAAAACGACGTTAGATTATTCCATATTTATGGAAACCCACCAAGTAGACAGGCAATGGTTTCAGCAGTTGGTGGGAAATGTGTATCCTCAGCTACTTTGTAATAGTATTTATGAGGCTCAGTTAATATTGGATAAATGTTTATCATCTTTCAGCTAATTTGCTATATAAATCAGCATGTGAAAGACATGCAGTAGTTATGCGTAATTCACCTCACGCATGAAGTCTTTTCATTTCCAATGTCTATTTTATTATTTCTGTAGCATAATATGACTAAATCCTGAAAAATAAACAAATGAATGGAAAGCAAGCCCCAGCTTTTGCTTTTATTATTTTTACATATGCCATATTCCACCTCAAATATGCTGTATATTGGAGTGCCTATTACAAACAATTTAGAAAATGATGTGATTTTTCCTTTGAAATTTGAACTAAACTAGTATACTGCAATTACAGAGAAATCTGCTCTGGATAGAGCAAAATTTGCAAAATTGTTCCTCTTTAATGGTGGGAACAAACCCAACTAGTCTTGCAGGTAATGAGAGAAAATGACCATATGAATGATCAAATGAATAAGAATTCGTAAAAAGTATGAAGTTTTTGTTATCAATCAATAAAGATTTTTTTTTTTTGGTTAGCTATCCCTTTGAAGCTAAGCCTATTTTTTGGTTTGTGAGCTTTTAGGAAAATATCTGCATACACTGATGCACTTGAACACTAGATAATCTTTGTAACTCCTTGTAATTTTACCCAAATCAGGACTTCCTACTGTTTAGATAGCAGAAGTTTATGAAAAATCCAAAACATGACTGCAATAAGCTCTATCTATAATTTGGAGAAAACAATGTATTTTAAATTAAACTGTGAAGCCAGTAGCGTTTTACCTAGGTTCCGGTAGGAATTACATTGATGCTCTCTCATTGCTTTCTTAATCTTGCAAAATGTAAATTAAGCAGAGTCTAAATAAGGATGAGGGTTCTGGCAAATCCTTCATAGGGCACCGGTTTGGCTGGTTATGCAATCCCGGGGTGAGAGGAGAGCATGCAGAGGCAGCTATGAAACATCCCCTTTACAAGCTCTGCCTCTTCCCAGCCCAGCAGCGCTCTCAGTGCCGCTCATTTCACCTACGTGTGATAAACTCACCTTTTTGGGAATGTTCACATTATGCCAGGATAATATAAAAATAGATGATGAAGCCAAAAAGGAGATAGATTTAGACCCAATGTCCTGTGATAGGTGCCATAATTGCACAGCTAGCTCATTATATAAAGTCAGTCCCTTGAGCCTACAATGTCCCAGTTAAGCGACAGTAATAGAAAGCAGCTGCACGAGGACATTAGGTCAGCAGAATCATTAGCCCCTAAAATTGCATCACCATCACTCCTCTTTGACAGCGAGGCTTTCACACATCATCAGGCTCCTAAACAGGAGGTCAAACTAGATGATGAACTTAACCTGGTAACTCCATTAACACTGAACTGTGCCTCAGAGCTCCAAGGAAGCCCCATCTCTGGAAACTTTTAGGACTTGAACGAATCTCAATAGCCCCCTTGAGACCTCACCTTCCCTGCCTCTGTGGTCACTCTGGAAGCCAGGGAGCAGCTAAATATGTTTATCAAAATGCCGGTGCCCATTAGCTGTAATGAAAATCACCTTTCGTCTCCTGGAGGTTTGCACCACTGTCTCTCTGGAATAAGGAAACGAACAGAAGCAGCCCCCATCTAGAAAGCAGGGGCTGTGCCAAACACCCTTGCAGAGACAAGGAAACCCTCGTAACCCAAGACAGACGGCTTATCAATGAAATGAGGACAGTTAAGTCTGCAGATGACTTGAATGCCCTTTTCATATCATGGGAACAGTTTCCCAAAGTTGTCTTCGGCTCTTGGTCGCCGTCTTTACCAACAATGTCTGCTACCAGATCACTGAGTCTAACAGCAGAGCCCACGGGAAAGGAGGACTGAGTGAGGGACCCCTAACGTAGACCTTGGGGAAGTTACTCTGGGCATGAGAAGGACAAGAAGGTAACAGGGACCAGCCAGAACAGAGTCATCTCAGGAAACCACACTGCCCTCAGCTGCAAAATCACCAGCCCTCTGGCCTCCTGCAGGGCAGTGAATATTACTTGGCTTTAGCAAAGCTTTGACACAATCTCCCACGGCATCCCTGGAGTCAAATGGGGGAGAGGTGGAAAGGGGAGCTCCTGGAGAAGGGAGCTCAGGGACACTGTGGACTACCCATGATTGGGGTTTTCAGAGTCCAGCTGGGCAAGGTCCCGAGTAATGTGACCTAACTGAAGTTAACTCATGAGGGGTCCCTTCCAAAATAAATTATTTTATGAATAGCATTTCCTTACTACACCGTTAGTTATATTATTAGGACTTAACATTTTAAAGCGAATAGTTTGAAAGATACTTGTCAATATTAGGGACAATAAAAGAAAGCGGCACAAAATATTTGGGCCAGATTCTCAAACGCAACAAATCAGCTTAGCTGCACTATAACCCACGCAGCCTCACCAGTTTCTGCTAGTTGAAGAATTGGCCTAATATGTATGTATACGCCCCAAATTCCAAGGGGACATGTTGTCTCTTGCATAATTCATAGAGCTGTGCCTAGAGTCACAGAAATGAAGCACAGAAATGAAGATAAAGTTCTTTGTCAATGCTTGTATGTACTCTGATTAAATATGAAGCCTGTGAACCCAGCCAAGGTCTTCTAAAGTCTATATACTCATTTCCACCTTTTTATGGGGGTGAATAAAAGTGTCCCCGGTGTGCCAAACATTTTTACAACACTTAAGTAAAGCGGGGGCCCTGCCTTTGTGGTCTTGATGAATTTCAGTCAGAAAAGAAACAACCCTTCTATCAATGTCAACGACTAAATAAGTTTGACTATATGCTGATGTTCTTCAAATTGTTTCTACTAGCAATAGTTCTGGATGGTTTGTTTTAGGGAAAAATTAATGATGATACACCAAGGTCATTGTACCTCTGCTGTAGCGAACAGATGTTAACATATTAGTGCCACATTCCAGTGTTGTACTAAACCAGAGCTACTTGTGGCTGTCATTGCATGAGGTGAGGCAGAGCCAAAAAAAACAGCTCAGCCTAATAAATTTAGTCTAAAATGTAGCTGTTTAAAGAAAAGAGCTATTGCACTTTCAAAAAGCCATTGCCCTGTATCATCCTCTTCAAAACACACCACTCGGGTTATTTAAATCAACCCAAGCCGAGCAAAACAAAACCAATCTGTTTTCTTCTCAGCAGTACAGGCCATTTTCTGTGCCATTTTCTGTGCCATTTATATGCTGCCTACATATTCTTGGCATTCACTGCTTTAGTGTATATCTAGCGCCTATTGCTCCCTTACACTGAGGTAGAAACAGAATTTTCCATCTTTTACTGGGAGATTTCAAAGCTCGTCGTGGTTAACTCTGTTAATGGGACAGGAGATTCCTGTGGTGAACCCTGCAGAGAAATGAGGTGCTCAGACCTGCAAGGACCAGAGGCAGCCCAGGATGCAGGAGCAGCACTCATTTTGGTTGGGGTACATAGCACTAGCACCTAGCCTGAAGGAAAGATATGAATGGTATCCTAAAATAAACACTTTCCTCCTAATAATCTCTTAGCAATAAAATTTCTGACAGCACATTAAAAGAAAGGCTGAGGATACCTTAGCATGATGAAAGCAGTGAGATACTGCACTGCCAGCAATTACTTTAGGAGATTCTCTCTAGAGAATGTTCCTCTTGTCAGGAAATTTGGACTTCTCAATCATATTTTTGTAAGAAGGTAAATGTTTAAGAAGACAGCCATTGTAGCTGGGCGTTAGACAGTAATTCTTCCATTATTCCAGCCCCAAACAGGGGACTTTGCAACAGCACAGCTTGAAAGTCCATTTAAAGTGTGCTGGGCTGTAAAGAGCTCCCAGGCAAGTCATTTCCTAACAGTAAGTTGCAGCTATTCCTAAGCTCTAGCACTTGTTTATCGAATAATGCCTCACATACAAAATAAATAGCTAAATCAGTCCATATCTCAAAGCCTGTATGTTAAAAGGCAGTTAAAATCCTTTACTCTGAATTTCTCGTCATTGGTACATTTGAACTTGTCTCCCAGCTGTACATTTAATGCCCTTGGGTTTTCTTTTCTATGAGTTGTGACAGTCAATAGAGTCGAAATTTCTTCCACAAAGACTCCTTCTGAGGAGTTATGGCATCAGAGGCAGGATACAAGCTAGCTCTGCAGCCTCCTCCATCACTCCAGAAGCAGCCCTCCTACCATTAGCCAGGCACAACAGAACTAATAAAATCTTTCAAGCTGAGGCACATTAAAACAGTCTTAATCCTTAGAGTGAAAGACTATAGCAAGACACACTTATCATTTCCTAGGACAAAAAGAAAAGAGTACAGCAAATTATGCAAGGTGCTTTAAGTATAAGCACCGCAAAGAACCTGCATCATAAAGGAAATAGCTGTCAATATGTAACATCTCCCTGCGAGCCGACTCCCAGGCTTTAAAGGGATGGTTAGAAAACAGATTACCCTCTGCAGAATATTGAGGGAATTTCAGAATTTAAATCTAAGTAATGAAATAAAATCATCTGATTCTGGCAATTTACTTAAACTGCAAAAATAAAAAGAAAAATCAGGCATAGATTCTTCATGGTTGTTGAAAGCAGCAGAATAGGGAAGGATGAAGAAGACGGGGCCAAGTTCATGTTTGGGTCTCCTAAGAAACAGCACAAAATAAATGTACGTACCTGTGAGCTCGAGCGCACAAATTACTTGTGAGCAGGTACATCAGGTTGAATTTTCCAGCTTGCTAAATCAATTTTGCACTTCTGTATAGAGCACACAAGATGACCTATAACCAAGAGGCTGCTAATTGTCACTCACACTAATCATTGCCATTTGCACTGCCCCAGAGGTTGGCTTCGCTGCGGCTGAGCGCTTGGTGCTGAAGGTCCATCTTGCAAACTCTCTGCTGTGTAAGCAATTTATATCTGAGGAAATACTAATTATAACTCCCTAAACCCTGAAACTTTAACTGGGTGAGAGAATTATTTCCTGTCAGCTTGTCATTTTGTGATGTGAAACACAATGCAATTCACCTCAGAACAACTGCATTTCACTGTAAGCTTTAGAAATTATCCATTTTGCTTAAAGGGGATGCCAGTAGCACCCACAGTAGATAAGATGGTGTTTCAGTGTCAGTTCTGATTTATCATAAGCCTGAAAACAGCATTCAGCATGACTGCCTAATCCCTTCCCAGCCTTTCTTCTCAGTTTTATGATTTACAATGAATTAAAATACAAAAACAAGAAAAACAGAAAGGCTTGGTGCTTTGCTTACTCAAAACATGTTCAGCTACATAAAGAAAAGGGCACATGCTTATACATTTTATAATGGCTTGGAGCCCTTCTTTTTCTTCCCCCTTTTCCTTGTGCTTCTTTGCCTTTTAAAGCGCTACCAGTTCTCACTTAGCAGGACTTCACACCCACATTCAGCAGGTCTAAAAGGCTAGAAAACAGATCATACACAGAAGGAAAAAATGAATAATTCCTCAGATCTCAATGGGAAGCTTGAAAAAAAAATGTATTCAGTAAGTTGTGAGTTTGGCGACCAGTAAAAAATTCTTGTCAGTTCTGCTACTTTTTGTACTAGCCATTCTTGACATGGAAACTGCACAAAAATAATAGTAACTTTAGTTATTTGAAGAATTAGAGAAGCTGAAAGAGAGCCATAATATACTTTAAAAAAAAACCCTCTTTATCTTAAAACTAACTTTAAATATACAGTCTGACCTACATCTCATACCATTGATACCATCAGCTGAGCATCTTCAGTTCAAAAAACACAGCGGTAACTCAGGGCTCTAGGTAAGGAAATCCATGACTCCTCTAAGCTGGAAGGAAAAGCAACTGAGTTGGACTTGCACATTTAACCAGTCAAGAGCTTCAGATTTCCTGAAATCTGCAAGGGGAGGGCAGGGAGCTGGATCTCCAGCACTTGGGAAGCAGGCAGTTGGACACACAGGAGACCCGCTCCATCACTGGGGACATTAGACCACTTAGACCATTGCTTCACACACTGTACGTAATGATTTCTACATTTCTTCCTGAATCTCTAGGAGTTATGCAAAAAGCCATTGAAAAAATACTACAGAAATGGCCTTATCTTTTGCAGTTTTCTCAGTTTATAGTATAAATTCAGAAACAAATCAGCTTCTGCTTAAGCCCTGTACTCCAGGTTTTACCATTCGCTTCTGCTGAGAGTCTGTAGCAAACGTTTCAGGGGTTCAGAAAGCTGTTCTGAATGCACTGGCCTTTATTTTAACCTGCCCAGACTATTTAGAAGGCCATGCCAATATATTTTAAGGACAACACACATCTTAACACTTCTGTTAGAACCTCTAACCCTTTTCAGCGTATCTAACACTAAGGCCAGGTCTCGAAGAGAAGCCCTTGCAGACTTGGTGTTGCCCAGGGAAAAACAAACATCCTAGAATCACATCTCCAGACAAACATCTTTTCCTTTGAAGAAAATAAAAGCCCCAAAGGAATCATTTAAACATTTTTAGAAATCTTGCACACAATCTCCTGTGTTGAGTGAGGCAACTGAGCCAGCCTTTAGGACCTGGTCTCTGCTGGATCTAATTCAGCACGGGCAGAAACCTCCAGCAGAATAGATTTCTCTTCCCTTTCAGGCTGGCTGAGCTGACCTTCCCCGATGAAGAGCTAACTCCTCGTTGCTCTTCTTCACAAGTGTGAGTACATGCCAGTAAATAAGACGAGAGAGACTCTTTGGGTATTACCCAAAACTCTATGTAGTTTAAAGATACCGACTGCATAGTAAAAATAGGAAGTTTGAAGCTCTGTGACAAGCACCCATGGAGCAAGCTCAGCTTTAAACTTACATGGAGAGATCTAGGTGCAGGCCTCTCATCTCAGCCAAAGCTGATGCTCTTCAAGAGCGCCACCTTCTTGATTTCCCTTTCCATTTTTGGTGAGATGGCTGTAATTACAGTGGTCTTCAAAAGGCACAAAAGCCTCCCAGACTAATGGGTGCTTTTCGTATACTTGTTTAAGCCACCTGCTTGACCTGGGTGCAAGTCTCAACCCCGCTATGATTCCTTCAGATACAAGTTTTCCTGCTGGCAACTGAGCCCTGAATCATCCTCAAAGTGTTTAGATCAAAGAGACATTACCAGGCTCATTTGGGTCAGGCTGGCAACCCAGCAAAAACTCAGGCTCCCTAGAGAGATGTGACCTCGGTGCAAAACAAACGTCAGCTCACAGGAGTGTTTAACGCAGATTAAATAATCTTAAAAAAGTAAAATCAAAAGTGCAGTTAATATAAATGACCTTCTTTAAATAAGAAGGAAACAAAAGTGTCACTGATGCAAGGAAGTGAATCAAGGTACGGCTAACACAAGCCCAGGACCAAGCAAAGCCTGGCAGATGTGGAAAGCACGATGCTCTTCTCCCTCTAAATGTCTCTAAGTGTTCACTGGTACCCGTTTTCCCTCTGAAAAGGTAACTGGTTTAAATGACGATAAGGTCAACAGGTGATGTTTTAGAAATAAACGAAAGAATAAACCGAAACCTCTAGCACCAAGGCAGTCAAGGCTGAGGTCACCATGCTAAAGGTCCACGCTCATGGGAGGGTGCTAACGGCGAGCACGGTCCTGCCATCACAGGCAATTTCTACCTCAGCTGTTACTAAGAAACGAGCTGTGCGAGAGCTCGATTTTTCACTTTTGTTCTTCTGACTAATCATCATCATTATTCCACAGTCTAATAAATTGAGGCTGTCTCCCGTGATTCGATTTCCCTGACCCCAGACTGGCGGCTCTGCTGCCCGTAGCAGCCGTGTTCCTCAGGCCTCTCCGCATCCCGTGGCCAACTGGAGCCCAATCCAAAGGGAACACTGGGAGCTGCGGGCTAACAGTCCCATAAACAGGCAAGGAGGTGGCGTTTCCCAAAACAGATCCCAATACAGGGATGCAGCATGAAAAGTCCCTCTGAGATGCCCTCTTACCAACAGCCTTCTGCGACAGCTTTGAAAGGACTTGTCTCTACAGCCCCACGTTCCCGTCAGTCCATACCGTTAATCTTTTATTTCTCGATCAGGAATTGATGGAGGTTAGTGCGACATTGCTGCGCATGGCCTCGCAGCAAGGTAAATAATGCATGGGACACGGCGGGAGCCTCCCTGCGGCCTCCTCAGCCCTGCAGCAGGGCCTGCAGAATCCATGAGGCCACCGAAACGGCCAGAGCTTCTGCAGTTCCACAGCCACTGAATGCCACAACTCTTTTCTCTCTCTCTAAAATATAAAATGGAAAAAAAAAAACCTCTAAAACTTTTCAGCAGTTCTGGTGCATTTTAATGCATAGTTAATGCATTTCATGCCACACCTCAATACACAACACACTTTTATATTTCTCCTATAATTTGTGTCATATATTTAAAAAGTCTACTAGGAGCATCTATTACTGAGAGGCTATTTGCACTTCCCATTTAACCTCAATGATTCTAATCTCTATTATAATTTGCTTGTGCAACGGAAAGTATTTTTACATTTTCAGCACAACGTTTCTACTAGATTTCCACTAATTAATTCTCTACAAAGATTTCAGCACCAGAAAATAAAACATTTCTGCATGAAAATGAGTTACATTTTCTCCATTTCCTTATGAATTTACATTCTGGGCTCATCTGTGCCACATATTCTTTATGGATAATGAGCAAGGCATCTTCACGTAGCTGTCACCGAAGTGAAATGTTTACAGCGCGCGCTTTGGAGATTCTGGCAGCTGAAGTTCTAAGAATATTTTTATTTATGGCAATGAGCATTGCCCTAAATTTCTCTTACGCATGAGCAGAAAGAGTGATTTGAAAAATCCTTGACCTTTGCTTACCCCAGTATCGCTGGGCAAGATACATTGGTTAAGTTGCCTCACACTGATGGTTTGTTTCATGCAACGGGACCAAGACTATCTCTCACCTTGAAGTCTAGAGGAACTTGTTGGAAAGCTAAATATAAATATACTTGTTGGAAAGATAAATATCTTCATTTATGAAGCTTATGAGCAAAATACTCATTATATATTTCTTAGAGGTATTTTTCCAACACACTTATCGTGCAGTATTTTGGGGATCTGTTACTCAGATAAACTCAGTCAGGAGTCTCCTGCTAGTTTTGAGCACCTTATTTTCATTGGAACTTCACAAAATTCACTACATATATTCCTCTTCAGTTAACTGTCCAAAGCCCTCCTTTAACAAAACACGTAAGAATATGCCTTTTGCAAAGATTTCATTTTTGTGCACAGGCCTAATTATGGGCTTAACTAGTGCAAATTCATAGCCTATACTGAGCCAGGCCCTGAAAAAAAATCCTCTTTAATTTTTTGTTCTTGAAAAACCTGATGCAGTTTGAATAAATCTTTGAAGTGTGACCAAAAGAATCTAACACAGGACTGTCTTTCACTGAAGCCATAACGTATGATTCACGTAGATACTGTGTGAAGGTTACTGCTGTCAAGTTCTGAACCTGTGTTTTAATAAAAGACATAAAAAAAAAGTGACAGATTCTTCTCACCAGAAAAAGGCAAATACACGTAAATAGATGAATTCCTCTGCTGATCCTGTCTTCATACACTTAGCTCTTCAATTAAGTTGAGCATGCTTGAACCTACTGGGATTCGTTTCTGTAACCAATCAAATATGCAAATTCATTTTTTTAATTAAATGGATTAGGTAATTTAGGCCCATTCTAAAAGAAGAGATGGTTACTCAACGATAATAATTCAAATATCTGCGGTGCCTTTGGGGTCCCAATTTAGAAAAATCTGGCTGGACTCTCAAAGACACTTGGATTTCTTCTGTTATTTAATAATTTTTTTTTTTTGACACATCAGTTAGGAACATCTATAATTTAAAAGTGATATTTGATTTTTAAATGAACATTTGATTAATAGGTGAGATTATTAAACTCTTGTTTTCCTACAAATACAATTTTGCAGTTTTACACATAGATACACATTGATATAATTTTTGAATGGTTCAGAATTTTTCTTCCTCAAAATTAATAATTTTGAATGATTTTTAAAATGCTTAAAACTAGTTTTCTAGTATACAACTGCTCCAAAACAACTGTTGGAAGTAATTCTGCTGACAGACAAGACCTAGCAAATCTTGCCATTGTAATTATGTCAGCAGAGGGACTTTTTTTGGCATTTCCACAGTGCTTTGGATATGTTAGCTCCCCGAGAAAACTGCATCATAACATACTAGGTTAGAATAGTAAATGAAATAATTTTAAGCTGTTTCTTGTAAATAAACACCTCCACAGCCTCTTAGCATTTTTTTTATTTCTTTGCGCTCCGCAGTGAATCTCATGCAGCTGACCTGTGGATTTTGCCCAGCCAAGCTCTGGATTGCTTCAGTTTCTCTGGATTTGTGGCTTTTACTCACTTCTGTTCCATGACACGTGGTACAGCAAGTTGGAAAACACTTTCTGGAAGCAGGCACGGGCAGGAACGGGGAGGTCGCTCCTCTGCTGCTCAACTTGTGAGGGTGAGAAATACACAGCACTAATGTGCAGAAAGGGGAAACAAGAAGGGTTTGTGTGTGTGTTTTGGAAAAGGACACGCAGTGTCTCTTTATGTAACCCAACATCCCCTCTGCCTGCTGAGGAACACAATCTAGAGCAATTACAGCAACAGCCAGGGGACAAATTATTATAAGGGGCTTTGGTGCAAAAGTGTTAGATCTCCGGGCGCGCTGCAAAGGGGCCCGATGGCTACGGCCAAACCAAAGGCCACCAGGTGCTGGGAAGGGGAGGGAGGGACAGGACCCCGCTCTGGAATCGGCGCCACACGCACCTGCATTTGGAAGTCTCTGCTTCCAAAAACTCTCTGCTTGGAGTTTGGCTCTGAAACTTCACGCTTCCCTGTGCTGCCTCATATGAAAACCCAACGCTGCCATAGTAGCAGCAGTCACAGACTAGACAGAACACCCGGGAGGCTTTTACAACAAAAATCAGATTTTCCACCTAAAGAAACTATAACTTATATTAAATCCATGAGGAGAGCTTAACCCCAGCTCCCAGCACAAAAATCGAGGCCTTTGCCCACTTTCCTTCTGGTAGCTGGGGACTGTGCTAAAGGTAAGCGTGGGAGAAACGCACAGATTCATTCGCAAGCGTGACCGCACTATGCAAAGTCCAACTTAAAAAGAAAGAAAATACCTCATCCCTCCTACCTGGGAAAAGATTTAAAAGAGCACTTCCCAAAATGGTATTACAAACTGAAATGAATTTTTATAGCTGTGTCTGCTACAGAAAACCTGTTTTTCAGAATATATTTCCCTTTTTTTTTTGCATTTTTCTTTTTCTGGGAAACAGAATTCAAAGCAATTAAAACATTTTCCTTGATTTCCTCAATGCAAAGGATCCCAGGGCAGCCTAAAGAGAGCAGAGGAGCAGGATAACTTGCGTTCTGATTTTTTTTCTGGTATTCTTACTTGCACAGAGGTGGATTCAACGTGTTCACTAAAGGAGGGGATCAGCAGCAGCTCTTTTCATATTGCAGAAAAGCTTGAGCCTCGTTCCTTCTCCACAGATGGTTGCTGCAGCCACCCTGCTCCCTCGTACCTACAGCCATGGTACAAAACTCTCAGCCTGGCTCAGTGCCAAAGGAAAAGCAAAGAGCAGAGAGCAAAGTGCCTGCAGACTGGCAGAAAAGTTCCTAATGCCAATAATTTCTTAAGCAACTGTTGTGGACATAGATTTTAAGAACAAGCTGATCAATGACGTACTAGTTTATCTTGAAGTATCTGCTGAAATCCTGCCCAGGTGGCCTTTGTTAGTATCCATCTGAATTTTCTATTATCTGTCTATAATTTAATGGTGACAGTTGAGAAATTTTTTCAGGCATCATTAAGGAAAAATGCCCCCCCATCATTAAGGAAAAATCCTCCTCCTCCTCCTCCACTCGGTGTCATTAGACTTTGCAAGTAATTGCAAACACCACAATTCAGCACATGGCAATTCTTAATTTAGGAGGAATAAGAAATAGTTTAGCATTGAAATACATATGTTTGCAACAGCTCTTACATGGTACAAGTGAATATGAAGGTCACTCTCAACCAGAAGTAAATAACGTTCAGTTTTTGGAAATCACTGTAGGTGACTGGGAAAGAAATGAACCATTTGAGATGGGGGAAAATTGGCTAGACAGAAGGTGTTTCAAACCATAATCAAAAATTAATTAGAAAAAGGAACAAGCCAAAGGACAAACATCTGTGATAGAAGGCTGTGAAGAGATAAACAAATCCTATGTATGACATTTAATTTGAGCTAGGACTGGAATCCTGCTGGGCTACATTTGGAGTAGTCTGTAAACACTTTGGGAGAACGAAAAAACTCACATTGGCTTCAGTGGGAGCAGTGGCAGCCTCAACAATTAAAAGATTAAAAACCCCAGACCAGAACAGGAGACCCTGAAAAACACCCCACTCCAACAAAACAACACGGACGGTGCGGGAATGGCAGGAGCAACGCTGCCACGGCGCCTGGCTGGGCCCGTGGGCTGATGCTGGGGCTGAGGGCACCTCGGTGGGTTCCTGGTGCCTGAGGGGGAGGACCAGGGCCACGAGAAGCAGTGCTGGGCTCTGCATGGCCGTCCGAGGAGGCAGGGGCTGTGTGGGCCCTCTCCTGCTCTGTCCGCGTCCAGGAGCAACATTGGGTACAACAACGAGTCAACAGGCATCTATGCAAGCTGTAGAGAAACGCCAGCGTCTTCCTCACCGAGTTACCCAAACAACTTCCTCGGCTTGTTTGTTCTGTGATTAACTCTGCACCTGTAGTTTGTGAGGAGATGGAGAGCTCGGCTGTGAACAGGCTCCGTTCAACGCGCAAATTGGACATACGGCCCTGTCTCACCACAGGGGAACAGCCCCTCCATAGCCTGGACGCAGCACCACCAAGTCCAAATTCTCCTGCAAATAGGCCCAAATACCTGCTCAGCTCTGGAGCTCAGCACATCCAACCCACCCAGCACCAGCGACCACTGCTGCTGGGGGATTTGTAGAAAACAAACAGAAAACAGGTGTAGGAAACTCAGATCAAATTAGTTCAGAATTTCAAACAAATGCAGAGTTAGAAGGTGGAGGGAAACCTATTCACTCTACACGACCAACAATAATTGCAATTCCGTCCAGCCAAACCAGGAGAATTAAGCATAAGATGGAAAGATCCGGCAGCAGGTGGTACCTGAGCCAATTCCTTGAGAAAAATATTAACGTTCTTTTAGTAAGGTGATAAAATAAATAATGCAATGTTAATACAATGCAACAAATCCTAATACAAATGTAAATACTTAGTAAACACATTGTTAATAAGATTTTGTTGATATGACAATTTATCCATAATTTAATTTCTAAATTCAGTCACTTAGCAACAACATTCAGGACATGAATTTGTTTTGAACAGAAAAAAAACAAGTTTCTGGGAAGAGTAAATATGACCTTCCCCAGCTGCCAAAGTTAAACTGTTCTCATCATCTACACCAAGATTTTGGGGGGGTTTATAATATAGGCAAAACCACACATAGCTTTGGATTAAAGACGGCTCTCCTTTCAGTGCCTTTCAGCTTGACAAACTCATGGCAATTTGCTAACGTTATCACTAAACGTAACATCTAATACACTCTACAACACTCTATTTCTGCAAAAACAAAGTCCTTGCTGAGCACACGAGCAGTTTCCTCTGTGGGAAAATACACACTGTTGTAATTTACACATTAAAATATGGGAAAACTGCTGACACTCCAGAATGGCCAGATTAAATGAACTCTACTGAACCAATGGATTTTACTTGATTGCAACTTTAAGAGAACCCCTCCTGAACTTTTGCAATCCGCTTTATTTTTATTTAACCATTAATTACAGCTCAAGGCATTTTGAGAATTGAGTACTAAAATTTGGGTAAACCTTCCTTATTATAAGAAGTAAAATCTCCAATAATTAGCTCTTCCCCTAAATGCTTTTTGGCTCTCGTTACAAACAAAGTGCTATGCTAATACACTCTGCGTTGCAAATGTCTCCCATTCCCGCTAATCGAATTAAACCCAATTCTCGGCAAATAAACTCTCAATGCAGTTAATGGAAAATAAGGAACAGAGCTATTTTGTCTGAGAATGGGTCATTACCACAAGTTCCTAATTGCGAGTATCTTAATGCATAAAGTAAAGCACAGCCTTATGTAGGCTCTTAAGATTTAAAGCCCCAGCAAAATCAACGTTACGCTGTGTCCTTGAAACGTTTCACGTGTATCTATCTTTGAATATACATTAAGAGAGATCAACAGGGACAAAAGAGAGCAAACCTGCAAAACGCAAAGATCCATTCACTTACACTTCAAAATGTTCAATAAAAACTAACGCGGTTTATATGGCTGCAGAGAAAGAACAAAACCAATTTGGGCTCAGGACACATTCTGAAACCAATTCTAATTTCCCTCCTCCTCTCGCCTCTTGATGGAGGATGCTTCACACCTACCCGCTAATGAAGGATTATTACTTTCCTCCAGAGTAGGTTGCAAATACAACCAAGGTTAAAGCAAAGGACATTCATCCTGAATTAGTTTATATGATGCCATCAAACACGAACACAGGTGATTGATGACATATTGCTATTGCTGCACCAAGCATTTATCAATACTACACCACAAATTATGTTCTGAATCAGTTCTCCTATTGTCATGTGATGGTATATTTTATTCGATTTACTTAACTGAAAAATATATAGAGAAGAGGACTGGAAACATCCGAATGCATAATAAATCACAGTAACTAGATTATAAACTACAGGTCTAGTATTACTTGCCAGTCATATTTTTTTGCTGTTTTGGGTGACTTTGTAACACTTGCATGTTTTATCTGAGATTTCAGAAACAATCTGCAAGAACAGATATTGCAGTTACCATAAAGCATGAGACAACCTTAAAGTACTGCACAGTTGATTGCTTAAAACATTTTTCGTACTGAAATAGTCTGTTTCACAAAATCAAAAATCTGTATGCAAAACTTTCAGATTTTCTGAAAATATTTTGCATATTCTTATTTTCCAGGAGGATTACTATCCAAACGTTCACTAAGATGAATATTTCATGTTCTGGCTAACTCAGGGTATAAAGAATTTATATAAAACTGCATGCTGCAGAACCGTAGCGCTGTAAAGTGCTACAACTGCAAAACCACTCAATGTTGCTGTTGGGTTCATACTGACTCTTCTCACTCTCATTATTACCAATAAAACATATGTCTGCCTTCCCCTATCCCCCTGACACCACGGATCCTACAAAACCTAAGTTCTTATCCATCTAACTTTGCAGCTGTCCTCTCCCTGAAGGGCAGGGAGGATCAGCAGGAATGAAGGCTCCTTGGAGGAAGGTGAGGTCCTCCTTGGGCACCCTGCAGAAGGCTCTGCAGGACCTGTCTTGGACCGAGCTTGGCCTCCTGGAAGCAGAAATGGTTTTGGTGACCTATCACACAGCAGCCTATCTGCAGGACTGAAAAAATGCACATGAAGTGAGACGGGACAAGACACATAGAAAAAAAAAAAAATGTGTTAAAATTTAACTTAACCTCCCTTGCTTTCTGCTGCTTTGAGTGCTCTGTCACCATGTACGCGCATTTGCAAGCTCTTGTGGACAACGAGCATCCCTCCCACTACTTGTCCTACAAAAAAGCTATTTCCCAACTAGGTATTTGCTGCAGGAATGGAAATATTTCTGCAGGTGAGAAATGCTGCAATTCACCAGCTCTACAGTGGTGAGCACCGACAGATCATTCAGTCACTGCAAAGGGTTTGCCCTCTGCTCCATGTTTGAGGCAGCAAGCATCAATGCATCAGCATTTTAAAAAACAGGAATACGAGTTTGATCCTGATTAATTAATTATACAGACCCCTCTGCTATGCATGCAATCTAGATCTACATGAAAATCCCAAATGAACTAGAATTTTTAAACAAATGCTCTGCCTACGTCTGTGCAACAGTTGATGACACCGTGAAATGAAGTGTGGGTGACAAGACAGCAGGCTGCCAGATAGGAGGCAGATTAATTTAGGCTAGGAGCATTTTCAAAATTCTTTTTACTTGGATTTACGGAAAGAGCTCAGGATAACTAGGCTTAATTTCTCACAAGATCTGTGCTGGAAATGGACAGTTAGGAGGACATTAAAGATCTCAGGGGTCTGGCTGGAGATGTAAGAACCAGAACATTTCTGGGTTTGCTTATCTCCCTTGAAACCTAACAGAAAAATCTGACATTCTGATAAAATTTTGTATGCAAAATGTATTCTCTGAGGAAAGAACAACGAAGGATTTTTAGAACAGTATTTATGCTATTACTCTGACAATTCAATTCAACAAGAGCTTTATTATGACTAATAGGGAGAAAAAAAAAAGGAATATTTACTCCCTGTTAAAAGTTGCAGTATTAGGGGATCAGCATTCCCTGGCTGTAGGCAAAAATTACTTAACTGTATTCAACATATACTTAATCCTTAATTGTGCTCTGCTAACTGTGCCATAATAATAAAATATTGGAATGCCACTGCTTATTTCATTTTTCTTCACAAACATCCTTTCTGCAATGTTAGGGTTCTATTTTTTTCTATTTTTAGCAGTTTAGGTACTCACCATTCACTACAAAAACATAGGTGTACATAATTTAATTTCAATAACCAAATAACTGTGGCTTAGAGTTTGTCCTAAGGCTACTGGAGCAAAAGTTCTCCTTTTTTTTTTTTTTTTTTTTTTTTTTAATCTCCCTGAAACAGAGATTTTGCCTGAACAGCAAATTGTCCAAGTAAAACCGAAGGGTGGCAGGTCAGCTCTTCCTTACATGGGGAGCACCTCCCTGTGGCACCAGCTCTCCCTCGATCTGTGAATGCCGCCGCCTGTCACTCCTATGCACAGTCCTGAGATGCTTTAAATCTTCAGGTATTTATCGATCCAGTTGTTCCCAAACGCCCAGGTACAGCAACTGAGGCTGTCAAATTTTTTTTTTCATTTTTATTATTTTTTTACAGTTGTTCTGTGCTTGGTGAATTAATTACAGTAATTTTTCTCTGCTTTGAAAGTTCACATAGTGAAATAAGTATCCAAACGCTGAGAATGATTCGTACAGAAACTGGCACGGGGAAGTGATGCGCTCACGACAGGAGGTGCAGAGGGCTCTGCGCAGCCCACGGCGAAGCCCTCGACCCCGGGGCTCTAGCTCTGCCCTGCGGGTTCCTGTAAGGATGCCCGGCTTCCCAAGGCCCGTGTGGGCGGCAGGACGTGGTTCTTGCTCTCCGCTCGGACAGGGATGAGCAGCGACTGCGTGACCCGAGGCCGGGTGCAGGGCGCGGGCCCACGAGGTGGAGCGCGGCCTGCGGGTCCGGCCGAGTCCTCCGGGTCCTGGCTCCGCTGTGACATTTGCTGTTACAGTCAGCGCCCATGCTGCCAAAAAGGACCACCAAGACAACTAAGTCGTGGGCTGGAAAAGCCAAACAAAAGCAGGAGTTTTTCACTGTGTTTGTTCTTAATCACCCCTCTCCTTGGCTCTTGACACTGGTCAGATGAATACCAACGAACTGAGTTTCCTTGAGCATGTTAATTACACACCTACAAAACACATATTTTTAACACTGTAAAAGAATATTTCCCAGCAACATTTCCTGACAATGACTATGTGGTATCAGACAAGAGGTCCTCAACCCCTCAGAACAAAGATTACTGGGCTGGCCAACATGGTCAAGGCTCTTCTTCCCTCAGCCCTACAAGCAGCAACACGGTGAGACTGAAACCTTTTCTTAGGGCTTCTAGAGCAACACATTAAAACACCCAATGCCAGGACTGTAGTGGGTGGGGAAATGGTGCAGGAAGACATTAGGATGCAGGAGAAGACCCTGCACGTGCTCATGCCACAGGAGATCTCCAAGCTCTCTTCTAGGCTCTCTCCAAGATCCTACATAGGATCTTCTATTTTCAGTGTATTTCATTCACTCCCTCCTTTAGAGTTATTTGGTCGTGTATGACCAGAAGAAGGGGGCCAACCTCATCTCCAGCTTTGCAAGTAAAATCTTCCTCTGTGTGCGACATAAGATCTGCACAGTGATTTCACATTTGCTTCACTCCTAGATCTTTGTGCCTCAGCTAGAAGGCAGGATCTGTGCAATAGCAAAGACTGAGCCAAAGTTTTTCAGAAAAAAACTTTAAAAACTACAAAAAAAAAAAGCTCAAATCCATATACAAATAAGACCACATATACAACTAAGGCCATAGGTGTAAAGGTATTAAGTTCAAAATAGAGAGCAGGAGGAAAAATTAAAAAAAAAAAAAAGAAATAAAGTCAATGAAACAAGAGAAAATCACGGCTACAGTTTAGATTCCATTTGATAACATTAAAACTGTTTTTCTTTGTCCTTTTGCACTGTACAGAGAGGTCTCCGTGTTCCTGGCTGATGGAGAAAATGGATGCAGGCGGCGAAGGGAGCTGCCGAGGGAGCAGAGCACCTTCCTGACCTCAGCTCCGCGCTCTTCACTCCGCTGCTTTGATGGCTGCCTCCTGTAGGAGCTCTGTTTTAATAAAATTACGTGAGCTGAGATTGGCATTAAGCATCAATATCTGTTTACAGCGTGTGCATGACAGGCGCAGACAAAAGCTTTCCAGCGCGCAGCGAAGCACACACAGGGGCTGCATTCTCCTTGCCTCGTCCATCAAAAGTAAATCCTCAGGCTATAAATAGGATTCGTATTCCTGATGCTGTTCCAAGCCCTGCCTGCCAGTCACAGAACTTTTCATTTTACTTTCGATACCACCTGAAACGCTGCACTTCTTACACGCACGCAGAACTCTGCCCTCCTGGGCTCCCTGTGGAAGAAGATGTCTACAAAAATCTTTATGGCTGTTTGTACCCTTTTGCCTTTAGGCTCATTGCTGGAATTTTGAAAGCCAGCAAACGGAATGAATACATATGCCAACAGTACAAAATACCTTTTGAGAACTCATCGAAAAGTGTTTTGCAACTGCAGAAATGTGAGGTTCATAGTTTTCCTGATTGCGTGAGCTGACTCACTGAGCTAAGTGACTGGTGGAGCTTTACAGAACAAATAGAGAAGGTAAAAACACAGGCCAGGAAGACAGAGGCCGTGGCTTTTTCTTGAAAGGTAATTTTCTTTGCTTTGCCTATGATACCACTTTTGAGGTAGCTAAGATACCTTCCAAAGTGGCATATTTATTAAGTTTTTCCATCACTCATCTCATCAATATTAATACAGGACTGTCCTATCTATTTTACCATTTTGTATCTTGTTGCTCTGATAGTGCTACTTTCATTTTGTGGATGTCAAAGGCTTTCAAGATTTATTTCTGCCTCCTGCTTTCCAGCAGGCTGCATCTCCTGCTCGGGACTCCTGAGTCCTTGCCGAGCTTTGCAGCTTCAAGTACATCAGTGCATCAGTATGAGGGAACTCACCAAAGCCTCCTGCAGAAAAATACCACCACCTCTTCAGTAGCAGCAGTGGAAGCAACTCTGATCTCCCTTCTGCTTTGCTCTCCTTCCCTTTCAGGAACACTCTGCTGTAGGCTGGTGTTTGCTAAACAGTTCTAGCAATTTTCGAAAAACAGGATAAATCCAAACCCGGGGTTCAGCAAAACAGCAAGATGTAACTTGGAAGATTTTAACTCCTTTTTAGAGACAAGTGAAATAAAACGGACACAAGAGTTACGCTAAAAGAATGAGAACTTTGCAGGCTTTTTCTTACTTAACAGTTGTTTTAGATAACTAATATTGAGATTTTTGTCTTTGACAGATCCTCTAAGAAAAGCTAAGTCATATGTAAATAATGGTGCCCTTGACTTAAAAGAAACAACCATATATAAATACCAAATACTGCCCCCCCCACTAGCCTCACACTGCGTGTTCCAACTCACTTTTGTGCAGAAACAGCACAGTACGAGGACTTATAAAGAAAGGCAGAAAAGGCATATAGGAAGTTTAGCATTAAGTATCAACAACCAAGTTTTTCTTTTATCTTATTAGGGAAGGCATTAACATCAGCAGGAGCTTTTCCTTTCCAAGTGTGGAATATATCCCTTGGCTCGCCAGCAATGCAGAACTGTGGCAAAGCAGCCGTGGTTGCTACTGTGCGAGATGGAAATCCAGGCAAGCAGACATCCTTTCAGAAAGAAAGGAGCTGATGTTTTAAAAAATGCTACTGTGAGTAGCTGGTTAACCCACAGCAGGAAGGCTTCAAGCTAAGAAATAAAAGCTCCCAGCGCTGTAAAACACCATAACCCTGTCACCACCACTGCTCTGATCCTCTTAGCTACCAACTAGAAGCTCTTCTTCTACTACAGTACAGGAAAATCCAGAAATTAGGAAAACTCATTCATTACAGATATTTCCTAGGAGAAAAAAAATATATACATATATCCAACAATTCAACTATAACCTTTGCTAAAGATCACCAAGAAGCTACTGACCTTTCCTATTGGATTTCAAAGGTTCAAGTGCCATTTTGTTCTTAGCCTTGAATTATAGTGCAATAAAAAACTAATTACAGAAAAACAGCCCCTGTGACTCACATTTCCCTTTCAGAAACCTACCTAGAAAGCAGCAGCTTTTATCAGGCAGCTAAACACGTGACTGAACCTAACGATGCTCCGTTCAGGATTGCAGGAGCAGCAGAGGGATGTTTTGCAAGGGAAACCAAGGCCACCTTCCCCTGGTGCAAGTTGCAGAACTCTTGCTGTTCAGTGACAATCTAGCCATGACAGATAAATGCAACCATATCATAACTGCTTTTATAGATATATCTGAAATGGCTTTAGGGTCTTTCAGTAAAGACGGGCTACTGTCTGCCTGGTGAAAAGTTATCTTGTAGTGAAAGCCTTGGCTGATATGCAGTGATTCTCCAGCAAAGACCATGCTCTCCATGCTACTGTAAGGCTGAAGATGCCCATCTTGTGACCCCTGTATCATCAGGTGTCATTTCTGACTGTGTGACAGTCACCATCTCTTCCTCCTCCTCTTCCTCCTCCCAACTGCAGTCACGTCCTTGCCTTGTCCGTGATGGCCCCCAACTGCCCAATCACATTGAACGTGCTGCTGTGAGATGAGCAGAAAAGACATCAGCGGCCACAGAATGCACTTGCAGCTCCTGAATGGGGAATATTAAATTCTGAAGCTACAAAGTAGGAGGAAGATTTATGGGGAAAAAAAATAAAGGAATCATCTAAAAAAGTATCTGAGAGCAAACATTGCTGCCCATGTTGGGTGAGCAACACAGACGTCCGCTCGCAGGTCTTGGGGCTCTGCACCCAACTGGGATTCACAGAGCAGCTCACGTTTCAGCTCAGCATGCATCGTAGCCAGCAGCTGATGTATTTGTTTTAAAAATATGAGCTCAAACCATACGTCACGTAAAAGTCTGTAGCCTACAGGTACTTTATAATGCAGCTCTGTGTGAAGGCAAAACTGAAGGAAACTACAAGAACCTCTTGTAGTTCCTTTAAGTCCATTCTGCCCCTGAACAGCCACAACTACAATCCCTGCAAGTTCTTAACCAAATCAAAATCAAAAGAGCAATGGATTATTGCAGAATATTCTTGTACAGGAAATTTTGAAGTCTGTCTATAGTCACATTTGAGGCTGAATCTGCACGTTAAAGACCAAAAACCACTTTGGCATTTTTGGAATACTGACAAATAATGCAACTTAGAAAATCAGAAGATTTATGGAAGAAATGTATGGTGACAACTCTTCTCCAGGCTACAATTATCAGTAATAAACAAGCAAAAATGCACAGGAAAGATACCCGAGAGATTTTACAATCTCTATTCTCGTTTCCCCCGATAAAGAGAAGACTGAAGCAGGGAACTCAGATAAGCATGAAGTACCTGTGCAGAGCCTGGTAGTGCCACGTGAAGCTGCATCTCTTCTCTCCATTCCATCACTGATGGATCACCCACATTTAAAATTTCTTCTGTTTTGTGAAATGTCCCCGTCAGAAAAGCTTTAAGATCTATAGGATGAAGCTCAACAGCTATAAAAGAGATCAAGGTTTCTGCAAGTAAGAAATGGGTGGCAGGTGGGGATGGGCCTGCGCTGGCTTGTTTAACTGTCTGATCCACTTAAAACCCCTCAGATGCAGGTGCCAAGAGAGAGAAAGGGGTGCTGGGTCATGCAGGATGATTTCTGAGCTGGACAAGCAATGATTTTGGTAGACAGCTGCTATTAATCTCCAGGAAAAGGATTTTTACGTCTTCTTAAATTAAAATCTCTACTACCTTCAAAAAGGGGGAAAAAAGAGATCTTTCTCCTTCCCTCTTGCTTTTCTGAACGTTCAGAATTGCAGCGTAACCAATTGATTCATCGGTGCTGAAATGACTTCTCACCAGCTCTTGCTTCTTCCTATTATCAAGCGCTTATTTGGAGCGCTCCGGCTCTGCTCGGCGTAATTCCCGAGAACACGGGTGACCCTGGAGCCGCCTCGGGAGACATGCAGCCCGACGCACACCCAGCGCCGAGCCCAGGGTTGGCAGAGCCCCTTGGTGGCAGCAGCCGTGTCCTGTGCCCCGGCTTGATCAGAAGCTCCAGCTGCTGGGAATTCAGTGGTTATTTCAGGCTGCACTGAAGATGACAGCCCGGAATCACAGGGACAGGAAGATGCGGCACTGTGGCCACCTCCAGACCTCTCACCTGCCAGCAAATACAATTCAGCTTCCTTTCCTAGTCAGTCTGACCATAACTAAGCAATCATTTTTAATAAGGGGTGCAATAAAAAGAAAGGAGCAATCCCTAATTCCCCCACAGAATGCTATCTTCCCAAAAATCTACCTTTTTACACATGACAAAATACTGCTTAATGTATTATATAAAAGCACTAGAGGTCACTGGATGCTGCCTGTGCTCCAGTGCTGGAGCTGGAGCTTCAAGTCCCACACTCCCCATTCACTTCTCCACTCACTTTTTTGTCCCTACAGTTATATCTACTCTATACCTTATATCCATCCCCAATTAGATTTATTTTTTCTATGAGAATAGAGCATTAAAAGTAAACAGCCTTATTTACAACAGTGCTTATCGAAAACTATTCTTACAAACTAAGACTTGCATATCCCATTTTTGCCTAATGCAGAAGGTTGTATGGATCAATAGCATGAGTGAAATCACACGGATCATTTCCACTGCTCAGCTATGGTGCAACCACCACTGAGATGCACCAACTATGAAGGCAGCTCACAAATTATGAAAGCAGCTCCTAATCTCCTAATGTGACCCGAAACAAGGTCTTTTCCAACATTACTTGAAGGAACAGAAGTGCCAATGACTTCAATTCCCAGAAGTCTCCCAGTTTAGAAAGGGCTGCCAGGATTCATATCGGCTGCTTAATGCGACCTTGTTTACAGGGTGAAATACATTTTTACTTGGTAAAGGCGACACATTAGGTGCTTTCTCTTATGTGCACCTGATAGCTGTGATTTATTACATGGTTAATTCTTAAGACAGCCTCTGACCTCACACTTACTCGGGAAGTTTCCTATCCGAAGGATACCCGGAGTGGGGAACCATTTGCTAGAGACAGTGAAAAATATCTACAAGGCTCCAGAACTGCAAATACACAGGGACACACAACTCAGCTTCTTGTCAGCTGTGTTGGTAGCTATTACCAGCATTTAATACTGCCAGAACCACATTCTTTTTCTGTCACAACTAGAACTTTTAGCAAAATGAGTTTATTAAGAAAAAAATTAACTCTGAAACAGTCTTTCTTATCTCTCAGTTTTTCCTTCACTTGAAGTCTTTTTTCACCCAAACATGACTCATACTTTGGCTTAGGTCCACTCTTTTTACTGCAAGACTATTTGCTACTCTTTACAATAAAACAGGCTAGACTTTGCAGACTATGCATTCAAATGTAGCCTGCTCCTGCACTGTACTTCAGGAAACACAGCTGGTTTTATTGGTGTATTACAGCTTCACACACTTAACTGAAAAATTAATCCCAAGACTTTCAGCTGGTAGAGTATTAAGTATGTTTCTGCCAAAGCCGAAATAAAAAGTCTAACCACTTACTGTCTGCTCAGCCTTGACTAAAACATCCTTCAGCAATTGCAATTTGTGCACTTCGTCTGCTCTTGCTACATCCACATCTTTCTTTCTTTCTTCTTTTTTTGCCTCCATAGTGAGTACATGTCTTCTCTGAGCTTAACTAGTCTGTGTGACAAATCACGCTGGTACCACAAAACGTCTCCGCTTTAGGGAATCAATTAAAAAATACCAGTTATGAATCTCTTTGAACTGTGCTAGCTGTTTATTATTATCATAAGCTGCCCATGCAGTTCTTCAGCATTACACACAGAAGGGGGATAAGATCACAGGATGTGAAAGATTCTTACTAACAGCACAAAGAAGGTGAGATTTTTCAGTAACCACCATAAAACTCAGAGATCTCCCCTGTAAATAAGTAACTATATGGCCAGCTGACAACTCTCCTCAGAACTGAAGTTTTGGGGAGTTTTGTAGCTTAACCGTGTACAAATATCTCTCTCTCTTAAAGCGCTGCACTTGCATTGGCTTTCAGGAAGAAAACAACATGAATAACAACAGCAAAGAACATCTAAAGAACATCTAAAACCATCACAGACCCCCTGACCACGCAGGTTACAGAGAGATAACCACTACTGTTGGATCCTACCAGCCGTGCTTCTTTCCATTAATATTAAAGAACTAATTTTTCCCCAATCCATTTTGCAGCTCCTTCTCAGAATTGTGTTATCTTAATGCCCCTTCACAACCCTCACCCCAAACACACTGTGTCATACTTGCAAATCCCAGGGCTCCTCCACTGATGGGCTCTGCGTATTTTACAAACCAAAAAATGGGATCCTTAACAAATACACCCACAGCATAATATTAAGCTCTGATAGGGACAAGAGAGGATCTTAAAGTCTACAGAAGAGTCTTTTTGTGAGTCTTTTTGTGAGTCTTTCTGCGAATGACAAGAGAGCCATGGTATGAGCACCATTAGGCCTTCTTCAGCTAACGTCTGTCTATCCCTTTCCAACTCAGATTTATTCCTGCTTATAACTCACTTGCAGTTAACTCAACTTCCAGTTAATGTGTGCTTCTTTGTGTTTTTCAAGCCAGTAATCTTTCTTCCTTTCATTATTGGTACTACAGCCACAGGAGAAGCCATAGCATATGCCTTGGACTGGGAAAATCCCAAACCAGGCGTTTGGCACTGCCAAAATTGGCAGAGAATCTCCATTCCTTGCTCGCTCTGAACGCCTCAGTCCTGTGATAACACCAGACTAGAACAGTCTTTATGAAGAATTTCCATCCTCGTTTTTGTGGACAAGACTTTGAAAACTCAAGCCCCAAAGATTCAAGTAGCTTTTTAGAAGCTGAACCCCAAAACAAAAAGCCACAGCTGCTGGCAAATGCCAGCGACCTTCCCTGGGGTGCCCCCTTTGCGGGATGCGGTCGAGATGTCTTTAGCAGCATGTACCATACCGGCTGCATGCTTTTATTGGCATCGTTATTTATTTATTATTTTCTTTTCATCAGATCTACTAACAGCAGCAGACTCTTCTGGAAAGGATGAACTCTTTTGCAAACACTGAAACTGGAATGCAGATCGAAGACGTGATGCTTCAATGAGCACTGTGCTGCCTTGAGAGCCCTGCTGCACTGGCCGTGCACTGAGCTCAGCACAGAGAGTCTGAGGAAATTTTTTTGCACTTTTCTTTTTCTGATGTTCGTGTTTCTTATCATCTCATTACGCTTTGGCAATTTAATCATAGTGAATCTTTTCAACTTCCCTTCTTTTTTGGTCTGTCAATCTGTGAATGTGTTTAAACTCTAAAGAGCTAAGGCACTATAATATTCCAAAGATGAATTTATGATGAAAATGAGGCACTTTTATTTCCCCCTTTTTTTTTTCTTCCCCTGCAACATCATTGGTGAGGATAATATGCACAGATTCCTCCTTCAAAATGAGCAGACGAGTCAGGTTCACTTGCTCTTTTTACATTTATCTGATGTATTCTCTGGACGATTTTACCATAAATTCATATTATGAATAGCATTACAAATAAAATGCTCTCTTTCCCATTATCAAAACTGGCACAACTTTCACCTTTCTTGCACATCTAAAGCTTTTATCTTAAATATAACCTTGTCTGCACAAATAAATAACAACCTGTCAAGAAAACTTTCAAAACTTTTTACTTTTATTGTTTTTGAAGTAGTCTAGAAGGATCCCATACTACTATTTATACTACTATTTATACTATGTCTACACATTAACATTAGGTTATTTAGGCAGTTCATTTTTACAAACTTAAATACCATTTTACAAACTAAAAGGAATTTCACTGGGATACATGACAAAGGCATATTCTTCTAGAGCAGCCGTAACGATTTTTCATGCCCAAACCCTGCACACTCAGCTAAAAAGGCAACAGAGAAAATGTAATAAGTTACGCCAGCATTCTAGGAGAATTATTATCATCACATACACCCTGTTCTTTCTTCATATTTGTAATTTAGGACCAGCATGTATTAAAAAATATGTTTCAGTCTATATAAATTAAACCAGTTCTTATTCTTACAATCTATGAATTATTGCCACTTGTTGCATTACTGCTAAGTGCTGTTTTACCTAAATCTTCACTTTTACACTGTAGATCTATTTAGTATTTCATGTGTTACCGTGTCCCTTTGTCTATTCCTGACAGCTACAAGGGAAACGGGCAGTGCTGTGGTTGCTCCCAGGCTTTTCCCAGAAAAAAATTGCAGTCCAGCTTTCCAGAGGGTGCGCTGGACACTGGATCCATCCATGTCCAAGAAAGGGAAACAAAAATGAAGCATAATAGGGACCTGACTTGGAATATTTACTTGTGTTGCTGCAGTGACTGGCTAAAAAAAGGATCTGGCGGGGGCAGCCAGGTAGCAATAAATGTCTATCTGGCCTCGCAGGGAAATGCACACACATAGTCCTGATGTCTTTCGATTCCTTCTGAAATATATATTTGCTTCCAGTCCCTCTGTCTTCAAACCCCAGCTATAATTTTCTTTGCAGTGATTTCGGATAATTCCATCAGTGATACTGACTATTCCCACCAGCATTAATAAATAGGATCCATATATTTTAATTACTTCCCATGAAACGGAGCCTGAAACCACTGTTCAAAGGATCATTTCAGTGTAATATTGACATGCCACAAAAATGATTTCAGGCCCGGAGCTGGGCACGACGGCTGCCCGGGCACCACGCTGCACGTGGAGGAGCCCGGCCCTAATCCCAAGGATCCACATGGACACAGCGTGGTTTATCCACGTGGCCCTGCATCCCACAGCTCACTCCAAGGCAGGACAAACTGAGCTCATCCCAATGCCCGAGGATGCAAGGAGCTGATGGCATAGAGAACAAGCACCAGGCCACCACACGAGCAACCACATGAGCTTAATTTTCTTGCTTGATGCTAAAGACCAACTCATAAGCGGTGCCGTTTGCCTACAGGTAATTCCAAAATACTGAAGGACAAAACTATTAAACTAATTTTTGGCAGCACATGGTGCTCTCCAAGCCCCCCGCGTGCACAGGGTGTCACACACGAGTGTGCTTGTGCCTACAGGGTGTGCTTGCCCACACAGCCACAAAGAACATTTTCCCCTTTTAATATCATCAGATTAAGGGTGTCACTATTTACCCTCCACGTTTCGAAAATGTGAAGAGACTTCAGAACTTAAATAAATAATAGCTGGATTTGTAAACTTATCAAGGAAACCCTGAGCGGGAAATAATCTCCCTTTCTTACATCTTGGCACCTCAAACAAACCTTGAGTTGTCTGCCAGGCAGTTCCACATGGACTTTCATCTTTGCTGTCATTGCTTTACCATTAAAGTGTCTCGTAGTAAAGTACTGGAAACTTGGGAGACTTAGGCCAATATAAAAATCTCTGCAGGATGAAGTAATTTTATGTCACTACTCCAGTTATTTCAGAATTGGCTGCAAATAAGAGCCTGAGGATGATTTAATGTGTCCTCGACCCATCACGGCCATGGTTAAACAAAGTAAACACATCCGTCTTTAGCAGTTATTTATAACTGGAAGAAAAGCACCAAACAGCCAAGATAAATACGGTGCTGGAAAACACTCCGAAAGGACACAGCTAAAAGCACCTGCAAGAGTCTTTGTTCACACGTTGCTGCATAGAACCAGCCCCGGGAGGTGATACTGGAACTGAAATCACGGCTCCAAAAGAGGTCCCAAGGTGCCTCTGCCAAAGCAGGAATTTAGGTGCTCAGATCTGCTCACCGCCCAGCTACCGGTGCTTCTGCAGCATCTTTTTAATAGAGCAAGGGCCTCCAGTGCTCCCAGACATGACTCACTCCTTGAAGATGGAAAAACACAAACAGCAGCGGCTCATTTTGGAGAAGGTGCCCTGCAGTGGTACCTGTGTCAGCATCAGCCCCGTGGCGCCAGCCTCTTGCCGAGTTGCCCAAAGCACTGCACGGGTCCCACTGCCCAACGGCGGCTCCTTCCATGGGCACTGGAGGAGGAAGAGACTGGGATGAACGAAGAGGGTGCCCCTTGCCTTCAGCCTCGTGGAAACCTGCAGAAGGGCTATAGCCCCCGCACAGCATCGGCCTATTTCATCTTTTTACCATAAACCTCTTGGCCCTTATGTGGTGATCATTGCAGAGCCCCTCTTTCTCCTGCACTCCTGTCATTGATAGCTTTAAGTTGGGCAGCAGGACCACTCACGTGCTCTTCCTGCACTCCCTGTGCACCAGCGTGGTGGTGCTGGCAGCAGTGGGCAATTGGGGAGCATCCTTCCTGCAGAAACTGCATGTAAAGGGCTCTCTCGAGTGGTGCATTTCTGCACATGCAGAATTGCCCGGCCTCTAAGGTAAGAATTATGAGAAAAGTCAGGATGAGCTGAAAAAAAAAAAAAATCTCATTCTGCCTAGATATGACTTATTTGTCACTGGAAACAACTTTCCCAAGTTCTGACAGTAATTCTTGTTGCAATTTTCTGGCTCTATGATACATTGGGAAACAGGACTGCATCTCATGCGTTAGCTTTTAGATTGCTGTATTCAATATCAGGGCAGGGGGTTGTATTTTTATTGTAATGAAGTGGGTCATAATTATTGGAAACCATGCCTATGGCAACAGATCATTTGCTCAAAGTTTAACATGCATCAGGCAGCCTCAATCATAAATAAATACTTCCCGAAAAACAGATTCTGCAATAAACATGTTCCTTATTCCATTACACTGGCATTGCTGCTTCCTCCCTAGACCTTCTCTTACTTACATATTACTTACTGGGTATTACTATATATGATATTCTTGGAGCAGAAGATGATTACTATTTTCCCCATAGAGAGATAAGAGTTGTAAGCACTGAACTGAACTGAACTTTTGTTATTCTTGATCATAATCCTCCTTTCATTTAAAAAAGCAGCTGAAGATTTCTTTTGATAAAGCTATCAACTGGGAGTCGAACATAAACAGATTCAGGCACATAAGTTTAACTGACCTTCAAAATGAGACGAGTATCTATTTCATTTAAGGCTCTCTTGATAACAGCCTCTCAGTGGCTCAAGCTTCTGCACAGGATGCGCAGCTTTGCTAAGAGAAAAAGCTAAAATTAGCAGTATACACAAATCACCATCTTATTCCCATCCCTTGTGAGAAAGCTAAAAAGAATCAAGTCATTTAAAAAATATATTTTAAATTTATGAACTGTAAGGAGAATGTGAATTCTATGTACTGTCTTTGCAGTGCTTTTCTGCAACATCATTTTGAATTGCCAAAGAGCTTGTGATTTAATTGCAAATACATTTTGCCTGAACTTCTCAGGTGAGCCCCGCCCCAGCTTTTCTAACTTTTTCTCTTTTCTTTTAGCTAAGGCTTTTTTTATTCATCCTTTCTTCTCGGGCCCCGCTCTAGCTGTTATCCCTGTCTCCTCACCCAAGGCGTCCAAGCTCATGGGAGCGATTCCCGTTTGGCGAAGGCAGCTCAGAGCAGGGACCACACGGAGGCCCTGATCCCTGGCCGGCGGGGGCACTTCCAGGCGGGTGAGCAGCCACCGGCTGCGCGGCTCCCACGGAGGTTAATGGAGGTTGTGGGCCTCGACCCTGGCATATTTTGACAAATGAAGCGCCCCACCTCGGAGCTTTGATAGCAGGAAAATTATTTTCGGAGCCAAGAAAGATCACAATTTAGGAGCAGAATTCAGGGAGCTGCTTGATGTTTCTTCACTAAGTTTCAGAAGTGTTAAAGCAGCACAATTCACCACTTGCCATTTCATCTGCAAAGTGCTCCAGTTAGTGAGACTTCTACGAGGGCCATTAAAAATCTGTCAGCGAAGTGCTGGTAATGGCAAAAACATTTTTCAGGAGCTGTCAATTCCCCCAAATATCCATCAGTGCTACCAGGCACAACAAGGGCCTCCTCATTTAGAGCGTGTCAATTCTTATTATTAACGTGGCGATGAAAACACCTGCTAAGCGTATGTGTCTGGCAAAGCGAGGCGCAGGCACGGGGACGAGGCAGGCACTGCCACTCAGATTAGCAACTTGGACATGTTTTTTTTTTCCTTACTTTAAAAAAAAAAAAAAAAAATCAATCTTTATCCCAAACTGGATCTCACACAGGGGGCTTACAGCAAATACAGGATGGCAAAACATCTGATGGAAGATGCTGGGAATCTAATTTGTTAAATGAAAATAACTCCACTATTGTTGTCAGAGCTTGTTGGCAGGGATGCCTGTCTGTCACTTGCTCTCTGTACAAGCTCATGGGGTAGAGTGTACAAGAACAACCCCCCTGCAATACAGCCAGGGTGTCCCACCACCACCCTGAGGTGCACATGCGCTTCTAGGGGGTCCTCCAGGAAAGTCACTCACCACAAACGTAGGTGCCTTTCAAGGCAATTGCTGCCATGCGTCTTTCTCTGAGGACCAGTTAAAAAAATACAAGAAAAAAGCCCTTTTTCTCCCAGTAGGTCAAGAGGGAGCGCATCCGCAGAGCCGGCTGGCATCTCCGCTGGCGCCCAAGGCCGCTTGCCAGACCACCTTCTTTAGACTATTTCGATCTCTTCTTCCTCTTGCTTTTGCGAATTCAACAGTCTCCCTGGTAGGATCAATGTGTCTTTCTCAGAGTCAGTACAGATGACTGTGCGCACCATATGACTCCTCTCCATTCCACTCACACACTGTATTTTTGTAAGGAAAACATTACTGCAAAGTTCTACAAATCCTCCTAGGCAAATGTCTTCATGGGAGAGATGAAGATACCCCCCAATCTCTCTCTTTTTTTCTTTTCTCTTTTTGCTTGTACCATAGTATAAACAAAAGGCTACAAGAATGCCTACAAAGAACAAGGCCAAAACATAACTGGAATTTACAAAAGGAAAGAGATTGCAAAAGGCTCTGTTTTTCCCCTATTTCTGACAAGCATTCGCTTGAATAGCAATTCTAAGCACTGCTTCCCCTAACACGAACATTTATTTCATCTACTTCCACATGAAGAATTTTATAATGAAAAAGGCTCCTGTTCTGCAAAGGACTGAACCATATTCCTAAATTCATCTCACCTCAGCAAACACTTCAGTATTGATGCAAGACGTGGTGGGATTTAATCACGTACTCAGAAGGGCTGGCCGCATTACTGAGTTCTGGCTGCAGATGCACGAAGAGAGGAGATCTGCAAATCTAATGTTACTAGAGCTTTGCTTCATACTTTCTTTTGACCAAAAAAAAAAAAAAGATTTCACCTCAAAGAAACACAGGAATTAAAATGACCATGCTCTGAGATATGCAAAACTAACTGTAAAATCTGTAAAATAAAAATATGAATCAAGCAAACTGTATTCACAATGCATTGCTGGATCAGTCCTACCAAACAACTGCATCCAGCAGCGAGCTGGGGCATTTTTAGGAGTTTCTTTTTTTCATTTGTTTTTAAAGTTTTGCTTAGGTATAATTTGCACAACACTACTTTTTTCATATGCATATTCTCAGGGCTTTGATCTTTTAAATGCATTACGTGCCACTGCATAAACATTTTACAAAAAAACCCAGATATTTATTTTTGGAGGAGACAAGCGCTTAAAGCAAACCATTTCAAATACTTCACATCTTTCCACACAGTGCAAAATGCTGAGCAAGAACACGCAAAACCCTCCAGCAATTCCTGCTTACATATAGTCCTACACCCAAAGGACCCTATAATGGCACGCCACACTGATGTGTCAGAGAGAACAGTGACATAATCATAACCAAATTACCTGCCTTTAAAGTAACTATTAGATTTTGAAATAGTGAGCTCAATATATTGCTGCTCCCAGAGCAGAAGTTTCACCTTCCAGTGATGGAAACTCCTCCTGGGAAACATCCATGGTCCTTGCCTGGGAGCAGCAGCAAGGAGACCAGGTTGGGGTAACTGATAGGTGAGCGCTTTGTGCACTTGCTGCTCAGTAAAAGCTGCTCTAAAAATCTATTTCTAACAAATAACTGCTAAGAAGCAGCAAACCAATGTTCCTATGGGACCACCTTTTAGATGCTTTAAAAATAACAATAATAAAGGACAAAGTGTTCTAGCTTTTCTGCTTTCATGTTCTGTGCATTAGACCTAAACTGAGTAAGTGCAAAATTAGTACTAAAAAAATAGTGTTTTATTAATGTGCAATACCTGGCATGAAATGAACATCAATTTTTTTCATTTACTCTAGGCAGAATCTATTGGAATTTTAGTCTTTTTTCCTCCCTTCATCGCTACTTTTTTATATATTTTCTCTTTAGACAAGGGATAGAATAAGACACAATATCCGAAGTTGCTTTTTCCCCCTTTTTAATGAAAAAATGAAGAATTCTCATTAAAACGCAACGTATTAGAAATTAATCCTTCATTACAGAAAGGGTTTAAGGCTAAACAACAGCAACTAAAATGTCTGAGTAGCTCTACATATTTTCCTCCTCTAAGATGGGCCCTTTCTAATCTGGGCTCGGCATTTTTGTGTTACCCTGCCTTTCTGCAGCTCATCTAAAATTAGATCATAAGCTCTCCAGGGCAAGGATTGTCTTTTTATGTTCTCCGTAGAGCACCTACCGCCCTTTAAACGCTTGACAAATAATCAACAATAATGAAAGGCTTTTATTTTTCTATTTTCACATTAAAAATAAGCCACTTTCCACAGTCTTACCGAACCAGTGGAGCTGGCAGAGACAGCCCAGCCAGCCCGCTCCACTCACCAGACACCAGATGTTTCGCCTGCATGATTCACACCCTGCTTTTTTTTGCTGTTTTCCTCATTGTTTATACCTCTCTACTGTTTTTGCCCACCGTATCACTATTTCTTGCCTAGTTAGCCTCTGAACCCCCTGCTCCCAGAAGACAAAACTGAGCAATACGCACCCGCTGCACTCCCCACCGCTGCACCCATCGCCCATATGGGTTCTGCTGTATGAGTCACTGCCCTAATGATAGCTAAGCGTATTACTGCCTCGAAAATTAACTCACACACTGTGAATAATCACAGAATGGAAATTTGTTTTGCGACAAGGTTGTTTTCCAGCTGTTTTAATGCAGACAATTTTCTCCTGAAACACAAATTGGGGGGAAAAAAATAAAAGGGGAGGGGGCGGCAGCGAGGGCAGGAGAAAGAAAGAAAAGTCTTTGAAAATCTGCATAATCTGAAAGTGCTTAATGTAAATTAGATAGATCAGCCTAATTTTATTTCAGTACTTTTTAATTGCATTTATAATTAGTAAAATACATTAATGTGCTACACAGAAGGTCAGGAGTTGTGGTGAAGGAATCTAATTAAAATGCTCGGCTGCATTTATGTCACACATGCGCTTGGTAACCTTGAGGCCTTCCTGCAGCAGTGGTGCTGCTTCGGGCACTGCTGGGGTTTCCAACTTACTTTGTTTTCATGGGAAAAGGCTCACGGACCAGGAGCGCTCCGGGCTCTGCACACACGCTCCAGTGATGATGGTTTGGTCCATGCCATGCTCTGCTTCTCCATGATGGACCAATAATCCAAATGGGGTCTCCGGGATGCCCACCCGTTGCCCAAGTCCTGCTCCTAGCAATCCCAAGCCAAACTGTGCAACACATGGTGGCCAGGCAGGGATTTATCCTGACACTTGCAACTTCCAGTAGCCTGCATTAAAAAAAAAAAAAAAAAAAAAAAAAAAAAAAAAAAAAAAAAAAAAAAAAAAAAAAAAAAAAAAAAAAAAAAAGTATTGGGGGAAAAAAAAAAGCTAACAGCAATAATCAGCGAGCAATAATTAGTGATGCTAATTTTTCCACTTAGAGCTCATATTGTGATTTTATTACATTTGAATTATACACGCTCAGGTGTTCCCATGCTTTCCTTTCATCCCCCGCCTAGGTGGTAAAACATCATTAACATCCTTGTAGCAGGGAAACGGCTGCTCCGTAAGATCAGGCATCGCTGCTGAGCTTCGCACGAGCTTCTGCTGCAGCCCTGAGCACAGCACAACCCCATTTACCATTTTGTTTTGCCTTTGCTTTAGTGTTTAGTTTAGTATTTAGAGACACCCTAGCATTATACACACATACCCCGCCCCTTCTAGCTTTTATCTGTGCACTAGTAACACAGCTTTCAAGTTTTGGAATAATCATTGACATTAGAAAGTCCACAAACTCACCTAAAAACGAAGGACATTCAATGCAAACTTCTTTACATCCTTCTTGTGGAGGCTGCAGAGCGGCTGCAGCAGCCCTGGTGGGAGCAGTGAGGCAAGGTGGGCCCAGCCCGGCTCCCTTTCATTGAGGAAATTAACACTTTTCTGAAGTAAAAGAATGGCAAAAAGCCTCTGGGGACGGCATGATCAACGAACTGAAATGGGTGCCTGCCTCTGGGATAGGGCTGGGGACCGTCTGGGTGGACGGAGACTAAAGGGAAGTAGAAATCAGGATGGGGCCCCATGGCCTGGCCCTGAGGGATCTCTTTGGGAAGCCATGGAAGAAGATTGTTCACTGCATCTCTCTTGGCATCTGCCAGGGGTTGAACTTCACATGGCTTCACCCTGAAATGAAGGGACATAGAAGCCAAGTGGCTCCAAAATAGCACAGATTGGCCTCCACTTCCCAAAATGAGGGCCAGACCTGACACGGAACATCTCCAGGAGATGCAGCAAGGTGGGAAGCAGAGTTTTTCCAAGCCCTCCAAGCAGAGAGCAGCAATGAGCCCCTGATGCTACAATGCAAAAATCTGTTACTCCAAGTAATTGCTGAACTTCTCCAAGCCAAGGACTCTTGCTTGCTGCCAGCATCTCCAGACAGGCACCACAGGAATGGAGGGGAAGCTGGGACCAATGACCACCATAAAAATGCACTGGAAACTAAATACATTTAGTCAATAGAATTTTTTTCACCAGATATTTTCTTCTCAGCACTTTATGACTTACTTCTAATCGGTTATATTATCTAGAGTGGCAGGGGAAAATTTTAAAAAATGCATGTTATTTGACCATGCATAGTGAAAAGCACAATCTGTATGGACAATGCTATTAATTCTTGTTCTGAGGTGATGGAGTAACAAAATAATCAATCCCTTTTCTAACATTTTTTATAAAGTAGCATTTTCATGTTGCATGCGCTTGTGAAGGGCACAAAAGGCCAGATTTTCAAATAAAGTTTACTTTGCTTTCCACCCTTCAGACGTATTTTGCCTTGCAAGCCAGTCCTACATGGAACTAAGCATTGATCAAGTTTGCAACTCCAAGGCAGCAGAAATACTTAAAAATATGTGAAAATCAGTTATATACTTTTCTTTAAAGTACTGAACACTACTATCAAATGAGTTAATCATAACTGCACATATTTACTCCTAGTACAGATTCTTAAGGCACTGGGAATAAAGAGAAAGCTGACCTCAAGCAAAAATCAAATTCCAGCCACAACTCTCTGAAAGTTTAAAAAAATCACATAACTAAAACCAATATTGTCTTGGTCTTTCTCAATATTTTTAAAAATATCAACATAAGAGCACTACAATTGTCTCATGAAGCTTTGAGTGTGCTAAAAACTGTGCACAATGTACTGAAATTTTGCAAAACTATTGGCATAGGAATTTGGCTCAGAAAGACTGATACATTTAAAGAAAACCAAAATTAGTTTCTCTAATCTGAAACAAGCCAACCACTTTCCAAAGATGGTATGTAAATAAAGGAATAAATGAAATTCTCCCTCAAGGAGCAGTTACAGATGCTTACAGGACACCCAAGGAAGATAAAATAACAGGGGGACAAACAAACCCCAAAGCCTGGACATTAGGATCCATAATAAACACGGAGGGATTAATATGAAAAATAAAATACGATAGATGTATAATATTTTGTCCTTTTTTTTTCCCCCTAATGATTCAGATCCATATTTGGAGTACTGTTGTCTCTCTATTATAATCTAGGTGCCAATTTCTCATTACGCATGCAGGCTCCAGGTCAATGGTACAACTAATGAGTAGCTGCTGGTGCAAATGCTTATTGTATCTTAGCCTAATTTGAGTAAAATTTAAATGGTCTATTAATTTTCTTAATAAATTTAGACATGGTGCCTGACTGCAATCTGTCTTTGATTAGCTAACAAAAGTGTGGGGAGATCTTGCCAAGCTGATGGTTCACAATGTTTCAAACAAATCGTCATCTACATAATAAAAAAATCCTATTAATTTCTTTGTCATACAGGCTTTAAGAAATGGTGCATTGCACAGCTTTAGTCTACACAAGTTTCTCAGCTCTCTTGCATCTGCAGTTGGCGAAAAGGAGCAATTCTACCACTGCTGCAAAGTCTCAACTGAGCATGTACACTCCCGACTAGGACTACAGTTCAGTAGAGCATTTGAGTGTTAGCTTATTTTAAAGACTCTTTAATATATTGACACAACGAGGCTCAATTTTTTGCTCAAATCTCTTAGTAACTCTAAATTGTTCATTGCCTATTCCTAAAAAATTTGCTCACCCCTGCCCAACTCAACGGCAGGCAGGAACAGCGCCACATGGCACGTACCTCAGAGTCCCCCACGCAGGACGAGGCTACGAGGCTCCTTTCTGCTGACTCTGGACATCCGTAGTGCTCAGGAGCCCTTCACACTCCATCAAGAGACACAGGGACATACCAAGGGCATTATACCCGACCTGTTTTAGACAAGCAGCTCAAGGGGAGCTGGGCAAAAGCATCACCTGACTATAAAAGAAAAGTGTAGTAAGCAGCTCACCTGGTGATGTATATCCACACTGATGAATTTTTCTCAAGATTTATAGAGCATATCACTGAAAGGACAACATCTATGTAAAGAGGTTGCAAATATAGTCTGCCATTCAGTGTTCTGTGATATTTTTAAGTGGTAGTCCAGAATTGTTTAGGAACAAGTGAACAAAATATGTAGAAAGGAGCCATGGGGTATATATATCCCACCAACAAACAAGCCTGAATACACCTGCACTAGCAACATCCAAAAAACGTCAGGCAGCTAGACCACATTCAAAAACCTGATGTAAACAGGAAGGAAAGCCTCGCACCAGCTGGTTGGACATCTCCAGACTGTTCCATCCCCAAGAGGTCCAACAACAACTGAACTGTTCTGAGGACTCTTCTGAGAGGAGAAGACTGGAACCCACCTTAACCACAGTTACACTGATCAGAACACTCCCTGATGACAACAACTCCTCTCTCTGTGAACAGCCCTGAAAGCGAGCACTACCAGTGCACTACATCAAATCCTGTTAAAATCATCATCGAAGAGTTGACCAGAAATACCACATCATGTCCTTCAGAAAGGCAACAAAGTTTCCCATGTGAATGACTCCTGGTTAATCAAAAACACAAGATAAAAAAAGAACTAAATTCTAGGAGACTGTTAATCACCTGTGACTAGAAACAACACACATTACTGTTAAAAGCTGAGACTAAGCAAATAAACACCTGAAAAAGGACTTGGATGAGGTATAGCTGATGCAACGGGGAGTACTTGTGAACAGCTGATTGTGGCCACACAGCAGCTATTACTTAAGATGCACCAAGCATGTTACTGAATTAAGTAAACAGAAATATTAATTGAATTGTATAAAGCATAAGTAGAATTTCTTGAATACTGCATGCAATTCAGAAAGAAACATGAACTGACACTGAAAAAAAAAAAAAAAGACATATATAATATACACATCATTATGATTTGGGCAAGGAGAGCTTCCTTGAGTGTATTTACTCCAGTGTCCAAAATCTCAGGGGTGACAGAGCTGCCAAGGAGGGAGCTACCTGCAAAGGTCTGGCTCGCAGAAGAAAAGCTCAAGGACATTGTTTGCATAAAAACAGGATACTATAAACAGCTGGTAACGAGCTTCAGGTTTATTAAGAGAGGATTTCTGAACATGAAATGAGAAAGCCTCTGAAACAGCTTTTCAGCATCAGCAAAGGGTGCAGTTTGGGAACCTTATAAATAGTATGGTGCTCACCTGAGACCACAGGAGTACATCCTGTGACCCTGTTCAATTCTATCTCTTCGTAGCAGTTCAGTTTCTAGAGATGATATAAAGATGATAAAACATAAACCCAAGGTAGAAGGAGTCAGGGAGATAAATCTACTATTTGTACAAGACTGGGGTTATCTCCTTGCACCTGAGCGTGCGCATCGTCAACCACAGGGGCAGTGGTACCCGTTAAGAGGCCAGTGCAAAATTTTTGTCTCTGTTCGTGGAACACCAGACTCCTTTAAAGAAGATCAGAACAAATTATTCCTGTGCTATCTTGCAATGCTGAAAAATCCCCTAATTTCTAATGCAAATTATTCAAATGTCATCTGTATTATTCATTGAGAAAAATCTGCAGTAAGATGAAAATGATGATTTAACCCCAAATGCAAACAATTCAAGGAAGTGAACTTTTAAAGATAGAAATACTCAGCTTTCCTCAGTGCAGTAGTATTAAAGTTCACAGAAAAATAAATGATTCTCAGTATTAACTATCTCTGAAATGCTTTCTTTTGTTTTGTTTTGTTTTTTTTTACATTTTAATTACAGTTGGCAACTCTAAGTCTCCTGCTGGTGGAGGTAGTCAAAACTGAAAACTGATTATATGATATAATCTATGCCACTGGATAGCATTATTGGATCCCAGAACAAAAGACAACTAACCAGCACAATTTCTTAATATATAAATAATATTGCAGCCATTTCTACAGCAAATAGGTCAAAACTTTTGAACGATGTCTTGCTACTCTCCCAATTGTTTATGAATATAAAAATCACATCATATTCCAGGCTCATCTCTAGCTTCAATCAGTTGTTGTCAAAATACATAAATATTTCTGAATATGCAAAATCATGTTGGCCCTGCTGTGTATTAAGAACTGCATGTGGTACTGCATAACATCAAGGTGTGTTGGTCATAGAAAGCCCCATATGGAAAGACATTATAGATTCCTGAGTGCCATCTACTGGCACTTCATCTGTTAACTAAACCTCACAGCAAATGTTTGATCAGATCAAGATTTCTCATAAATGAAGACGGGATGAACTTTGCAGTATTGATTTTTTTTTTTTTTTTTTTTTGCATAACATGAAGCCTTGAGAAATTTTAATCTATGTGTTTTCCATGTTGGTGTATTCACTTGAAATGAAATGTTCTGACACTATCTACTCAGAAAAACTGTTCAGTGTCAAATTGAACTGAGAGATTTCACTTCATCTTAGTAAGACTGAAATGGGTCTTCCTGATCTCATTTGGTGGCTTATGGAAGTTAACCATATGCCCGTTCTCCTCTACAAGCAACGGCTCACCATGGATCAACTATGGATTCCATCATGATCACATTTAATGACCACATTTTTAGGCATAGTGGGTTGGTCCATGTGTATGTTCAAGTGTTTCAAGTACAGCCCAGCTACGGAGTAAAGACTTGAGGAATGAACTTTAATCAGTACAATCCATGTGGAAAAAAATATTAAGGGAAATAGGTTATAAATTCCAAAAGGTCTGTCTGGCTCTAAGGAAAAAGAAAAGAGGAGGATGATGAAGCACTGGAGCAGGTTGTTCAGGGTGGCTGCAGAACCTCTGTGCTTAGAGGTTTTCAAGACCCGACTGCACAAAGCCCGGAGCACCCTGCTCTGCATTCAGTGTTGACACTGCTTGGAGCAGCAGGTTGGCCTGGGGACCTCCTGAAGCTCCTTCCAGCCTGAATGATTCTGCACGTCTACGACTTTCTGCAGACAGCACACTACAGGTAAAAATAAAAGGAGACGATGTCCAACTATCCCTGCTGTTTCCATGTAGAAAAATGGATTTTTCATGGCCCAGAAACGAAGAGACAAATTTGATGGTTTTCTGACTAGCGATAGCTGGAGGTTGCAATGGAGAATCTCTTGAGAAACATTTCTTCTGTCCATCAAAAGCCTGACAATGTCTCATTCAATTAAAGTCTTTTTATTTGTGTAAACTGATCCAAGACTACGCTCTTTTCCAGAGTTTCTGGCATCAAAATAGCAGACAAGAAGATGGATGAGGGAAAAGAAAGCAAAAGAGGCATTGAAGAGGGATAGCACAAGGCGTTTAAAAGATACTCAGTGGTCTTTATGCAGGCATACCATTAAGTGGGTGCCTTTGTCATCAGCACCAATCTCTCACAAACAGCATGTCTCAAATTTGGCAATTTTTTCCTATCTTCTTAAACAGGAAAATTATTTGTCTCTGTTTCCTTCACTTCCACCTATCTTGCTTACTACAGAGGACCTGTGTTAATCAGCACTAGGTAGAGCTCTGAACACTTGAGTTTCTGCAGCTGTATTTTTTCTTTTTTTTTTTTTTTCACTCTAGTGCCTTCAATGGCAACAGTAATCAAGTGCTAGTTCATGACTGATGTAACAGATAAACAAACTGCGGTAAATAAATGGTAATTTCCTTGGATTTACATAGAGAGAGTCAAAAGGTGGCTATAAGCTTTCATTCAAAGCGATGTTCTTGACTCAGGGGTACAGGAGCTCCCAGGCATTAATATCAAGTTTGCGTTACATTTATCATCTCATCCAGTCTCAGGGCTGATACTAATATCTCCAAATCTACAGACTAGAACAAGGAAAACCAGTCACCTATAAAGAACTAATTCTGATTTGGGGCACATCCCACACATCAAGAGTACACAAGCTTAAAATACGACTGAATTGCTCCTTACTTAAAAAGTAATCAGTGAAATCAATGCCAACGAGAAAGCAAAATTCTAAAGAATATATTTTCCATATAGCATGTTGGAAAAACTACAGCAAGCAAATGCTGAACTGCTTGCAAGCCAGATTTGTCACTTAAAAATCTGATTTTGTTGAAAGTACATAGTATAAAAATATAATGATACTGCCTTCATATTTTGCAAAGTATATTTTATTCCGATAATCTTAAGGTAGAAAGTCTCAGGAGAAGAAAAACAAGGTCTCATAAGGAAAAAATAATTATATTCTAGAAAGATGCAACACATAAACTAAAACTTTAAAAAGACTGCATCATGTATAAAGGGATATTTCCATTTGCTGAAGATGATGATTTCAGGAGGTGTGGATAACAACTTTATGGACTTCAACACATCTGTCAAAGCGAATGAATCTCAAAAAAATGAATGGCACGTTGAAAAACCTCACAACCACTTGCTTCCTAGTATATGAGAACAACAGGAAAGAGTTGATAATATTTACCACAGTCATTTATTCTTACTTTCCTCCTCATTTCAACATACTTGAATTGCCATAATACCACTGGAAACTGTGCATCAGACAATACAAACCACAACCACTTACATATACATATATAAACACAAATACTAAATATGCAATTGAATAAAGAACAAGACTAATATTAGTCATGAAAACTTGTGAACTTTCCCTGAGAAATGTTTTCCTGAGATCTGGATACTGATGGAGCAACCAAGACGTACTTCCACAAGCACATGGACTCTTTTGTTACTGACTCCAACTCAAATGACCTGACTCTGGAATATCACAACTTGGCAATATTCTGAATTCCCTGGGCATTATGGAATGACATTTTCTCCTCTGGTTATATTCCTCTTCCTCTCCAGTAACACAAAAAGGCTAACGCCTATTCAACAGCAAAGCTAAACAAGCTTATGCCACAGGGGGATCCACACAAACTTGTGTCTAAACTTCCATTTCTTGAAGACAACAGGATTAAAAGTCAGAATTTTGATCCCATTTGTCTTTGTAAGACTGGGGATTACAGCTAGCAGTTGCAATTAGGATTTAACATGTGCTTTCAGTAAGGCATTTTAAAAATAATTTCAAAAACAAGCAGCTTCTTTACCCAAACAGTCTTCTAATACAAGCATTTTCTAAATCAAAGCTTCTCCAAAGTCTGGTAGTCTGGAACTAATTTGGCCCTATTTTCATTATTAGGGGGACTGCCTCCTCTCTCAGAGGCATTTTAGGGATGCTTTTGATTATTTTTCCCCCTTTAGTTGGGTACCAGACTACTTACAAGCATAATTAATTCATACTTCGGACTCTCAGGATTATGAAGCATTATACCATGGCAGCGCTAAGACAAAACGCTCTAATTCACCAGCTGTCATGTATTTAATTAGAGATTTTGATGAATCCTTCCTACTTAGGAGCCTTCATACTTGGTGCTCTATTAAAAAAAAAAAAAAAAAAAAAAAAAAAAAAAAAAAAAAAAAAAAAAANAAAAAAAAAAAAAAAAAAAAAAAAAAAAAAAAAAAAAAAAAAAAAAAAAAAAAAAAAAAAAAAAAAAAAAAAAAAAAAAAAGAAAAGAGAGAGGGGGAAACAAAGAAATAGAGAGAGGAAAGAGTGTGCCCAAAGAGTCTACCGAGTTTATCCAGGACTTGGACAAACTTTTTGCTAGCAGAGCACATTGGTCCTCCTCATCCTCCTCATTGCTGTTGCTTGGGGAGCTGCACGACTGCGAGGGCCAGCGCTGTGCCCTCAGAAGCAGGAGCCTGGGCGCACATCCCATTATCTGTAGCACACAAAAAAATGAGCATGAAGGATGAGAGGCAATAAAAGTGATCCTTATTGTTTATGCTATGGTAAGCTGTGCTTTAAACATTATTTTGGCATCTAAATTTCTCTTGTCCTAATGGTAATATAAACTGCATAGGCGACACATGGATATTTTCAGTAGCACTAGGAGCAAATATAAAATATTTCCGTGACATCATAACACGGCGAACATTGTATAAATATTTTAACTTTCACATTTTTAACAGGTAATATTTCATCTAAAGTATATAATATTTTTTTGCAGCAGAGAAAACATCCTGACTACATTTTTTTCTTGAATCTTCTTCTTTTTTCCTAGCCTGCTTAAGTAGTTTGAGGATTGCCCTTTCCAAAAAGTCTTTCATTTTACTTTGGCTTGGCAAGCTGGACTGCCCCACAAAAAGATCAAAGATCTGGATCCACCTCAATCTCGAGGCCTGACGACAAATGAGAGACATTGTCAGAAGAAAAGTCTTCAGAGAGAGAGAAAAGCAAATAGGGAGACTTTTTAGAAACTGGAATTTTGTGCTCATATAGTTTTCCTTTATTAAACAGCTCTAGCAACATCATACACAAACATCATGGTTCTCAATGGAGTGGATGTTCTTATGGGCTATGGGTTAGCACTAGCCATCTCTGCTCCCATTGGAGTCCATGTATGTTTCAATAATTTGACGCAAAATTTATGTTGGCAAACATTCAAAATTGGCGTAGCTCCTTGTTAACGGACAGTGAGGAAGAAAATCACACACAAAAACAGGATACCAGGACTGTCCTTTATGATGTCTCCGTGCGGCCCAAGTGTAAGGGCTGTGGAGCAAGAGCAAATAGCTGCTGTTTTTCTGGTTCATGCCTGAAATCAGATTTCTTACAGGGGTGGATAGAAGGAGCTAAAAGGAGGTCAGCAAGGTTTATGATCCTTCAACGAGAAAGTCTCCGCAAAAATTATTCACCTAATTACCAAGGCTTTGTAAATAAGACTGGCAGCACAGTACAGGCTGTGCAGAAATTGGATTTGCAATTCTGGGAATAATTTGAAGGTTTCATTTGGGGACTCCAATCCATGTGAACAGCAATACCGTTTCTCCTCTTCCTCCTGCCTCCACCTTCCTCATAGAGCTCAGTGGCATGGAGAGGCCGAAATACTGGTTTTGCAGGGCTGAAAACATTGACAGTTTGGTACTTTTCATAGGGCAGCCTGCCCAGCTTCCTGGCTCGGTGGTGCCCTTGGCCAGAGAGTGCCGGGGTGACCCATCCTGTGGCATGCGGCTCCCAAGAGCTCCAAGACCATGTGTATTGTATACAATTGTGTATTGTATTTACTACTAGAGAGTAACTTTTCTAAGGACAGAAACTAGCTGTATGCATCACTTTGGAATAACACGTTTACTGGATTTAAGAAGATAATGGGAAGATTTTCATAAATCCTGCTTTTGTTGTGCAAATGAAAGGGCTTTCTGCTTCAGATCCCTGTGAGAATGATGCAATTACTATATTTTAAATAATGCAACAGGTCTGTTAATTCATCAAGACGATTTTTCTACTTTTGTCACAGACTGAGCAGACAGACAAATCCATGCCCCACTCATACCACAAATAGTCGTTTGCAGGCACAGAGCAATTAGGCTTTTGCTAGAGACAGTTTTTTTTTTTTTTTTTAACATTTGTTTGTGGGCTCTTTAGAGACCTTCAGCACATCTTAATGTGTTCCCAAAGCAGGAAGAAGAGTTTGTCTAAACTTGAGACAATACGAGATCTAAGGAGGACCTCCTGGGCCAGGCCCAGAGCCCACTTCACTGGGCACTTCACAGGAGGGCACTCTACAGAAAATCGGCCTTTTACAGCCACATTTGAGAACAAAATGCTATTTAATTTATGTTTCCATAACGCTAGTGATGTTCTAGAATGAATAGGGAAATCTAAAAGTAGTTAAACAGGAATATCAGCTGGTTCTGGACCTCCTGAGAAAGCCAAATCCTCCAAACACTTTCTGTTTCTTAATCTGTTCTTGTTACTTTGTCTGAAAATCTTATTAAAAAAAGGCAGACTTTCTTTCTATTAAATCGGTGTGGGACTTTACACCATGATCAAAACAATGAAACAGATGGAAGCTAAAAATGGTTCTTCGAGCCATGATACACTTTCACAAAGGGACACTCACTTTATGTGGAAAACATTTTCACTTGTCATTCAAAACATTCTGCCACATATAAAGAGATGTCAAGATTTGATCACAGACACACAGAAAAATGCAGCTATCACACTGAATGATTGGTCCATCTCAAATATTAACATGCAAATCCACAAACCATATAAACCATTGATTTATAAAAATTTAAATTATCTTTTTGCTCCCGTAGATCTAGCAGAGGACTCGCTCATTGGCAAAGCGTAGCCCAATGCCCCCAGCTCTGAATGTCAGAGAGAAAAGCTCCTTTGCAGAGAAAATAGTATCACTGAATACTGAAGAATTTCAAATAAACATCTCATTCTTGGACCACCTAAGGGAATTGGATGTCACTGCTACTCCTTTTCCTGCACTCATGCCACACGCCATGCTCTTCATAGATCACAGTTTCCCCATCACAATATATTTTAATATTGTCCTAGAATATTATCACTCCTTTCTCTTCCTCACCTGCTTCCTCACCCCCCTTGCCCATACATGCAAATTAGCAGTGTTAGAACAAGCCAGTTTATTATACTTTAAAATGAACAAATGTGCATTTTGTTCTCATGATGCAGTTGGTAATTTGCATCACAAAAGTTTTAGATAACTCCTTTTTTTTTTTTTTTTGGACAAATGTGACATTAAAAATTCTCTGTGTAGCACGTTCTGAACCTAATCTCAGTGACAACCCCTTCCAAGGAAAATGTGGCCCTCTGTTAGCTTGGGCAGAGTAGACAGTGCCACCAGAAACCATCCACAAACAACTGTCTACAGCTTCAACCACTCCCTCCACAGCATATTTGAAATGCACATTTTTGACAGAACTATATTTACTAAATCAAAAACAAGACAATATTATGCAGTTCTGTTATTAGTTATGTGAGCTCGGGACACTCATCAAAATAAAAAAGTTCTGCAGTAGTTTGCAGTGTTTCCTTAGAACAAACTGAACCAAATATTAAACGTACATCAGCATTTTCCTCAATCAGGGTCATGCTCCTCCACTGCACTGAGGGATGGAGCTCCTGGAAATATTTTTCCTATGGAACATAGGAACAGCTAAAAGGCCATAAAGGGCCTGCAAACATCCTCCATTTCCTTATACACAGATACGCAAGAAGATTTAAGAGAAAGATAGGTCCCTTACTAGAGCTAGAAAGTTCATTACATAAAAATTCATTTTTTTAAAAAGAGAATATATTCTACAGCTGTGCTCGACCAAGGATACTATTAGGGAATAGTTTACTTCGCTTGAAAAGCATATGCTGTGCTGTTTCTCTGAAGAAATATATGCAGAAATTGCCTTTTTTTCCCTTCTTTCAGATTTTATTGGAGTATACTTTTGATTCACATTTTTCTCTGAAGTGTAATAAACAAAACTCTGCTGGAGCAAAACTTTTTACTGTGCTATCTCAAAAACAGCATTCCATGAGAACGTCTGTCTGCATCTGATGTGCTTATAGAATAACAGATTAGCTGATGCTCCAGAAAAAAAAGGGAATGTTTCTTTGAAGAAACAGATGAGACGGTTATATGTATGATCACAAAAAGATTTTAAAAATGCACATAATGAATTTTGTGATTTGTAAAATCTCGACGCTGTGAATAATAATTAGTTTATGCATAAATCATATCCAGAAATATTTATGACAAAACTCCCTTTCAAAATAAAACAGACAAATGCCTTCAACTGAGTGAAACTGCACCGTAAATTACTTCCAAGAACACTCCAATGTCAAGGTAACTCGCTTAATTATCCATTATCATAGAAATGTGGACGTAACGTTAATTAAAATGAAGGGGCAAAACCATTTCCATGTTTTATGGAGATACATTGGTCTCGGGAAGGGCCGTCAGCCTTGCTGCTGGGGTTAGCTGGAGGACACAGCTGGTGTGGCTGGTGTCTTGTGGTGAGTGCAAATGCATCACCAGGGGCATCTGAGGCCCTCGGCTGGGCCCTGGCATCGGGGCCTGCAGGAGGGCCTAGTGCCCCTAGAGCAAGGCCTAGTGCCCCTCCAGCAAGGCCTAGTGCCCCTCCAGCCAGGCCTAGGGCCCCTCCAGCCAGGCCTAGGGCCCCTCCAGCCAGGCCTAGGGCCCCTGCAGACACCTCCCAGGCCAGCCCATGGAGAGGAGAGCTTCATCCCCACTACAAGCACGTCACAGGAGCTGCCTTGCTTGCACATATGGGTGTTTCTGCAGCAAATTTGCACGTTTTGCCCTTGGGGATGAGCTGTAGGAGAAGGAAATGCCTGAATACATTAAGACGGGCATCACACAAGTCTCCTAACAGGCAGCCACTGAGGGTGGCCTTGGTACTGAACAGACTGGCGACAGCGTGAAAACGCAGAGGAGAGTTTCATCAGTCTAGAGCAAACCGAGCTCCCCCTATTCACATTAATACCACTCTTAAAATCACTGGGGATTGCTAGGAGTAAAAGGTTTCCTGCACTTTAAAATATTTATTACTTCTTTCAGACCTTTGAATGGTGAATTATAATTGCTTTAATAATTCAGAGTTATGTAAAAATGAATCAAAGACAGTAACTGGCTTGTGTATTGCCTACCACATGCTGCACTTCTGAAGTAACCAGGGATGGATTAGCTCAAGAAAAACCAGAAGCACTGTCAACAAAGTTTAATTGACACATTTTCACATTTCCAAATAGCTTGAATAGTCCTTTTCCCACAGCGCAAGCAAACTTGCCACTCTCCAAAAAATTCAGTGTGCCATGGCCACCCAAGCATCTAGACCACTTCATTTTTAGCTCCAAATTATTCTTACCTGAAATTTCTTTCACTCTTACCCTGTAAAACTCCAAAACAAAACCAGAACAAATAACTTTCTACTTACTGCAGTGAAAGCTTATGGGGTTTTTTTTTGCCTTTTTGTGGTTGCCAACATACTCCCCAAGCCAACAGGGATCTATTCCCATGTGATCTACTGCTAATTTTAAGCTACATATACAACGTCTAGCTGTCTTAATTACGACCAAGGGGTCCAGTCCTGTAGGCACGGTCTCTACAGCCTCACTTGGGTTGATGGGGAGACTATGGGCTAATGAAGGACCCCAAAATAACAGTAAGTGGAGGGTAGAGCTGAGCTCAGGGAACAGCGAGAAGCAGGAGCTGTCGCACAAGCAAGACAAATGCAGAGCACTAATAGCACAAAGGAGAGGCAAAGCCATGGTTCACGTTACCAGCCTGTCAGGATTTCTGATTATTATGCTTTGTTTTGCTTCTCTGGTTTGTCTAGTCAGTTTTTATCACTCTTAATCCTGCGAAAAGAAGTGATTTTCACCCTAAGGCAAACTTGAAGCTTTGCTGCTCCTGAAAAAAAGCCTTCCTCTTTTTCCACACGAGAGGCTACACTGGCAGACAGGCATCGCATTCACTGTGGTCAAACAACTACCGCACCTTCCAAACAGCAAGTTTTTTTTTCACGCAAATACCTGAAGAGGAATAGGGTAGGAGGTTCCTCCAGCAAGGACATTGTGATGGAGTTATCTCCTGGAAAAGCAGAACATAACATTGAGATTGCTGCATATCACACACTACATATTAATGGGTATTTCCTACTTCGCGTTCAAATCCTACAGGCTTACTTCTGAAATAACTAAAGATCACATTATGCTACATCTTGTCCTATTACAGTGAAAATATATCCCAACATTAATTTAAACTTTTCACTGCAAAGGCTTACACGAAGTACAGTACACTATGAACACGGCTAGTATAAAACACATTGCCATTTTTATTACAGCTCTTTCACACAATTGCACAATACACACATGACCACAAACTTTATTACATCTGCCTATGCATGTAATGAACTCTAATAATTTAGTCACTCTTAAAAAACAGGATGATTTAATGAAAGATTTGGGTGTAAAATCTATCAGTAAATGTGCAACTTCTGTAGAAGCATTTGGCTACATCTGTAGATTTATTCTTAAAAATTATGAATCATGTTTCATTATTTTCAGCATTATTTTTTTCAATTACAATTATGGAAGTTTCCACAAACCACTGAGTCTGAATGATTTTGCAGTTCAGAATTTTCTATTAATTGTGTGCTAAATGTATAGCAAAGCATAAAATCTATGCTATTAAATTGGGATGCTCGGCAACAGCACATAACAGAGATTTTCTCTAGACTGCAAATTGTAGAAATCATCTGTTTACTGGGCAAAATATAATCTCCAACACATGTGCTGACAGCAATCATACTTTCATCCTTTTGTTCATTATGCAGTATAGCTAAAAACAATTATGATTTATTTTTTATTAGCTAGGATATAATGAACAGTTTGGTATTAATGAAATGTGAAAAGAGAAATGTCTAATTGCAATTAGTATGTAGAAAGCAATTTTCACTTGTTTACATAAATATGATTCCCAACCCCCCCCCCCACACCACTTTTCAACTAATCCTTAAATCCAACTTTAGAAGACTTTTTAAAAAACACTCAACATGCCTACGAACGTGAGCAGCAGAAAGCTCACATTCATCGGCATTCAGCGGGAGCTCCAGGAGCTGCTCCTGAAGCACCCCGGCTTGCCCTGAGCAGCAGCAGCAGGAGGCAGCTGCAGGAACGCAGAAAGAAAAAACCTCCTCTGGGCTCTGCCCGGCAGGAAACCACCTTGACAAAACCCATCCCGGCCATCTCGGGGGTCCGACCTCTGCAGGGCTCTTCCCTGTCCCCGCAAGGCTGAGCAGCCCTGCCAGGCCACCCTAAGGCAATGAACCATACGGCAATGTTGTGCAAGAACTGGCTCATTCCAACCTCGCGAGGAGAGACGTGGGGTGGCGGGATGGTGGGGAGAACACCCGCTGCTGCAGAGCCAGCCAGGTGACCGCAGAGCAACCTCGCAGGTTCCGAACACCTCTCACACGTGGTTGGGAAACACGGGAATTTCCATTTCACTACAATTCCCAAGTCTGTCCCTGCCATGGGCGGAGAACATCTGCATTCCGTATTTGTTTATAGCGTGGCTATCGGCACTGGCTGGGTCTGGTGGAAAGCGTGGAAGAGCAGGGAGAAGGCAGCTTCCCAGAGGACCCAACCAGGACACTGGGCAGAGCAGCTTGCACGCCGTGGGGCTTGGCAAGGAGAAGAAAGGATCGTAGCAGGGGGCAGATGGTTCAAGGAGACACTGAGACAACCTAATAAGCAGAGCGCCAAGCCTCAGGATGATGTGAGAACCAGGAGACACCGTGCAGATTACTGCTATAAAGTTGGATTTGACCAGAGGCAAGGACAGTGCGCAAACAGGAGTTGCTTAGGAACCCTTTTGTTTCAGTTTGTTTTTACCCAGTCTTTTAGATTTTTCCTGTTGAACTAACATTATAGTATAACTTCCCTCCACAAACCTGAAAACCTTTTGCCCTTCTTTAAGGAGCTCACGGGAAGGTAAAGATCTGGGCAAATCTATCTGAGTACTTTTTGACTTGGGGGCTCCTGCCACAGTGCTTTCTGTTGAACCATCAGGGATCATGACTGGCTGTGAGAGAAGGGAAAAATCAAACGCAACCCAAAACACCTCTTTCACCCAATACTCACTTCTCTCCCTTTTAATAGAGCCACGTCTGGGGTTTCACCAACTTTGATAAGTTTCCGAAGCTTTTAGGCCCAAAAGCACAAGGCTCTGTTTTTTTGCCATGAAAATGGCAGATGTCTTTATGCAATAATAATTGCTGACTATCTCTATCTTTCAAATCTATTCCAACTAAACAGTTTGCACAGAGAGGCCTGATGAACATCCATGGGACATGGACTTTTCCCTTCCAAATGAAGCGAACGGTTTATAACCCAAGCAAGGTGAAGATGCTAATAGATTATGAAGGTTTCACTTCACAAGTGGGATAAATTCTACATAACAAATATTAATTAGGTATTCCACGTGCGATATGGACTTAAAATAGTATGTTGGTTCATTCTAATATTATGAATTATGTTCAAACTTATTTAAGGGCATATGATTTAAAATGACTAAGATATGGCGAGAAAATGTTTCTAAACAAGATGCTCATCACAGCAGAAAGCAACAGAGGCCAATGACAGATCTACAATCCCTCTCATCTATTGCCAAAAGAAAAAAGGTCATCTCACTCGCTGCTTGCATGTCCCCATGCTGCCTGTGCTGAAAAGCCCTTGGCCAGTGGCCCAACAGCAACATCCCGAGTTAAGATGCAGGAGTGCATAGAAATGCTCTTGTTAATACAATAGAAAGCAATAAAAGCACTCTTGCAAAAGCTTCATCTTCTGTATAACAAACAGTGCCTGAAATCAATTCCTATTAGGATTATTCTTGAAAACCTATCCAGACTGATTTGAAAAGATATCCACGCTTAGTTTTAACATTCCTATAAACAAAGAATCTCCCACAATCTTTCTTGAAGGTTCTCACTAATGACTATTCCCTTTTATGTGTGGGAAAATTGCAACTTTTCTTTTGAAATGAATTGCTCCTGTTTCAACTTCCCATTATTGGCAGTTTTTGTGAAAGCCCTGCCCGGCAGACTGAAGAACCCTCTGTTAGCAAAGTTTGTTCCTGGTGTCAGCACTTACTGCTCACGAGCCTGTAACCTCTTCCTGGTTAACCTCATCAGATTTTGCTCCCAGAATCTCCCTCTGCAATTGAAACTGAAGGGTAATTTAAGTTGGCTGAAAGTAATTACACGAGTTAGTCAGAAGAGTAGTGCTAACAAGCCACTTTCTATGGAAAGTCCTGTAGCACCATTAATGACCCCCTAGCCCTCCAGGTCTCTTAATTTTTGCTTTAAAGAGACCTTTGAGCAGAGCAGCACCTCTGTGAACTATGCAGTGACACAGGTATATTACTAACTAATTTTGAGAGAAAAATCCTCTCTTCTGGAATCCAGCTTTACTTCTGACATTGCCAGGAGCACTCTGCTGATCCTCCTTTCTCTTTAGCTTGCAAAGCTTCTCCTGTATAGCTCAGTGCATATTAAAAAAGAAACGAAAAACTCCCAGTTGACAACAACCTCAATACTAGAAAGCCCAAACTGAAATTTTTAATGCAGCAGTTTAATAGTAGAGCTGTAGTTTTGTACAATATTTTATCACTGCACCTCAATCTCTCTTTTCAGAGGAGCCTAACATTATGTGCCACTGGCTCCTCTCATTACCTACATTATGAAATAAAGATGTTAAAATCTGCTTATAGCTGTATTAGAGAGCATTTTACTTTTTCAACCTTTCACTTTGTTTCAGTTTCATGACCCTCCCACCTTCCCCTCATTGACTATCAGATTTGTACAAGGGGATACAGAAAGACTACCCTTGGCAATTATAGTGAAAGGTCAGTGTTAATGCAGGCTGATTGCTGGAAGCTACATGGAAAATCTAGTCATTCACTCAGCCTTTGTTTGACATTATTGGCAGGAGCTCTTGAAACCATGCAAATATAAACTACTGATACACACACACACACTCCTTACATATTAAATAATTGCATTTGTTGCCTATGTAACCCACATATAAATATATTCTGCATTTAGTTACATCTGCCATTTCAGTAGGAATGGAGCACAAATAAGAATCTCTCAGGAATTTCCCATCAGGAGCCTTGCATGCTCACGGGAGCCAGCAATTCCTTGATAACCCTCCCGATCGACATCTGTAATCCCTACAGGATTGTTAGTTCTATTGCTGTAAACATGAGCTCAGAGGCCCTGCTGGGGAGAGCCTCCCACAGGGCGCTGCAGCGCAGAAAAATGAGCTGCGAGCTCCTGTTAGCCGAAATAAGGGAACAAGTAAATATATAAAAATAAAGATGCAGCCTGCAAAGCAGAACAGCTCAGGCCAGAAGGATCCACTTCATGCATGAAGTGATACCGCAGCCTGTAGTGGCAGATGTCCATAATGCTCTGGCCATCACCTAGAACTAGAGTCATTTCCCTTGGCACATAGCCCTGCGGGTGGGTTTGAGGTTATTCCTGCCCGTCTTCTCTAAAGGGACTTCCTGCTCTTCAGGTCCTTCTCTATGGTTGGCCCCATGCTGCTCCTCTTTGCCAGGTCCATTGAGTTGCCATTGTGGAATTACTGGCACAAATTACAAAGGTTAATCATATTTTTGACTGTTAGCACAGATTCCCTCAACTGTCACAATGTGTTCTTATTTTTGAAATTATATTAAAAATTAGCAACAAAAAAGTCATCTTGCTATTAGCTTGCATAGCACATTCAGTTCCAGGCTGATAGTTACTCAACAGCCCATTGAGTAAGACAAGTAACAGGAGACAGCAACTAAATATTTTCTGCCTGATTCTGCTATTCGAGACAGCTGGTGATCTTCTGTTGTTTGCTTTGTACAGGACATAAGCAGATCTAAACTGGCGTTTTCTGCCCTCAGAAATGATGGTGAAGGGTGTGAGGAAGCATTTCTTGAAGCTAGAAGCTCCTGGGTGAGGGACACCTTCACGAAAGCACATAACATCACCAGTAGCTCCATCAGTTTGGCAGAAATATCATACACTGCCCTAGGGACTGGGCCCTATTCTGATTCTGGCTGGACATGAATAAAGAGAGATATTTGGCTAGTGCTTTCCACCTGCAATGAGGCAGTACAAGAGACAAACAGCAGGCTCCCAACTCAGGACCTATGCATTTTATATTTTATAAAACAATTACTTAAGACAGTGTCCACCTAACTTTCCTCTTGTGAAACAACTGGCAGGTACATTTCCATCAAAACGGGACAAAACCTAAGGACCAAATCATCTTAAATACTCAGAAAGAAACAGAATTGCCCATTCGTTACTTTTCTACTTACGTTGCCTGGTCCTGCTCCATGAAGTGCAACATGAAGACACTTTTAAGAGGAAAAATAAACATTTAGCACACACCTTTCCCTGAATTCTCTGCCCTAAGGTGCCTACCAGCAGCAGTTCAGTGACGGGGCATCCTGAGACCCTGAGCAGCTCTCATCCTGCACAGCTCCCTTTCCGTGACTCACACTGCTAGGGGGAGCGGGGAGAAGGTCCATTAGAAAGGCAAAAATTGCTAATGAGTCATTCAGACAAGACTCAAGGGGGAACCACCAGCATAGAAATATTTGAAACTCTAAATGAAAACAAAAACAACTAACCATGAAGGTAAGACTACTTAGGATTAGCCAGGAACAGTTGGGTGAACTGTCCCCATCCTCGGTTTTGAGGGACCTGTTGGAAAACAAAACTTACCAACACAGAGTAAGATGTGGCGGCCAGTCCTGCCTCTTCCCACTGTCACTCTCTTGAGACAGCAAAGATTCTTTCTTAGAAGGAACCAGGATGTTAATTCTTACCCTAACAGCCATTAAATGCTAATTTTTTGCTGGCCATTAGATAACTGCTTTATAACTTTTAAGTTGTGCATATTGTGTACTTTGAATCTGCTTGAAGAGGCCTGACCAAAGCGACCCAAAAGAGGCGCAAATACAAGCGGTCTCACCCAAGTCACTGAAATTATTCAAAGGAGATAAAAGACATTTATTTCTATGCCTGTATCTTAAATTTAACAAAAGTTTCTACACCGAGTTTCACTTTCAGTGTAAAATATGTCCTTGTGGAAGCTGTTACAAATGTCAACACTTTAAGGAGCATGAATTTATGGTGGCATTGAATTTTAATGGCACTATAAATGTCTATAGTAATGGTGATATATCTATCACAATAAATTGCTATGGAGAAATATAAAAATAAATGTAAGATAAAAGATTGTGTATAAAATATGTTTTTGCATATTCTTTAATGATTAAAAATCATGGAAAACTAGGGGTTTTAAATCACCGAAAACTGCTCTTACATCTTACGTGCTGTTTTCCTCTGGTAACATGCAGATGTGATCCCTTGGTCAGAAATGGCATCAGCTATAATGAGGACACCTAGATGAGCTTTTGTTGACTTGAAAAAAAAGTAAATGACATTAAGGACAACAGAAATAATGATATTAATGATCCTTGTCACTAAATTGTGCCCGCTATGAAAGGGAAATTTATGGTCTTCCAGCACCAGTGGTTGGTAATGCTTCCCACCCACTCCTGGCCCCACGCAGCTCCCCCTTATTCACAGTTTCTCCTCTCATTTGAGTTGAAAAGAAGCATTCATAGAACACAGGTATTTTCACAATATGGCCAACATTTAAAAGCAAGGAATTCCTAGACTCACAGAAGGGTATATGACATTTTCTCTGTGTAGGTCAAAAGTAATCCTTGATAGAATTAATGATCAGTTCACACTTTCCTTAATTCGCTTGCTCAAAAACCTTTATGTCCTTCATTTACTTCCCTAAAATGAGGGCATCTGAAAACCAGGAGTTGGTTCCTTGAAAGTCACTGAAGTTGGCCCCAACAAAACCTACCAGTCCAGGAATATCAACGGAGAAGAAAAATCAAACGGAGTTTGGTCAGGGCTGACTGCTGGTCAGGCAAACATCAGGAATCCAGGAAATGCTTCAGGTTTGGGCTGTGGAGAGTGTGGGCACTGGGGTTTGCCTTGTTTTTCTTTTTTTCTGTTCCTTTTATTTAATGCTCTAGGGTTTCAAACATTTAGTGAAGGATGTTTCTGAACTTCTGAACTGTTTCTGAACTAAGAGCAGTCTTAAGTGGTAGGCCAAGGAAGCACTATCTGTGTGCATTTGTTCACGGACTCTGCAGGGGCCTCTGCATGTGGATGAAGAGCTAATTACCAGAAAACAGCAGGCTGAAGAGGCAGGAGGAGTGCGCTGAAAGGCAGTGTGTGAAAGTCCCCCAAGACTTTCAGGAGCTGCTAAACTCAGAATATCTCGTCTACCAAATCTCGCATTGCCAGCAGCATCAGCAACACATCATGTAACTTAGACCACATCCATGGAGCCAGTGGCTGCTATAGGCAAGCAAAGACTGCAGGATTCTGCACGTATAGATGTGTAGAAATAAAATGAAATAAAGGACCTTTGAGGGACTTCCTGAAGAACTACCTGTGAGGCACTGCTGCATCAGTATGATGCTCCAGCCAGCCTATTGTGAATAAGTACAGATGTGGTTGAGGGAATAAGTAAATATACTGTATACAGAGTTATCTGCTATTAGTAACAGCTTGATTCTGTTAGCATTAACAAGTTAATGCTAAGGTGCCCTAAGAAAAATGGCATGTGATCTGTGTGCCCTCCTGACTCAATCCACAGCAGGGAGATGGGGATTCACAGCAGAGCACAGCAGAAGCCCTGCACAGCCTGAGCACCAGTGGGAACGAAGCCTCTGAGAATATTTTCAGAACAAGCTGCTCCTTCCATGCCATGATTTCTCTTTCAAAACACACACATCCCATGAGAAGCTATTTTCTTCACAAAGAAGCCTGAAGCGCCATTTCAGTTCTCCATCATGTTTCAAACAGGAATTGTGCAGACAATCTTGTAGACTCCCTGGAATTAAATGGGTGATAGTATTTTAGTCTTGAATCTTTACAATAAGACGTTCAGAAGCGTTTGGAATTGATCCAACTTCACTTTAAAACATAACAGGAAAAGCAGAATTCAACCATTGTGAGTGCTCTTTTAAATCCTGCTTTTACAGATCCTGCCTATCCCTAAAAATATCAGCTGCTGAGACACACACACACAATGCTGACGTTGCTGTCCTAAAAAGAGCAAAAGGTACCAGTTACACCTGTATGGAGAGAATAAAACAGCAAACCAAACACAAACAACCAACATAGCAAAGAACAAACCTAAGCTTCCTAAGGAATACCACCTTAGTAACAGCAAAATGTGGATGTAGTAAAAAACACCCGCAGATATTCTGCTCAAGTGACCATCATTGGAACAGTTTCAGGCGCCATGAAACCTGCTTACAGTAAGAACTGTGGGGCATGCACTGCTCTACGGACTGTACAAGCTCATTTCCCACGTCAATCGTATCGTGGTATCTCTTGCACCTTTTGGCATGGTGAGATGAAGTGTTCCCAGGGTGAGAGGTGGAAATGCTGTGGACCGGGGATGGAGTGAGGTGCAAAACACATTCCTTCCATGCAGAGAACTGCTTTAATACAATAAAGAGAACCGGGATTATATAAAATGTGTATTACCAAGAAAACTTTCTAGCAGATGCAGCCACCTGGAAGCAGTGACAGGATCTTTCATTCTGTGACAGCAAAAGAAAAAAAAAAAAGAACAAAAACAGAAACTAAATAAAAAACTCCCCCAACTCCCCCGAGAGAAGCGAAAAAGCAAATCTCTGCAAACTACTACTAAGTTTTGCCATAAATAACAGCAGCTGCAAAGTGTGGCTTTACCCAAAGTAAATGAGATCACAGACAGAAGAGTATCAACACTGCTGTCAAATGAGTAAACTGGGAGTTTTTCCTGCAATTCTGAGCCAATAAATTGCTGCCATCTCTGTTTACGTGTGGCACAAAGACGCAGTCAGCTTAGATAGGACAATCATTTACACTGATGTATCTGAACCACCTGCTGTCACGGATTGGGCTGATCCATCTTGCCTTGATGTGCAGGAACACGGCGCAGCCTCCAACGGGGCCTCAAGACAAAACAGAGAGGCAAAAACCAGGAGGGACCCGTCCCGGAACAGCCCCTGGATTAGAAAATTCCTGGGAGAACAAACAAACAAAAATATTTGCTAGGTGTTTTATGGTCAGCATCTCAACTGCCCTACGCTGATGCCCTTTTGTTACACAAAACATGACAAATACAGGACAAAATGATCCAAAAGCAATCTGCAGAAAGTACCTATTTTTGCCTTAATTATAGTCTCTAAGCAGGTTGCTACAAAAAAAAAAAAGTGCAAAAGTAAATATAAGGCAAATACATCAAATATGTAACTGCAAAATATTGCATTTACCACAGTAGAGGTGCTCAGCAGCTCTGGTCTGTCCTTCATGGATGGAAAGGGTCAAGTCACCTTGAGAAACAAATGAGCAAAGTAACCTTCTCAGCTGTTAATTGTATGAAAAGCTTGGCAGGAATATCTAAGGAATAAATAGTCTTGGTTTTGCACTAATAGCCAGGGGTCAGTTTAGCCACATTTAGGGTATACTGAGTCATTTCTTAAAACAACTGCTTGTAGAGTCGAGGCAAAAGAAAGGGCATTAATGGAGCATCAAACTTTTTAAAAAAGAAAATATCCACAGTTCTCAGTAAGTTAAATCCATAATTGACACTGCCTGCCAAATTTGCAGAAAATTATGGGAACGAGGCAGATGCATGCTTATCAGTTTTGTCTGCGCTCATCCATCCTACAAGTGTAATCTTGACAACAGAGTAATTTGCAGTTATCTTGTTCTTAGGCATTTGTTTTCTCAAAACAGTGATAGCACAAAATAAAATTTTCAGCTATAAAATATTATGACTGGCCATACTGTTATGGCCTTGTACAGTGACCCTATCAAGGGGTACCCATAAAATCTACTTGCACACTGGAGCTCTTAGAGGTTTTCATTTGGGGAAAGACTTCCAGATAAAGCACTAAGAGAAGCCGTGACTTCCATGTTTAAATTAATTTCTAAAAGGAAATTCTATCTACTCTTACAAGCTGTCCTGAGAAGCTGTGAAATCTCCATCCTTGAAGATGCTCAAAATCTGATGGGACGTGGTTCTGGGCAATGTGCTGTAGGGGATGCTGCTTGAGCAAGGGGGTCAGACCAGGCGCTCTCCAGAGGTCTCCAACCTCAACCACTCTGTGGTGCTTCAATCTTCTACGTTGCAGACCCAAAAATGATTATACAAGTGCCCTATTTGATACGAGTTATTCTGATTTCTCTGGTACTCACATAGCAGGGAAGTTCTGAGGATGCTTCCTCCAAGATGGGCATTTATAGAACACCATCTGGTACTTCACGCTGATCGAGTTCTGCTATTACCAACATACTACAAGGCGTCGTTTCCCTAAATATAGAAGGGCTAAAATTATCCACAGTGTTATTCATCTATTACACTGAAATAAATAGTGCTCGCACTGATTTGGGAATTTTTGCCATTGTTTTCTTTAAATGCATTCACAGGATAAAATTTGGCCATTTCAAGAGCCTCTGAGATGACAGCTACACACGGATACTTTTGGACTGCTGCTTTCGGCAGTGTCTGCAATATCAGTTCCTAAGCAGCAGAAATAGCAAATCCTCAGTGGCAGAGTTTGAGAGGCAAATTGTGGAAGGGCTCTTGCCTGCAAGGAGCACTGTTTGCAGCTCTGTCACAAGCCAGAATGCCCCCGTGGCCTGGATGAGACAGAGGGGCACCAAAAGGCCAAAACAGAGAAAATTTACAGTGCTCCTTTTTCAAGGCACACATGCAGAGATGGAGTATTTTGGGTCCAGCAGCGTCAGCTCTGATTTTTCTTCTATCAAAGAAAATAAATGAGAAACAAAGTGATATATAATATTTTTTCCCTAACTTTCTAAGGAATCTCTCTCAGACACTTCATGCCTCATACAGCAGCAATCAAAACCACACAGTGTATCAACAGGATTGATACAAGCTGGAGAAGAAAACCAAACATCCTGCTATGCCAGTATCAATGTTCAGGAGATATCCATCAACCTGATAGCTGGCATATGTGGCCTACGTAATTGCTACTAACTCAGCCACAGAAGAAATAAATGGGTCCTTTAGCAAGTCTTAAGAGGAAAAATGGTACAGAAGGAAGAGGAGGTCCCACTTTGGAAGGAGAGCACCAAGCTCTCCGTCCCAACGAGTAAGGACAAGCCACAGGCCATCTCCAGAGGGACAGTGCAACAACACAGGCAGGAACTACCACTGAAACACCTGAAACACAAATGGAGAAAACTCACAAAAGAGTGAAAACCGGTGAACCACCACCGTGTGCCACAAAGATGCCCGCACAGACATGAAATATTGCAATGAGTTACGTAGTCGTATGCACAAAATGTTCCAAATGATTTCCCTAACCACATCAACCTTTCCAAAGCGTACATTGTGCTTGAAAGCAGCTAAGCTCAAATGGTTTCCAACAGGCAGGGCTCCCGAGTTGTTTTTGTTCTCTTCTCTTTTGAGTCATGATCAAAACTCAGAATTAGTTAACAATACACCCATGAGGAAAGACTATGTTTAATAATACAGTAATATTATCACAGTGTACAAAACTCCTAGGATTATCTGCGAGGGCAATTCAATGAATTTTAGTTTTTATTAGTGGTTTAATTACAGCTGAGAAATGCTTCTGAAATTATTCAAAGAAGAGTACTATTATTCCCATTTTCTTCTTTAAAAATGTTCACAATGCATTTAGTCTGATGTACTAAAGAATATGAGATTGCCAAAATATGATAACTTACTTCTGGATTTTTTTTTTCACCATTGATTTAAAAAGGTCAGTGTATGTATTTGGTTTGGGCCAGTAAAGGATTCTTTTTAGGTCTAAAATAACATGCTACATCTACCCTGTGAGTGTTGTTCAGATTTTGTCTGGCACTCTATTGCTTGGACTAACATCCTTCATCTTAATATCCCGATCTTAATATCGGGATAACATAAGTTCTTCAATTAACCTTTACTGCAGAAGCAAGCTAGGTAGTCATTTGTTAAGGAACGCTCGCGTTGGGGATTCACACCTCCCAAACTATGTAAATCGGGCAAGGCTGTATCCTTATATCCTCTGAACTTAACAACAAAACTCGTCATTAAATGCACACGTCCACGTGGGCTCACATGTGCTCGCTGTGACAGAGGCACCGTTGGCTCCTGGCAAAGGGAGAACAGAGCAGTTCAGTAACTCAGGACCCTGCAGGGTATCCGTGTCAGACAGGTCACCTACGAGGTATTTTGCAAGAAAACCAAACTCACATCTACCCGTGCCTTGAGCAAGTTAGAAGTCAAGGCTACCAAGGGTGTAAAGCTCGATAAATTGTGGATCGGTGATGCCCAGCTGGACCGTGGGTCACCTAACAATTTTAGCAATGTCAATTCTGCCCCCTTCCCACACATTACTCAGAAATAACCTCTCTGTGCCTTAATCTTTGGGTGGTCACTTTGGAAAAACCATGAAAGAAAAAAAAATTAAGAGTGTTCTCGCTGCAGAATAACGAAAATCTTGATACTTTCATATATCCCTAAATGTATTACTGCATCATTAATATCACATTCTTCTCAGCACCTGCTGTGTGTCTTTTAAAAATTTTAAGACATTTTGAGAACCATACCTTTAATGTAGAAATTCTAAAGAAAGTAAAAATTCAAGTCTTAATAGTTACATCCATGTAATAAAGACAAGGCACGAGCCCCTTGATTTACTTTATAAGTATATTACTGTAGTTCCCACACACTTCAGCTGAAATTACAACCCTATTCTGCCTGGTCCTCCATGATTTCCAAGGGATTCCTTTCACTAAAGACTTTGCAATCCCAACAGATGCAAATAATAAATATCATGTTCCCTAAACAAGTTCTCTCTTTTCTAAGCAAGGGTATTTTTCTACTACTGCAGCCTAACAAGTGTTACTGCACTACAGGTAAGAACCACAGTCATAAAACAGAAAAAAAATAGATAGAAGAATACAATAAAAATAAAGCCGCTAAATAAGGCAATGTGGTAATGTCATTTTTAAAGGGAGCTATGGAAATTTAGTCATCAAAAAAGGTAAAAGGAGAGAGGTATGGTTGAAATAACAGCCTGGGATTACTTAAATCACTTACAGCTGCCTGGATCAAGCAGAGAGTTTAGAGACAGCCCCGGTGGGACAGGCTGAAATATCATTTCTCGTTTTTTGAAGTCTGGAGATGCTCATGGCAGGTCCACAGCACTGTGTGCCTGCTCTCTGCACAGTGCTAGGTGGTAAAACTGACACCAAAAACAAAACAGAAGCTAAAATGCAATGAAATATACCTAATACCTGTAAGTTTAATTCATTGTTTCATACCCATTTACCAGCATACCAAAATACTCGTAATTATTGCATACCTGCATCTCAAACCTCCCCACTGCCCTGACTTGACTTGAAAAGAGCCTTTCCCCCTAGCCACTGACCTAGCAGCTGCTAGTACCTCAAATCACACCACCCTTTCTGCTGCTTTTCTGAGGCTCCTCCAAGCAACTTACAGCCTGTGGAAAAACCTACGTGTGATGATGAACTTAAAGGAAAAACGCATCCCATGCATGATACACAAGGCCCTAACTTAGTTGGGCTAAAATTCCCATTTAGCACCACGAATGAATTACATACTGTTAAAACTCAGCAAAATACTAAGATTTGTTCTGAAATCACTTCCCAGATGAGACAACATACTTGCAAATAGTTTCTTTTAAAATACAGCCTTTGCTGCTCCCAGCAAAGGGCCCGTGGCACGGATGGCCTTTCTGCAGTTTAGGAGGTGGTTGCATGAATGCTGCTGAACCTCTACTCACATGTAAGGCAAGTTTTATTAGTTACAGTTTACAAGAATACTACCAATCATTCTTCCCTAATGCTTATTTTTTTACATCAAAAAAACCCCAGAAATTTCTACTAAACTATTTGCTGAGTGTTCAGTCTCAGATTTTATTTATACTGCTTATGCTGTTTCAAAAATAAGCTTCATATTGAAGTCAAGTAGAAGCACCTTACTTAGGAAGCTCTTCAGTTTCTGATTCAATTCAGATCATTTTGCAAGCATGTACTACACCTTTACCTGAAAATAAGTAAAATGCTGCCTTTATGTTAAACTGTTATAAAACCCAACAGCCCTAGACTATTTCATCAAAAGTGTGGAACTTAAAATTTCTGCTTTTCCTTCTATAAATCCCTAGCTTGGTATTCAATACAGTGCTATCCATGACCCATATCAGCTTCAAAGGCAAGGTACAGATGGTGCTCCCTGACTTGCTTACACAAGAGACAGACATTGAGGTCAACTTGGATAAATTACTGGCAGATTTAGGATCCCTCCTACCCAGACTCGCATTTGTTTTGTGTCAGGGTATCTTAATGATTTTAATGACTGTAAAACTGTATATTTAAATACCAAAGTATCAGCTTTCGTGCCTCCCTTCATAGACAGTGGTGCATCCGTTTCGTAGTAGCACTCAGCGGTCTGAAAGATCCGTCTGAAGTTGGGCATCCATCTTCCACTGAGGTCTCTAAAGCTGAAATACAGTGAGCCACAGAGTCTCCTTTTTACATTTGTAGATTTCTTTTAAAAATTAATACTTCTAAAACAAAGGGAATAAAGTAACTTCTCAACTTTTGTTCCCAAGAAAACCCTAAAATTTACATTTCTAATCTCTTCACTCACATTATTGCCTACAAATAAATGGTTACTCTAAATAAAAATGACCATGTAAGACGGAGTATCATGAGTAAGATGGAAATCATTAGCTAGTCCTCAGCACTCAGGAGTGGTCTTGAATCATGACACATTAAACCGTCCTTGATTCTCTTCTCTCTAGTGTCCAAATAACTGAAAAAATCTAATTTTAGGCATGATGACAAAATGGAGAAATTAAGACATCCTCAGTTTAATAAAGCATTGCAGTCTTCTGATCTTTTTTTTTTTCAGAAAAGGCTCTTCATTTTTCAGAAGCAAAGATTTATATTCTGTTTATTAAGCTGTATAGCTTGAAGTTTTGGGTCACTCCTTCCTTCACTCTCTCTCAAGCCTAACCCTATTGCTACCACCAACCGCAGGCACCAGCTGAGTCTTCAGCAAAGCCTGCTAGCCCAGAACCTGGACTTTCAGGAAGCATAAAATCCAAAATACAAAGGAGCACTTCAATTTGAGATGCAAGAAGAAAAAAAAAACTAAAAGAGGATAAGGCAATGAGGCAAGGAAAAAAAAATAGAACAAGCTGGAAGGCAGGACTCCAAAGCCATCAGTCTTTCTACAGATGCCTGTAGGCATCTGTAAGAACACGATGAAGATTTCTTCAAGGTTATATCCTTACCTAATGTATGACCAAGAAACAAAGGAGTAAGGAGCAACCAATTTTTGATACTGTACTTTCCTCAACTCTTTCATCTCCTTTGTCTGCTTTGAAAGGTAATACACAGGATGAGTCTGAAAGAGAGACATGATCTAACAGCCACAAGATAAGGGGGAAAAATGGAAAGTGCTGGCTCGGAAGGTAGCAAAATAAGACTTTTGTTTTCTTTTGTAAGTAGGAGTAAGTAGAAGCATTAAAAGTTTGTTTCTTTATAAGGAATGCAATTTCTTTTACGCGTGAAGTACTTAGAAATACTTTGAAATCCACTATCAATGCCACTCAGGTTGATTGCTAAAGACTAAAAGCACTGTTGTGTATCTGACTACAGGCATTTCGGATTTTGAGTGTTTGTATGTGTGTGTGTGTGTGTGTGTGTGTGTGTGTGTGTATAAATGTATAAAGACTCACTTTTTTTTTGCTCAGAGTTACAAGTTTTCACTGAAATAATCATACTATACTACTTCCCCTCCAGGTTAAAAACAGAATTAAAACTTCCATGCTGGAATAATATTTAGAAAAATGCTACACTCTGGAGGGAAGAGCTGCTTCACCGTGACAGACAGATGAAGTGGCACTACTCAAGCTGCAATCAAAAGATACGATACTAAGGCTGCATCTATTACCATAGCATCAAGACCCTGCGATACTGTCCCTGTAACAGCCCTTGGATGTAAAGTATCTTCAGATTACAGACGGAAAACTCAAACCTGAAGGTGAAAGCCAAAAAACTGCAATAGAATTTAAGAGCCTAGAATAAGCCTTAAAGGGAATTTACATACTGAGGATGCAAAGCCTTATGTAACATCAAGAAAACCCAAAAGACTCCAACAGGAACAGAAGCAACCAACCAACAAATGGAAAAACTTGTCTAGATTCTTGCCAGGGAGGTTCCCCAGGCCTAGAAAGCAGTTCTGCTTCTGTTGCTGTTTCTTGGTGCTAAACAGACAGGATTTGAGCTAAAACCAAATCCTCTGGGGGCCAGAGCCCATGTTTTCCAGAGGGGGCTGTTCCGCTAAGGATGCTCCTGCTGCAAGTCCCTCCTCATCCACGCGCTCAATAACGTTACCAAGGTCCTACCTCAAACTCATCCCCTCATCCACAAAAAAAAAGTCACAATTTGTAATAAACCACCAGGCCCACCATCAGATTCCAGCACCAGGTTCTCTAGATAGGAACCAAAGCCTGTACTGTGTAAGAATCCCACAGGCCTAGTTTGGGGTTGGAGTGTCTCCATTAGGGAGCAGATACATAAAAGACCTCCACTGCAATGGCTAATTTCTGTTGTTCCAGTGTAGCCCCTTTGAGGATTCAAGCCTACGTGCCCTTGCCCAGGTCACATAATACTTAGAGGCACAGCAAGAATTCAAGGCTGACACCATAGTAACCCAAATCCATGGCTGAAACCATGGTAACCGGATCATCTTTCCTCAGGCCTGCTACCTTCGGCACTGAGCACGATTTCCACATACTCAGACTGAAAGGAACTGCTTTCAAGCACATCTGGCATCGATTCCTTGACATTATTACAGCACGGATCTTCAAGATGGCCTGTAGTGCCCATAAGGGCCTCTAAGGGTAACTTCTTTGATCATTTATCTTGATATGTTGAAGGGGAATGAGCTATTCTGAAAACTTTGTGCCCAAATTTCCTTGACACTGTGACAGGGAGGAAGAAACAAGGATTTCCATCTGCTCACCTATGGACATTCTTAAAAGACTTTTCTGCAAGTTTCTCCATCATGATAGAGAAACAATACTGAAAGTACCACCAGATATACATTTAAAAAAAAAAAGAAAAAAAGAGGAAAAAAGAAGAAAAAGCCCTTTTCCATCGACTAGCTCCTTTCAGTTTCATCAACCTTCCTTATTTGTTGCAATATTAAGTGCAAGATTGCTCCTTTCAATAGCATTAATCCTAGGGCTATTTGTAGCCATAGTTAGTGCAAGATTTTCTGATAGAAATGTGATTTTTTATGTTATGTTGTCCCTTAAAGCAACCAGCAAAGCAGAAAAAAGGCAGCACAGCCTTATGCATCAACTTTCTCTGCAGGCTATACACAAATTAGTGACTGATATGCCTCTGTTTTGTCATGCTTGCATAAAAGAACACGGGGATCACAGGATGCGATATCTCACATGGATAATCACCAAATCCTCACCTTGCCACGCGGAGGTTTTCTCATCAGAAAGTGCAGCGAGATGTGGACGCAGCGATGAGGCAGCGAACGGGACACTTGGTCAGAAGGGAGTCAGTAACTAACTTTCTATAGCCTGGTGACCATTTATTCAAACACAGGGGTCTTTTATATGCATTTAAGCAATTCATTAATTACAATGGAAGAAACTGTTCAACACAGTGATATCTCATATGCTGAATAAAATGGCACAATTCTTAGTAATTTAATGCCAGATTGTTTTAAAGGGTTTTAATTGCCTGACTCCCACTGAATTATTAGGGAACAACTTGCCAGTAGGGGATAGCTGGTATGTGCTTTTAAGCAAGAGAGTTTCTTTTATAAAACAATCTAAATTTTTTTCTAATGTAATTGTGAATATTTTATTATCCATATAAACGTCAAATCCTTTAGTGAATCTGACTAATTCATTGGCGTTAAGCCTCTTAAGTAACACATGTTAATTATGTATTGCATAGGATTCCTCTTAATCAATTTTAATATTCCAACTTTCTCTTTGACAAATGTCCTTGGATTCTTATATTGCTAGAAAAGGGTAAACTGCAGTGCATTAATGACTATTATACCAGTCACTTAAAAAGGGTAAACAGCAGTGCATTAATGACTATTATACCAGTCACTTAAAAAGTACTTATCCCATGCTTTCTCTTACTTATCTGTTTTTACATTAAATAGCTCTAATCCATACATCATCTAATCACATTCCTCTGCCCTACAGTAATTTTACCTGAAGGAACAGCCTCAGTATAGAAGCAAAAATGGGGAAAAAAAAACATAAGTGTATTTTTGAGTGCAGAAATATGATTTGCTTGTGAAATTCACCAATGGTTAAAATATCTGAAAAACATGCCCTTAGCCTGTTACTTTTCAGTGTGGGGGAACTATGTTTTTTCCTCAAAAATAAGTGAACGAAAGGAAGGCTAATCAGGTTTTTAGCCCCATTTCCCCCAGTTGTTTGTCTGCAAGGCACACCAAGCAGCCAGCCAGCCACTTAAAGACATTCAAAACAATCACAAGACTGAATCCAACAGTAATATTAATATTATCATCTGATTAATAACAGCTACAAAAATACCATGACTTCAGTAAGGACCTGGAGGACATCTCTCCTCAGGTTTACACAAAAAGAAAAAAGTAAATGGTAATAAAGAATGGTCTGCTGCACAGTGGGTACCAGTGAGGTGGGACAAGCCGAGATGGTGCCCTTTGAAACATATGCACGTATATATACATATACAGACCCCCTTAATAATTTTTGTGTGTGTATACATATACAAATGCATGTGCGCACACATATGTAGGCTAATAAAACTTGCCTTACATGTGAGTAGAGGTTCAGCAGCATTCATGCAACCACCTCCTAAACTGCAGAAAGGCCATCCGTGCCACGGGCCCATTGCTGGGAGCAGCGTGGAGGGTTCTTGGCAGTCCAAAGGACACTTTCACACACATTTCCTCTCCGGAGCATTACCCAATTATCCCTATCCTAGGAAGGACTGCGATTTGATTGTGCTGCCAGCACACCTCCCATCAAGGAGGGGAAATTGCTCTCTCTGCTCCTCCCACACTGTCCGTTGTCCAACATCTAAGATGACTTCCATGGGGATCAAGGAGCCTAAACAGCACCTGAATGCATTGGCGCCTTCATCACCTCCATGAACCTCCTTGGGGTTAAACACCTCATCCTACCCCATTTTAGATATGGATATTATATCCATCAGAGCCCACTTTAGATCAAACGCATTCACAAGCGAACACAAACTAAAACCTAATGAATCTCCACACAAGGTGTCTGGAGCAGCAACGAACAGCGGCTGTGACAGTTTGTATCACAGTTCAGCTCTTTTGCTCAAGTTGAGAAGCTGCTATTATGCTCCGAAAAACATTTATGCAAACTTGCTCTGCTGCCCAGCCAAGATCTCGTTGCTCTGATGGAGCCTCATCTCAGGGTAATCATATTCCCCACAAAAACTGAATAGTGCAGGAACCGGAGATTGGACACGAGTTATTCAGTTCAAAAAATATGAAAGACTATTAAACTGGGCTGGGGGCTTTTCAGGAGGGGGAAGAGAATGTTTGCTCGACTACATTTAAAATAGATTCGTGTGAATTTCTGATTTCATAGAAAACACCGCAGATCCCCTAGCCACGTCACTGTGCAGTAAATAGGATCCAATGGAAGCAGAAAAACACTTATTCAAAATCCTAAAAAGGTAATTAAGGTTGAGGCAGCCTAGGCAAAAGGCATCCAAATAAAAATGGTTTCCCAGCGGTTCCCCCGTGCCTGAAGGAAGCTTTAATTGGAAGTCCCAGGAGAGTCGTCCACCAGAAAGGAAAGGGAGAGGCCTCTCCTTCCATCCTCTCCCTCCCAAACAGATACGGGCTAAATAGCAGCAGCTAAAACACCCAGGAATTGCACATTTTAACAGGTCCTGGAAAATCCTCCTCCTCCTCTGCTGTCCTGGGAAGGGGCACGAGCACCCCGGCCAATTCCCTTCCCTGGAGCACGTGGGTCTGGACACCTGGCCCGAGCCACTGCCGCCCTCATGCTCCACGTCGAGGAAAACAGCACCTTTTCCAGGGCAATTTTCAGCACTTTCTTCTCTGCATTTGCAATACAGAAAACTGCAGCTATTAGGAGTTTTTCTTGTCACACAAATTAAAAAAAAAAAAAAAAGAAATAAAAAAAAGAGGCTTCGCTCCTATTTATCCCCCATCCACGGTAATTTTGCATTTTAACAGGAGGGCAGCTCCACTTGTAATTCAGACAGTTGCAGAAAGCGAGCAGAAAATCAGCTCTTCCTACGGTGACTGTTGAATCGTGCTATTATCCTCCACACAGCAGGTGCCAATTTTCAACAAAATCATGAAGTATCATAATTATGAGGAGAATTACTTGGTAAAATTTAAGAAGTAGATAAATAGCAAATGGGAATGTTGATTATCCGACAACTGTACAAAAAAGAAGAGAAATATCCGTCTCAGAGGAAACTGCTCTATTATTCCTTGTTCTATGGGGCATGATTTATTTCTTTAAAATTTAATGGCTGCTTTAGAATATTTTAAAATGATATTATTTTAGGTCCACCCTAAGCTATCTGTATCTATTTTTCCCCTGCAATGCTTCCAAATACCACCACTGCTGCAGCAGCACCAAGGAACGGAGAGATGCTACAGGTACCTGCCCAACTTTCAAGGCCAGAAATGCCAAATAAAAGAAAAGAAGGGAAAAGGAAGTTAACTGCTCCTTTCTGGAGCTTCCAGCATCCACTTCGGCACTCGGATGCTCCCAGGGAGAGGGTTTTGGGCTGGTGCGAGCACCAAGCTGTGCGGCGGAGGAAGCACCTGCACTAAATTACAGCCTGTTGTGCCCACAGCAGCCGTCTTTGCTCCGACCTCTATGAGAAAGTGCTTTAAACCTCTAGCATGCTGCAAAAGAACTCGAAGGACAGGCGCCTTCCTGAGCTGAAGTTCCTAGGATTATGTAACAGCCTTAAAAATACCCTCTTAGCTCATTTTTGTGCAGCCAGGTCTGAAAAATCCTGCCAGGCTCTGGTGGACCAAGAGATGCTGCTGAAAGACAACATTCGGGTCAACATTTCAAGCAGCTGACCAGGCTTTAACACTCACGCCAAACCAGCTCTAAAGCTGGTCCGAAGGGAATGAAAGAAACAGGCAAATATCTTACAGTGAAGCAGTTTTAAATGCATAAAGGCGAGTCAGATTACTCACATCTTCACAGACAAGCTGTACCGCATACACCAAGGCAGAGGGACTGCGACAGAAGCAGAGCACGTGCTCCTGGAAACAGCAGGACCAAAAGCTCTGCCTCTACCAGGGCAAACACCTTAATTAGGCAATTAGGACTATTAAGCATGGACGAGGCTCCAGGCCCAGCTGATTACAACCAAGAAATATGGAGGGAAGGGGGGAGAGGAAAAGGAAAGCCCTTGGGAGGATTCGTGATAACCAGATAGGTATGGAAGGGAGCGCGAGGGAAGCGGGCGAGCAGCTAATGCAATTCTCTTCACTTTAAAAGGTTTCAAGATCCTAGAAAGCCCAGGCTTATTATCCTGAACTCGGCTGTGCAGAAGGCACAAAATTATTAAAGCAGATTTAGAAATGCATGACTTGGTCAACCACGATAGCAGGACGAAGCCAGAGGAAAAGAAGGTTCCCACCAGGCAAGTTTATCTGAATGCTTTGAGTGCGTCGCCCCAGTCACATAATGGACAATTTATCTGGAAATCAGAAAAGTATTTGACACTGGGCCACAAAGCAGATTGATTTGTAAAGGTGGCAAGCATACTTCTGAGGAGAAAAAGCAAGTCAGATTGACATGGATTTAAAGGCAAAGGGCTGAAATATCGGATGGAGTCAGGCCAGCTGAGTGTGGAGAAGAGAGCTGGAGATGCTCAGGAAGTTACCACTGACGCGGGTTCAAGTCATCTTCTAGAAATGAAAGAGCATTAGAAGAACAGAATTTCTTGGAAATGTTATGTTCAAACTATTACCTTTCCTGATAGTGGGCAATTCTAAGGCAGCAAACACAGAGCAAACAGCTTCAGATGATCTGGATGGCTTAGGTTGTGTCTCACACAGTCTCAATTTCTTGAGCAGTTTCACTCTTCCAACCTGGTGCCAAGACTGGTAAATCTCTAAAAATAAAGTATAATTTTGATTAAATGGCAAAATATTTAAGGGCTGCAGTTTCTGGACATTTGGAATTTACAGGTTCTGTCCATAAAGGAACTGATGTCTGGATTCAAAAGTGTAACTGATTTTTCTGCAGTTTCTACACTTTGGACTACAATTCTAATTATGAAATTACAAAATACTCCAAAACAAACAAGAAGTAGATCTCACATTGGGTTCAATCCCACACAGCTCCAGTTTTGAGAAGAGAATCTTGACATTGTCCAAATTATGCATAAATGGAAAACTGCAGATTTGAATCTTTAGCACTGTAGCTTAGAGGGAATGAAAAAAAAGCGTCATAGAAAAGATAATTTCTTAGGATTAATGAATGGAAACCAAAGAATTGATGTAAAAGAAGCCGGTTATGACTGGAACTAATATAGAAAAAAGATTGCCATAGTCTTACACTGGGATGACAGTTAACACAGGAGCAAATCGGGCAGCTTTTCTTTTGTAGAGCAGTATGGAGAGCTGTTGTCCTCTACAGAAATCCAGCATGAGAGCAAATGAGCAACTGGGAATTTAAGATGAAGCCAATTTGCAGCTGGAGAAGGAGGAAGCTGCGTCTGGGGATTAAGCAGAGGGACCTGCTGTGCTGGGGAAAGGAGGGGACGTGGTGGTGGAGCCAAGGGCGCTCCTGTCCTGCCAGGCCAGTGCTGCGCGCTCCCTTGTCCTGTGCGTGAGACGAGATTTCCCGCCTACGCCCTCAGAAAAGAGGCCGTGGGCTGCGTGTGAAGCCAAGAATTCCTTCCCTGCTCGCAAAAGCCGCTTTTGTTCAGTCCAAACCATTGGAGGGGAGGTCTGGGATTACCAGGTTTGTAATTCGGCACGTATAATTATGGCCTTCACTTACCAAATGCCCCTTGCGGTTGGGTGTTGATGCCCATCGCTCCCCGTGCTCCATCCTCCCTTCCCCGGGAGAGCAAAGACTGCAGCCGAGGGGGTGGCACACGGCTGCCTAACGACTCGCAGACATAATTAAAAACATATTTTGCTATAAAGTGCATCGCCAAAGTCAAACATATACCGGGTAAGTGAAATTAACCTTCAAGTGAGACTTGAATAGCAGCAAACCACAAGGGTATGCAGGAGATGAGATATACGGTCGTTTAATTATGTTACAATAATTCACCTCATTAATCTCCTAGGAAACAATAACCACAACAGTTAAACACTACAATTAACAGACCCTAGTTCAAACTTAATTCTAATTTTATATGACTTTGCAGTATTACCCAGTGCAATTATACGAGCGACAGAGAAAAGCTAAAGCAAACACCGAGTTCTCCGGAGAAGGGCCAGGACCTCCGAGCCCTCTGCCCCCGTCCTCCCTCCTCCTGCTCTCCGTGGATTCCAAGGATCACCCGTTTGGATAAGCACTGTAGCTAAGGGCTGATGCTTGAACACACCTTTGCTCCGTGCTGGGCCCGTACGGGCTCCCACGGGAGCAGCAAACACCAACCCGGCTGTTCCCAGGGCTCTTCTAGTTGCTCACAAGCAAAGTGGACTCAGTGCTCCTATTTATCGAGGTCGCAGACCAAGCTCACAGCAGCTCCTGGTGTTGCCCGTGTGGATTACCCAGGGACTGCTCAGTTTGCACTTGTAAAATAAAACCTCATTTGAAAAGAGAAAAAATTCTAGACATTCTCGTCTTCATCAAATGACACTGCCAACATGAGATGAAGGGTACGCTCTGCTGGCTTTGCATTCTGCCTCTTTCAACAGGTGTCAGGTTTATTCCACCAAACTTCTGTTTGCTGATTATTTAGCTTCTGTTCTCTGACCTTTCTTTCCTTTACAGCTCTCCAAGGAGAAAATAAAATCTCTTTATAACAGCAATGCTGGTGAGAAATAAGCACGAGGTTCTTGTTCCCATAAACCAAAACCAACCATATCTAGAAAGTCATGCTCAAATATATGGATGCTGCAGAGAAAATAAAACTCATTCATTTGTAACATTTTTCCATTAAAACAATGCAATAAGGATGGAAGTTCAAATGATGTATGGGTGTCTCCTTGAAGGAGATATTCAGTACATCTGATAAACCATAAATACTATCGAACACACCTCAGGCAGAACAAGCACATCTTTGAGCGATCCTGGAAAACATACAGTGGGTATGAGGATGAATTATGAGGATGAACAAATTTAATACACCTAGTTGCCTGGTGGACACCCACAATTTGCAATTTAATCATCCACAAGTTATTGTGTGTTCATAATTGTATTAGACTTTGAAATAAGGCGATACCAGTTCATATTAAGCTTAAAAAACAGCACACCTTTTCAGGATGTGGTAATTTATAAAGAGAGTGGTGGCTACAAACAGGGTGAATTCAAGCAGCAGAGCTGCACTGCGTGCAAAGGCAGTACACTGCACACCCGTGCCTGAACCCACAAGGCACAGCAAGGTTTTCATCGTTGTCCTTGTTCTCATACTTCAGATCTGCACAGGGAAAATACCTAGATCTCTCATTCCGGGAAGAAGGCAAGATTGATTGTTTTCTGCAAGACATTCTGAAAAATGACTATCAAGATGTTCAGGTGAAAAAGAATTGATCAGTCTTGAACTTCTACTTAAAAATAGTTAAAAACTAGAGTCACAGACATCACGCCTACAGTTCCAGACCCTGGAAAAGGAGGTTACAGTGGCATCTGTATTTTGTATAAAAACACCTCAAAAATACCTCCAAACTGGTAGTTTGGATGCTCACCTGAGATAAAGGGCTGTGGTTTCCTAGCTCTTTTTCCTCAGTAAATATCTAATTTTTTAAAAGATAAAATGGCAGGTCCTGTGGGAAGAGTGAGCTATGTGATAAGAAACCAGGCTGGTGCCCGTATTCTGGAGGTAAAACGCCTTGGCTCATAACCCTAGGGGTAAAACAGCTCGGCTTATACCCCTGCCTTGCGCTAAGCAGAGATTTTAACAAGATCCTGCTGTTCTCTGGGCAGCTTGGAGACGCTCTCCTTCTTGGGTGCATGGAAATATCAACTCACTCGCAGAGCTGCAGGCACCAGCTTGATCTGGGAGCCCCTGGTAAGAGGCAGGGTGGCAAGGGCTGCTTTATGGATCCAGCCCCTCGCCCCCCTTGCTTTAATCACATGTGCAATTGCTCCCTTCCGAGGAGGGGAAAGTGCTACCGCATCTAACGCTTCATTTGAGCTGAAATTATATCTTTCAGGTTTTTTGTTTTGTCAATAAAAAACGAGGAAGAAAACATGATTTCAGCTTGATTCAAACCAATTTTTTTTTTTTTTTCCAATTTTCAGCCTTGCCGCTGAAAAGCCAAAAGGGAAAAACAAACCAGCACAAAGCCGTCGCTCGGATAACACAAGGCTCCTGGGAGAGAGAGTGCCCCGGAGGGAGCAAGCGCAGGGCACTGCATTCTCTACATCTGGGGCACCTTGGCCACAGACCCAAATTGTTGGTTTCTTTTTTGAGAATAGTTTTTTTTTTTTTTTTTTTTAAATAAGTTTGAGCAAATGAAACCTATTATGCATGGGGCCGCGCAGCTCCGCCGCTCTCCTCTCAGCCTAGATGCGCATAATGAAGCCTTTAGCATAAGGAGGTCTCAAGCATTGCCTGGGGAAAGACTTGCATCCTTATCACTTTACGAACAGGGTCTCTTGGAGCAAACAGCCTCATTTGATGTCATTATGGAGTTTACAATTACTAATTACCGTGTTTAGATGTTGTATGAGAGCAGTCCAAGAGCAAAACGTTGTCATTACCTCTACTCATCTCTCGCATTCATGTCACTGACAACCAAGAAGGGTCCTTATGTGCAGAGCTCAAAGGCAGGCAAGAGGGGTGCAGGATGTCGGGGAGAGGGGCGCTCCAAAACGCTCCCTTCAGAGGTCACGAAGCTCTACTGGTCCCTGCTCATTCCTTGGCCACTTCACCTGCTTCCAAGGCAGGTTCGGCAAACCGGTATCCTCGACATTGGTGAGAAAAACTGGGAAAATGCTGCATGTGAAAAGCATTTCTTACAAAAAGCCCTCTACTTCCACTGAAAGCCACCTCCTTCCTCCCCAAAAGACAACCACAGAACAAGATCTCTAATGAAGGAGGAAAAGATTAATTGGAGAGCTACCTTGAGACCAAATGCTCACGACCTGACAGTTTTACAGTGTAAGTAATTAGGGCGACGCGATGAGTTACACTACAGATGCCAGCAGCGACTGTTTACGTTTCAGGCTCTATCTGCAGAGAGCAGAGGATTGAAGGCAGCTGCTGGTGGGCTACAGGAAAAAGGAGCCGCCTTCAGAAGAATTATACATAATAACATGAAAATAATATACAAGTACAATATACATAATAAACATGAAAATTTGTACCCAAAGGTGAAGAGTGGAGCGACCAAGAAGTTGGAGAGCAGCCTGATGTCCCACCAGCCCCAGACCGTGGGCACAAGTGCTTGGAGCAAGCGGGGCACAAAACGCTCCACACATTAAGGGGGTTCACCATAGGAAGGTGTTTAAATATTTATAGGTGTATATTCACCTATAAATATTGCAAGTATCTCTTACTGTGGTTTATCTGAAGGATTGCTGATACTACTCCTCAATATACAGATCACTCATGACCAGTCAATTATATGCCATTAATGAATCAATAAACTGCTTTGAACCTCCTTTGATATGAAGCACGTGCATTGAAGTGAGCTTCCCTGTGACAGTTACTTTTCGATCACATCGCAGAATTTACTTACACAGAATTTACTTACTCTTTTTTTTTCTTTTTACTTCCTTCCATGCTTGAGAACATAACTGGTATTACATGTTCTATCAAAGTAACCTCCATTGAACTGAAACTCACTTGGAAATTACTTGTGCATTTGGCTTTGTCAAATGAAAGCTTTACAAAGCTCGTCCAAAGGGCCACAAATATAGCAAAATACGAGATGCTTATCAAATAAACAAAATTACAAATCTCAAACATATGCTGGTCTCCAACACATAAAAACAGTGTCACATACACATACCCCCTAAACCATAGCAGGCATTTGAGAAGCATGTGCAGTCTATACCGGAGTACAGGGTAGTGCTGCAGCTTCAGCACACGTCTCCAAAACCTGTCCCTTCACTGCTTTCACCCTTGGTGTCCCCTTGGCTTCATGGATTTATTTATTTTTATTAGTATATAATTATGGTAAAATGTCAGAATAAAGGGCAAGACTCCATTCTGAAAAAACATCTTCAGGCCACCTGAAAACCCGCTTTATAGTCAATTCTGACACTTCCGGCCACGCTGCACTGGCAAGAAGTCAGACCCAGAAACTTGCTCCTCTTGCCAACAGGTAGACAGTCAACAGGTAACAGTTGTCATATGGAGGAGAGAGGCCCCGAGCCTCCCTACAGCATCTCACTGGGGAACACACAGCTCCCAAAACCAAACACAGAGCTTTCCATTTGGAATAATAGCAGCTTTGCCCTCATTATTTCTTGCATCTCCATAGTCAAATGCAAAGTTGTAACTCCAGAGGAAGAACAAAAATAAATAAATAAATAAATCACAAAAATAATCCCTTATGGGAAAAGCATAGCTACCTAAAAAGTAGCTAAATTAAGTTGATTTAGCAATTAAGGCTCCAAAAATGAAAACCTCATTGGATTTTCAGCCTTATTTTTATACTTGAGGAAAACTCCAGGGAAAATTAAACAATGTAAGTTTTAATTATTAAAAGCTGTTCCTTCTTGTAAAAATATTCTAGCCAGAATGGTGATATAAACAAACTCCTTGGGAAAATGCATCTTTGATGAAGAACTTCTATGAGCAACACATTTTAAATCATCCTTCTGATATATGAATCACCCTGTATAGTCTCATGAACATCTTGAGGAAAGCACCAGGGAAATAAAAGGATACGTTTGATGCCGCAGGGGCAGAATGGGAGCAAGGGGATCCCACCTGCAGAGAGGGGGGAAACCAAATTTGTTCGGGAAGTGCCCACCGACAGTTTGGGATAGGAGGCAAGATTTGGTGCATCAGGTTGAGGGAAAATCTGGAGTAAGACTAAGGGCTGCATTTCTAATGCTTTGCACACCCATGGAAAGAAGCCCCAACCACAGTTTTGAATTTTTGTGGTTTCCTTGGCTGCAAGGACGCAGATTGTTGACCCAGGAGGCCATGCACATTTCTACCAAATTGATGCAAAGCACCTTTTTGCTCCCAAGAAGCAGGTCCCAAGCAATCCTCCACTCTTTGCAAGGCATCTGGAAAAAATAAAAGGTAACATGCAAAGCAACAGCAGTACAAAAAGCCTAGCCATGTTCCACAGCTGAACGAGAGGTTTAAAATAATTTAAACAAAGAAAAGTAAATAAAGTAGCAATGATTTATCTCGAAGGAATAATACTGTAACCACTGAATAATTACAGGCACCAATCTTTATTAGTATGCAAAGGAGGCCAGATCTGTTTTGCTCCCAGAGCTGCTCAAGGGATAAAAAGCCAAGAAAGTGGTACACATTATAATAAATCACACGCAAAATCCCCTGTTTGTTTCAGTGAACATCTTTACTCTGGGGGCACCGCGAGTGCAGAGCTTCTTCCCGAAAATAAAAAAAGAGCCTGTTTAATTTATAGCTCCAGTGCCGTGCGGGGCCTCTGGAGCGCAACTCAGTTGAAAAGGTGCAAAGGTTTCGGTTTGTAGGAATTTTGTCAAAATGATTATGGAAGTTATCGCAGAACCATCTCCAAAACAAACTATGTCATTTGCCTTTGATGGCCCCCTGGACGTTTTCCATTCTTGACTGGTAGGATAAGTTTCTATTTTTGCAAGGGTGGTATGGTTTTCTATGATAAATAACAACAATTAGAGGGGGAAAAAAAGAGTAAGAAAAAGAGTAAATAAATTGAAAAGCCAATGTTGTTAATTATTTTGCACTTATATATGAGCACACAAAGATAGAAGAAAACTTTTTGTAGATATATTTTAAATATGCTGCTTCTTATACAAAAAACACCTAACTAGGAAGTGAGAACCTGTACAATCAGACCTCAAGAAGCCAACAGGTGAATAAGAATGTTGCCAAATTCAACATGGTGAGGCTTGTGTCCACAAGTGAGATTTTCTTCTGAAGACCTGGCAGATTTACCAGACATCTCGTGGGAACTGAAGTGCATTCTAGCCCTAAAACATCCGTGAACCTCATGCAAAACCTGGATAGGAAGCCAAGGTCATTAGAATAACAGCAAGTTTGGAAAGGGGGAGCAGTAGTCACAGGTGAAATCAAAAAGTTCTCATATCAAGAAGATATAAGATCATTTTCCTGAGTTTTGTAAATAAAATGTAAAATCCGCTACCTGTCAGCTGACTGCCTCATTTTCATGCCCTCAATGAGCAGCAGACAGTAAGGAAAATAGAAAAATATAATATAATCGGAATATAATATAATCTCATATAATCGGAAAGTGAAGAATGATCAAAACAGAATAAGTCACTGCATAAAATGCAGTGCTCCATCCGGTCCCATTGGTTGCAAAAAAAATCCCATTTAAGCAGAGCTGTAAACATTTCAGAGGACAGACAATTCCTCAGTCTACAAACACGATGACTGAAGGGAAACATGAGTATTTCAGAATATTTCAAATGAAGTTCTTTCTCCATAAAGACAATGAGAAATTAATAGTTAAATATAATTGCTTGCAGTTGTCTCAGGAAGACCTTGTGGACAACTGAGCAACAGCCAAGTTATGCAAAATCCATTTTTCCCTTGGTGTATCCTTCTTTTACATATTAATGGGCAGTGAATCTATCAGGCTATTAGCTGCACTACAAATATGCAGCCTGTCAGACTAGAGGAAGTCTCATGGGACACCCATCCCGCTGTGCTTATGAATCACTCCCTGTCTCAGCAGGTTTAAAAGAAATAAAATGTAGAACCATCCTTACACTTAGAGCATTAGTACGTGGCTGGAGAGATGCTACCGTGAAATTAGTCACTGGAAAAAGGAAATTAAGACTTGGTTTTCCAAGGGTGTCCACTGGGCGAGTCACTCACATCTGTTTCCCCCATCTGTCTCATTTATTTGCTGGCCTCCAAACAGAGGCTGCTCCGATGCTGCGGTTGTACAGGACCCGAGAGAGCACCGTGTTGGCCTCACTTGAGGCTCCATAGCACCATCGCTGAGAAAACATAAAACTGCAGCAGTTACTGCTACGCACAACAAGAATCTCATGCATCCTTGAGAGCGCTCCTCTCTCCTGATTCAGTCTGGAGCAGAAATGCCATGGAAAAATCTTTTCCATGGAAATCTGTTTCCTTCTGAGCAGCTTTGCAACACATGTCGCGTGTATCCCAGTCACAGAGCATAAGCCAGATGTTCTGTAACGCAGAACTGAGGAGGTCCCCAGTCACGACAGCTTATCTGAGCAGGAGGACAAAGTGCACCAGAAATCACAGCTTCAGCTTTTCTGTTTCCCTGGAGTCTCAAAAACGTTTGCACCAAAATATAAGCGACACTGTGAGGCTGTATGTGGTCTGCTTCGTTACAGGCAGTTATGGACAGGTCTGCTAGCTCTTAATCAACAGACACATTTTTTTTTTAAGATATATTCCATTAGAAATGGGTGGGAAAAAAAGCATGCAAGTGAAATGAAGATGGCTGAATCTGTTTTCCTGAGAAGATAAGAGAATGAAATAGATGACCTCTAGTTTCAGCTCTGTTTTGGTACAGATTCCTTAGACCATCTTCCCGTCCATTTACACATATCTGAATATATATAATAAATAAAATTTCCTGCATACAAGGATTATTGTTAAAGCATTAACCAAACTGTCAAGTTCTCCTCTATGCAGTTTTACACCTATTTCAGTAGGGAATCACAACTGGAAACAAATATACACCAGAGAATAGAATTAGCCTGAAGGGTTGCAGGAGAACAGATACCCTGACACAAATAGCTACCGAATGCTGTACCTAGAGAGGGGTCCCTTGAAGTTTTAGGCACTCAAAGTTTTAGAAATACAAATAATGGAAACATCAGTAACTTAATGACAAGACAAAATACTAATAACTAAATGATTTTAATAGTATGTCAAGATGAGGGATAACAGTCGTGAAATGAAAACAGTAAATTATGATCCCTCAAGCTTTTTCCTCACATCGTCCTTCCAGCATGAAAAATACAATATCCCTGGCTCCCTAACTATCTCGTTGGCTTTAACACAATGGTAGTGCATACAGCTTCAAAGCTCCTATCTTCAGAAACACATCTAGGCTGTTGTTCTCATCCCTCTGGATCAACTAGACTGGGGAGAAAGGTTTAGGATCAGCAAAGTACCAACATTGTTCGACATGTGGGTTTATTTATTTACTTTTAAATAAAGTTGCCCTCAAATAGGCAAATACTTCAAGAAGTTTGCATCTCTACAGAACACTTCACTTCTTTCCTTCTATTTTGTATAAAATCACTAAATTTCATTTAATGAATTAACTTCATAGAGATTTAATTTCATTAAAATCTCCATATGCATTGAAACATGATCTTTAGCATTATTGGCAGAATGGACAATGATGGAGTTAAAAATATAACAAATACAGGATACACCTTTGGCAAAAAACCCTGGTTACTGATCTTTGTCAGGTAGTGTTATAGTTTATAACCTCCACACGTGGCTACTGCAGACACCCTTTTATCAACAGAGCACACAGCATGCTCCACCTTAACCCTAAAATAAAACACCCACATTAGCTCTGCCATTAGTTATACACTGAGTCCAACAGATCTCTGCTCTAGGGTGCTTACCTGAGCAACTAAATCCACAGTAAACCTGCACTTCTTCTAATTAAATAAAAATAACCAGCTTAAAGCTTAAGATTCCCAAATACGAGGACCAACACCCTCTGTAAATTATCATTGCTGCCACCTGGATATCTGACTTATGGATGAATTTATTAAAAAATTCTTTCAACAGCTACTGAAATGCAATGTGAACTCAGTGCTGACGTCTTAATTTCCTACAATCTTGACACTATCATGCAGAAGGAATATAGTATTTTCTCTCAACTTGCCCTTAAACTTGTGCCCCAATACCAAATGAAATACCAAAATGGGAGAGGTTTTCTCTTATTATACATATTTAGATGCATAAGATACACAAACACATACATATTTACATGTCTCACCTAAGACAATAAGACTGATTTTTATTACTTCGTAACTGAACACCTACTCACCAAATTAAGGCCAAGTTCATTAACTCTGTATATCTAGAGATACCTGCTGCTTATCCTCATGCTTGGAGAACACTCGAGAGCAAATCCCAAGGCTGCTCAGGTGTCTCCAAATGATTTACAGAGTTTTTGCCATCAAATTCACTGCAGTGAGGGGGCCCGACAGACACAAAATCTATTTTAAAAATAAATGAACGTAACAGAACTGAAATGCACCAAACTCTCTCACACTGCAATGCGAGAGCTACAGCAATTAATCTGGTGTGTGCAGCAATTGAATTCTCTTTGCATATAGATTATTTATTGCACAGTTGCCCACAAATATAAACATTAATGTCTCAATACTTCCAGTACTGCCAATTGCACTTTCTAATGCCAAAAAGTTATTTTGCCATTTCCGACTTTTGTGGAGATTCTCTTACTTTTCTTTCTTTTTTTTTTTTTCTTTTTTTAATTGTAAAACCTCAGCATGTGCAGTAAGATCTTCACATAAAATTTAAACTAGCTTTCCTTGCCCTGTCAGACCTAACAGCTTAGCAGCTTTGGCTTCAACTGCACATTTTGAACTTCTCCTCCTTATAAATATAGACACTTTTGTTAATAGGATTTCAATGTGATATGCCCCAAGCTGCCATGCCAGAAGGATTACTTGAACTGTTGAAATTTAATTCTAAATCACTGTGGGTTTGCTCACATAAGCGAAGAAACTATATAACTATAAGCAGAACTCTCCTGCCTCATGACCAGGGTCAGCCACAGCGGCCTTTCCACAGCAGGAAGGTTAGAAAGCAGGTGGGTATAGGGCAAGCTGCTTCTACTTCAGTTTTTCTGGGCTATAGGTCTTAATACTATGATTTCTAATTTCATAGTTTCCCATATTTTTATTTAAGGAGATAGTTGAAGGGTCGGTAACAAGCCATGCCTAGGTCTCAAATGCTGGAGATGGAAGGATGGAAGAGTCCCCCTAAGTCAACTCTCGCCCCCATGCCCCAGGTGGGCAGCAATGCGGTGCTGGAAAACTTAGGGCATCTGAGGAGGACCCTGTTCCTCCTGGAGGAGGCAAAAAGGAGTAGAACTGAGCGAGGGGAGGGATGCAAGCGTGAAGTGAGAAAGAACCCACACAAATCAATATAGGTCAAGACTTAATAGCAAATACAGCTACCACAAAAGTAGATGAGTCTTCAAAATATATGAATGTCTTAATTGAAAAATAAAATCTATTGCTAGTTGATAGGATGAAATCAACCTTGCCGAGTAACAGTTTAACTCCTAACCAAGCTGATTTAAAATGACAGACCCTCACAAAATTAACCTGGTAACTACGGCAAATATTGGCAGCATTTTACATGAAGGACATTGTGATATTCAAAATGAGACCAAATTTCTTCTTTGACTTGATCCACTATTTCTCCCCCTCTGTAACATTTTCTGGATTTGGAAGGCTGCCTGAGTTTGCTATTTGTTTTACTAAGGATGATGAATTAATGTCATCCTTCTTGCAAAGACCTCACATACCTCACCAGAAATCTATGAGAGGTTGTCATTTCCTCCCCAGATACACCCAACATGCAAAGAGTGAACAGCCCCAAAAATGCATTAACATCTTTACTGAAACACTGTCATCGAGCTATCCGTAAATTATCCCAGGTGAGTAAGAAATGAGTACTTACAAGCCAAGACATATTGATGGTTCTCTTTGAAAAGTTTTCCTTAGGGAAACGTTCAATGCAGGAGTAAAATAAAACTGTGAAATAATTCCACATAGTCTTCAGAGTAGACGTGAGAAGATGACATCTACAGAAACCACCAGAGACTTGGACCAATATTCTGAAAAACAGACCTAAAAATGGCACGCCACTATATTGCAGGAACAACAACGAGGAGAGGGCTCAGGCAACACCGTTCAGCAAACTCGGCAGTCAAATCTGAAAATCCTCCCAAGTCACAGGGTGCTTGGGTATGACACCTGCACTACCAAAACCAAGTGTTGGCCAAACATCACAACTGGGCTGCAAACAGTAACTCTGGTTCCTGCATTATCTTACCAGTATCAAAATGTTTAGAGCTGCTAATGAGAAGTTGGTTGGTTGTTTTTCTGGGTGGTAGGAAGGACTCCTTCCTTCTACTCTGCAGGACTTGTTAATCTACTTAAGAGCCACAAAATATCAAAATAAGCCTATGATCTCACTTTAATCAGGGCAAGCACAATAAAATAAGTACCATTAGCTGCATGAAAAAGGTCCTGCATGACAGCACCATCCCTGGGGGGGCTGTTCCATGGCAATGACTTTGGCAGCTTTTTTCTTTTTTGTTTTTATGCGAGGTAAGGACTGTGGCCTGGGTTATACAGAATAGGAAAGCAGCTAAAATGAAGCTAAATCCTGATGAACTGCAAAACAGTCACCACCAAAGATGACCCCTGCAAGCCTTGGTTCACAATATGAGACAAACCACAGATTTTTCTGTGTATTGAACCTCTACTTCTGTTCACAAACAGCTTGGACAGAAGTCCTGCCTGGGCTCAGCCACTGCGATAAACCAAGCCTGGGAAAACCAAGCCTGGGACAGAACGATGCAGCTGCAGCACCTGAAGCGGCCACCTCTGTGCCAGGGTGAGGAGAACTCAGGTGTATGAACTATTTGCATCAGGCCTCTCTCAAAGGCTCAGCATGAGGGGAATTGGGCTCCAGTAGTTCCTGCCATGGACTGACAGGCTGTGAGAGCAGCCATGTCAAGGGAGAAGCTGAATCTCTCCCAGGCAGAGCCCAACCTGGTTCTGTTCTTCCCTTAATCCATGAGGACGAGAGGGGCTCTGCTGCACGCGGAGCACTTGTGTCTCCCTAGAAAACAACTGTGCCATCCTGCAGAAATTACAAGAGTGACTCTGTCAGAAGGCATTTTCTGAAACTTCAGTCAAAACGATGGCTCGTGGGGACCCCAACCATCACCTCTTGATTTGTTTAAATGTCACCAGCCTTGGGGAAAAAAAAAAATAATAATAAAAAAAATCAGTGAGCATTCACTGAAGTAAATATCTTTTGGCAGGCTTGCAGTTCCAGTCCACTAGTTATTGAAAACCTGAATTTATAGGATCATTGGAGAGTATTAAACAAGATTCTGCCATCTACCATTTAGCTCCACATTTTGTGGCAAGCGGAGGATCCCTGTCCCTCTTCCTCCCCAAAGACAGACGAGCTTTGAAGCTGTCACGCTCCAAACAGGACTGAGACTTCCTCACAACTAATGGGCACGCTCTGCCCTTGTCCTCTGTCCTAGGAGGAAACGCGTTTGTGCTGCTCTCTGTCTTCACTGAACAAGTTGTTGCAGTCGATAAGGAAATTCGGGCCCCCGCTCTAGAGACCGTGGGCTTTCTGCAGAGCGGGTATTTCAGGTAAGATGCAGATCGTGCACATTCGGGGCCATTAAAGAACCATCTGCCTGCAGACATCGAACAACAAAACTTCTAGCCTCATTTCTTGCATAAAAGCAGGCCAAAACACTGCATTCAACTTCTTCTGCATCAAGTCCATAGCTTTGAGTGGATTTGAAGGCTGTCTCTTGAAAAATAACTGAAATTTCCTATTTTGAAACAAACACCATTTGTTTTAATGGAAATAGATTCTTTTTAGTACCTTCAGCTTTTTCTTTTTTTTTTAAACTGTAACAACATCTTTAGAAATTCTGACCTCTGCTTGTAAAACACAGCTCAGTACTCTACAGAGTCAGCTGTCATCGAGTGGACTGCTTAAAGCTCTTCTGAATCCCTGCACATCTTTTTGTCTGTATCTCCTCTACAGAATTTCTGGCCAGGGCTTAAATTCATAGGAACTGCCTGAATCTTCAGATTTGTTTCCCTTCATTCCTTTCAAGTAATCATAATCCATTAGAGTATGAAAATTATTATTATTTTTACTTCATTTCTCCAGTTAGACTTGGCACCCATAGGTGCCATCGAGGACACAGACAGGTTCTCCTCAGAGATGACCACCAAAGGCCAAGGCTGCACATGCCACCGGGATGCCTCCTCCCTTATTCATCTCCTGAGCTATAATGGGGCCCTTACACACTCACAAGCACATGCGACACCAGGGCAGCAGGTAATTTGCTGCAGAGCAAATCATGGTAATATATTCATCTATTAACATTATGCAATATTGTGACACAGCTTTGCAGCCTTCAGGTTTAAAATCACGTCTCCTATTCTGTAGGAAATGGTAAGCCACTGATTAATATATAATATGGCATTAATTATTTTTCGAAGCTGTTTAAACTGCTGGGTGTTTCTTCAAGGCTGGCTGCTCGTATCTAATGAACTCCCCAACTTCTCCTGAACAGCTCTGGAGATGCCCAGCGTTTAAATGGAAAACTGCTAAAATGCCACATCCCAGAAAACAGTTAATTCTGGGTCTCCCTTTTCCCATACAAAAGCCCTTCAGAAGGGCAATAATATTTACAAACAGTGATGAGACACCCATTCTCTCAGACAAAGACAATTTATGAGCCTACTTGGCCAAACTAAAGTTTCATTTCACTTTTTTTTTTCCTACTTGTAATCACTAGTTGCAGTATTTCCTAAAACCAATAATGGATAACCATCCTGCTTCGTGATAATTCAACATATTAAGCACAAAACCCATCAGGAAATGATCTCAATGAATAATATGTCAAAATAATGTAATGCACTTTGGCTCATATACTGCTGATGGATTTAAAACCAGTCTTTAGGAAACGATAATGTTGTTTTGAAGATGAATCTACTCAGAGCAGACACTCCATGACAAATGATTTATTTCCAGAGCCGCAATTTATGAGGGCCAGGTGGAAGATGGGATAAACTTAATGAAAGTTTGAAAACATCACCGGAGTGACAGCAGGGCATCAATTTCGGAATCGCCACTCAAGAAGTTAATGTCCCTAATGGTTCTTCAGAGCTCTGCCTCTCAGAGTGCCACTAAGTTATCCAGCTCCTGCAGCTCCAGTAGTCTCCCGTTTCCCCTTCCTCCCCAGCGTAGGATTATGAAATCCATTTATCTTCCCCCGGTAGAGCAGCGCAGCCAGAGCTGCAACACGCCTGGCTCCCGAAGAACAGAGTGCGGCGCAGAGCCTTCTGATATATTTATTAACTGCTTAGTGCTTCTCTATTAGAGGAGCAATATAAACCCGGCTCCTACAGAATCCCCAAGGATTCACTTAAAACAGACTGAAAACATGATATTGCACTGAACGTTTTAAAACTGAAGTTTATTTTTGCCATGGGAAAAATATGCCCAAGCCTCAACTTTTTAACCATCTAACAAACGTGATATAAACCAAATCGCAGTTCTCTGGCAATGTGCTCCGTGTCCACCCTGCTCCACTTGGCCACAAATACCCTTAGATATGACCACGAGAAGTGCAGCAGCACTAAAACTGTCCAGTGCCACCAGGGACACCAAGTTTGACCCCCACAGAGCACCTTAACCAGCATCAGAGGAAGAAACGTCGATGTTGGGGCAATGAGGAGGACCTCAGCTGATACCAAAATGCTCATGAACAGTACTCAAAAATAGGTGGGTTAGAGAACAACAACAAATAACATCCCCTAACCTTCGGCGAGCTGTATTACAGGCAGTGAACCCACAAGATCTCTGTATTGCAATGTATACGTTAGCATTTCTTTGGGTAATCTATGCAACCTGCCTGAAAATGCTTTGCAAGCAGGAAGGAAGAGCTGAATCCCATGAACACCCGTGCAGGCCTGCACAGTTCAGCCCCTGCTGAGAAGCTCTGCTCTCCTCCAAGGACTGCAGCAGCAAATAGCCCAGACGACCAGAGCTGCACAGACACGGAGCTGCCAGGCCTGCTCGGGAAATCAGCCTCTTTCCCAGGATCTAGCATCAGCCTCGCTGCTTTTGTCCTCACTCTATCAATTAGACAACAGAAAGAGCCCTCCTGAATTTCACATGAGGCTCCAAGTTAAACTCAGAGCAGCCTAAACTTGAGCTTTTCTATTTTTGCAGACCTTGAACACAACCTTAGTTTTTCTTTGCATAACCGTAGGCCCAGGAATTCCAGGTTTGGCTGAGAAGCCAGGGGGCTCGGGCCCACGCAGCCACAGACGAGCGAGCGGGTCGGGCCTCTGTTCTCCAAGGAGAGGCTGGAGGCAGCGGGAGGGCAGAGCCGCACGGACACCGACGAGGTGGCCCCGAGCACGGCCACAGCAGCCCCAAATGGCCCGTGGTTCTGCAGGAACTGGGTTAGCATCAAAACACCGCCTAAAAATGGGACAAAGTGGCCAACTAACACACAAAAAATCCCGACACATCTTCTAACTCTCCCCTGATTTACAGCAGCAGAGCTTCATTCCACACTGGTCTGTTACTATGGTTATCTGCTTCCTTAGCTTATTGGAATCAGCAACAAAATAAATCTCTTAATCAGTGAAGTACATATTCCACTTCAGTCTATAACTCTTGTCTTCAGGGTGACTTTATTATAGAGCATCACTGTGACACGGCAATACGAGTCACGTGCCATGGACTATGTTGGGGACATCAAATTACCAGGAGAGTCTATAACCAAAATTACCCACCCCACTATATGTTAGAGCCGACCGGAGAGCGATCAGCAGTTACTGGTTGAAATGGCAGGGCAATAATTTTTTAATTCTTGGACCCCTGATGGAGGCCACCAGTGCACAGGCAATGATAAGGCTTTTAATGCATGCAAATTTGCAAGGCATGATGCATTTAATAATCCCTCATCTGAGTGAGTTGTGAAGAAGCCAGCAGGAGGAATAATTAATTTACATTAATAGCTCTTAGTGTGGCTTGCTGTAGTGCCTGAGTTAAAAAAAAAATCAAAAATCTGAAGAGCTGGAAGAGTTTACTCTGCAACCACTATTTGCATTCTGATTCTCTAAAAACCTATAAGTGCATAATTAGACACCAAACACTTGGTACATTTAACAGAGAGCAAGATGAGCCAACAGCAAACTATAGTAACACAGCAATTTGCCAAAGAGTGGCAAAAAACGCTTTTCACAAGCACCGAGTTGACAATTAGGGAATCGTTTCAGAGCGAATCCTCATTATCCGGCACGATGACAACTGATGGATCAGTCTCATAGAGAGTCTTTTGAAGTAAAAACAGGGATGGAATCATCTTCTCGCAAGCATGATAAATTGAATAGAGCATTACAAGACGAACTTTAGCCTCCCCAACTGCACGTCCCTTCTTCTAACAGTGCTTTGAACAACAGAACAAATACGAAGAACTGCTAGACACAAAGAAGGCACCACCTAGAGCAGCTACCACCTTTCCAGCCCCATTGCTTGGTGTCTGCCTTTCCTTTAGCTCCATCCTGACACACTGCTCCGCATTGCCTACGTGGCCTTGGGAGCATGGGAAGCGCATATGGGAAGCACACTGCTGTAACAGGTTTAATATCCATTTCTTTGTCATTTCTGCTGTTCCCAAAGTAGACGTCAAGAGTGTCTTTGCTTCCCACTGTTCTGGTTCTTGGGGGAATATTTGCCTCTTACGGTAACCAAGCTGACCCAGACAAAACTCAAGAGCTGTCCCTAAGTGCCCGAGATGAGGAGCTTGCAGGGACCATCTGAAGCCTTCCTTTCCATCCACGTATCCCAAGCCCTTGATGTTTCAAACACCTTCTCTCTTTCCTTCCAGTACAACAAGAAAAACGTTCTTATGGACTAGAGTAAATAGCAGAGCAACATATAAGACTATGCTCTGTTAAAATATACACACTTGTATCTTAGCTATTGAAAAACAGCTGTAAGAAATAACCATATATCAGTGTATAACAGAAGTCTTACAACAGAAAATCCCTTTTGCTGAAGAGTACTTTTTAATGAATTTCTCAAAAGAAAAATGAATTACGAAAAACCTGATTGTATTGTGCCAGACTGGAATACAGGCTAAAGAAAAATATATACTCTTAAACCTGGCTATGTGTTCAGCAATGACAGTGCTTCCAAAGCAACCAGAACATTTTGATAATTTAAATAAGGTACCTCTGTGTTATGAACTATGATTCTAACTAAGATTTCATGGGAATAGTGTCTTACACCTAATACTCGATATTTCGGTCAGTCATAACAAATGGTATCTTTATTCTTCTTTTACAGGATCTTCACCCAGTAAATACTGACCCTCAGCTTTTTTCATGTTTAAACAAACATCAGTGTTCCTAAATATTCACAAATATTGGGAGGTAACCGAAAAACACTGTATTCAGTATTTAATTAACCAGCAGACAACTGAAATGCATCAGGAAGGTCCGAGCCTTGCACGGGGCAGCGCGGGCGGCCTCGGTCGCGCGCAGAGCTGGCCAAGCAGCCACGCTCGGAGCTGGACCCGGGCACCCCGGAGAACACAGAGACCCCCTGCTAAACGGGGGGCAATTTATTTTGCCCCCAGTTTTGCAGCAGCTGTTTCCGCACGCTGTTCCGGCTCCTGAGGGCAGGACTAGGATGTTCAAGGGACACAAGGCCACGCTAATTAACGACCTCAGGAGAGGACAAGCAAAATCCTTCTGGGCAGAGAAGTTTCAATTCAATCATGTTTTCTAATCTGTTCTTAAACTGTGGGACTTTTTTTCACTCCCTCTGCTTCCCCAGGTTTTGATTTCATTACCAGCCAGTCACCTCTCCATCTTCCAGACACTTCCCACTGCACATGACCTTTTGCAGAAAGGAAGAAAAATAATTCTCATACATTACCATGCTATGTCTCAAGGTGCAGAAAGATCTCATTATCTGCTCCATACCAGCTTATAAGCTCTGATTATTCATGCAACGATATGAGGGGAACTTTACAGATGTGAGAGAGCATGTCACAGACCTCCTATCACTAAATTTCATTCTAATGTAGCATGTATTTAATTTTGTTTTTCATTTTCATTGGCATTAAGTAGCTCTTGAACTGACTCGTCTTCAAACGGACTACTGCCTCACTTGAAGCGGAGCATCCCATCCATGCTGCAGCCTGAAGAGTGCATATTCTTTCAATAAAAACAGGTTTGGGGGCTACAGGTTGTATTCCAAATCATAAAGTTTAAGTCAGAATTTTATCCTTTGCAAACCTACGCAGTCAGCTTTATGCATGACAGAAACCATGCCACGTACCATGCAGGAGCCATCTGCATCTAAAATGGCAAATAATAGAGTGCATATTGCATCCTTAATTAAATTGTTCCAAGCCTAAATTACTCTCACTGCTAAAATATGTACGTCTTTTCTACTGTCTGAATTAAGTTTGATTTCTACACGTGAACCTTGTTCTTCTAGATCAGAAGTCATCTCCTTACAGAAGCGTGAGGAGACTGTGGTAACTCAACTCAGCTAGTCACAGATAAGGTAATTAGACTTCTTAAGTTCTCTTATTTCTACAGACCTTTTTCCAGGCTTGACTATTCCTTTAGCTCCTTTCAGCACAGATTCCAGCACGGTCACTTTTTTCCTGAAATAAGAGTTTTTGTAAATTGTAACTTTTTCTTGCAGACTTCTAAATTACTGGATGTCACTACACATGCTTTATAAATATTCATTTATGTACAATATAAGAGAGAAAATAGAAAGAATGTTATTCAAATACCTTGTGGTAGGACGAGAGGATAAAAAAGCAACTTAAATCAGCATTAGATAAAACAATGTTGCTTTTAAACAACAGCCGAGGTGTAGGACAGGACCAGATGCCAGACCATATTGGCATTTTACAAATGAAATAACTGGTTGTGAAGAGATTCATATGAAACAAAAGAAAATTGCAATTCCATAGCCTAGAACAGTCAAGAGTCTAAAACTGCTTTGCAACGCTCACCTCAACATTAAATATCAACCGCAGAGAGGAGGGTAGGAGCTACATCTGTTGCAAGCGACTGAGCCAAAGAATTCCAAACATACCCAAGCCATTTGGTTTCTCTCCATCATTCTCTCCATGATCCATCATATCAAGGCCATAACTCACACTACAAACACGTTGCTGGAGCTCTGTCAAGAGGGACCTGGGCATTGTGGTGGATGACAAGATGACCATAAGGCAGCAGAGTGCCCTGATGGCCAAGAAGGCCAAAGGGATCCTGGGGCTCATTAAGAAGAGCTTCTCCAACAGGTCGAGGGAGGTGATCATCTACCTCTACACAGCCCTGGTGAGGCCACATCTGGAGACTGTGTCCAGTTCTGGGCTCCCCAGGACAAGAGAGATGTGGAGCTGCTGGAGAGAGTCCAGCGCAGGGCTATGAGGATGATCAGGGGCCTGGAACATCTGCCCTATGAGGGAAGGCTGAGAGAGCTGGGCCTGTTCAGCCTGGAGAAGAGAAGGCTGAGGGGGGACCTGGTCAGTGTGTATAAATACCTCAAGGGAGGCAGTGAGGAGGATGGACCGGCCTCTTTTCAATGGTGGCCACTGATAGAACTAGAGGAAATGGCCACAAACTGAATCAGAAGGATAAGAAGGGTAAGTTTATATAAAAGAAGGGTAAGTTTATATAAAAAGCACAAGAGCAAAATCGAGCTTGCTGGAGACATTCCATTTCTAACAGGAGGGGGCCACAGAGCACTGAATTTATTCCCTGCCTCACTATGCTACTGTTTGGAATCAACACCTAAAGGCACAACCTAAAATACAGTCACAATTCTTGTCAAAGACTAATCCTTAATCCTTGTTTTCTCCCTTTTTTTTTTTTTTCCCTGGAAGATGCACAGGTGAAGACAAACATGTGCAGGTGGCTTGAGCAGGACTGGGGAAATTCTGTCTGGTTCCTTGTTTTCAAGTGTGAATACAGGAATGGTTGGAGATGAGCCCAAAGCCTGAACCACCACCCAGCACAAGAAAAGAGAGGCAGTGCCTGGGGGTTGGGACTGCAGGCTTGGAAATATTTGAGAGAAAGAAAAGAGCGTTTTCTTTTTCTTGTGCTTTTTAACATCGTTAGACATATGCTACCCAAATACCACAATTTTGAAGAGAATTTAGAAGAAAGTGCTTCTGAATATGTTACAAAACTTTTATGTAAATTTTATGCATCATACTGCAAAGCAAGCTCTGAAATCCGGTTTGACTTTCAAAGCAGCAAAGTGCAATCAAGATGAAAACACTCAATCCCAAATCCTCCAACCCTCTGCATTTGCAAACTGATGACACCAAAAGCGTTTCAGCAGTTCTGAAAATGCCAGACAAAACTGCCCCTGCTCTGTAGGATGCCCGAGAGCAGTTCCCGCCACCCAAAGACTTCCCATCAAACTCACGCAGACACAAAGACATGAAAGCTTCTAGACGATTAAATCAGATCACCTTAAAGAAAGAGTCAAGTAAAATAAATTTCTCTTTGCAGTCAAAGAAAATAAACCTGTGAAAAAAATACATCAGAAGAAACAACCAAAGTAGATGCCTAGGAAGCCTGTTTTCTGCCATTATCCAGACTGAGCAGAAGGCAATTATTTCCAAATGTTCATCCTTTACCTTTAGATCCTGTTAAAAGAAAAAAAAAAACTATAAAAACCATTTGCTGCTTTTGTGCATCTGTAAAATACCTATTACACTTGTAGTCCTAAATTCCAGCAAGAGACTGCACAAATCCCTAATTCAATTTGCCACATACATGTATTTCTATTTCAAAATAAGTGGTGAAAATATTCTTAAGAAGCATCTCAAAGTTATGCTTCTGGGGTAAATAATCTTCACCACTGAAGTCTGGACTTCCTCATTAAAATAGCAGTTTTATTAGATTTGGAAACAAATTAATGAACAGTTTCTATCAGCAAAACTATAACTCGGTTACCAATAATCCATCAGCTCACAACCCTGGCTTTACTGGGTAACTCTTCCCAAGACTAACATAGTAGTTTTTTTCAGACAACAACACTAGAATCAACCAGGACTAAAACATGAAATAAAAGATATCTCTGAAGTTCTCAAAATTCCTTTCTTATCATACTGATGATCCACTGGAGCATCTCCCATTGCCTGATTACTTTGTTGGCACCAGTTGGGTGCCCGGGAGAGGCAATATATACCCAAATACCCAAACTCTGTGCTGACAGTGGATGTAATTAATCACAAAGCTCCTGGCAGATGGAACTGTTGCGCAGCCTTGGGAATCTGCACAGCCCCTTCCCAACCTTGGCATTTAGGGTCTTGCGCGACTGCAGAGCAAACAGAGCGCTCGATATTCAAGTTCCACATCCTTGTTTGTGTTTATACAGCTACTCTCCCCTCCGTGTTTTTTGTTTTCCTATCATTTGGCTTAAAGAGAGGCCCAACTAGGACTAAGACAGCTGTGTTTTGAGTGCTGCCAATTGTCTGCACTTGAGTACTGTTCTTGCACTTGATCCCCTATTGCAGCGCTCGTCCACCAGGAGCACGGCGAGAGCTGCCTGGCACCACTCCTCATGTTATAATCCTCATTTTTTTCTGCTCTTTTTCTCCCTTTCTGTGTGCCTGAACATTGCTATATAGTATTTACCTTTTAAAAAATATGCTGTGACGACCACTCTTGTTCTTGTTAGTCTGGCTGTTGCCTGGACAGGGGATCCTGGAAAAAAAGCACTCCACAGAACATGATGCTTTGCAAGGAGCTCTTGTTATCCTCTGCTAGTGTACATGACAATGTTTGGAGTCTGACACAACAGTGATATCTGTGCAGAAGGAAGCACTTCAGCAACCATGTCCTTATTTCTGTTTACCCCCATGTCATCCACCCAGGGGGTTGGGGAGCATCAGCTTGAAAACCAATTTTTTAAGAGGCCCATATAGGTGTCACCAACGATCCTCCAGCTCATCTAAACCTGGGTATTCTGCAAGATTTTCAGGCTTTACGCAGCAGCTTTTTGACCCTGCTCAGTCCGTAGGTGATGAGAAGGGCTTGTGGGTAGCGCCGCTTCACAGGCACTTCTGGGCAACGATTCACTCGCTCCCAGTAACAAAAATGCTAAGGCTATGAGAAGAACCCACCTGCGTTGACTTTTACATTCTAGTTCTAAAATGAACATTTAGGTGAAGTGGTATTACATTTTTTTTTTCCATAAATTGAGGAAAAATAAAACACTTAGGAAGTGATTTCAGGGATTTAATCCATATATTAGAAGAGCAACAGAATTGCAGAAACTTCTGTTCATCTGCTTCTGTGTTAAAACTGACAGTCACGGTAATTTTTCCCCAATTCAAGTCTCTCATTTCCATTCCAATGATAAATGTCAGCACTTTCAACTTACCCCTAATAAGTTTAAAATGCTCTTAAAAAATCCAGAAGTTCTAAGCATATTCTCTCTTTTTTCCCCTTTTTTCTCTCCGCTCTTTCATAGTGAATAGCATCGCTTGCCTGCCGGTGCGAACATCTGCCCGAGTTACTTGTGAGAGGCCTGGCACCTTGTACATTAAACTGCTGCCGTGAATTTTTTAGGCGGAATATTCTAATCATTTGAAGTTCCACAGAGAGATAGATGATAAAGGAACTTCAAAACAAAATGGCAGAAACACCCTCAAGCAAGCAGAGTTATTTATTTCCCTTTTGCTATTAAACTCCCCAGTTCCTCCTGAACAGCCAGGCACCAGGAAAATCTCACCATCTATTAAGCACTGCACAGGAAACACAAATCCGTAACAAACTGCTCAGCAGCACTGAACTCGTACAAAAATTAGGAAATAAAGAGTTATTTCTGGAAGCATCTCGGTGCAAAGGTGCTAAGGCAAGTGTGAGGTCACCTCTCCATTCCTTGGCTGGAGAAGGTCCCAGCTCAACGATCCAGGTGACCCCATGGTCACCATGGGCTCCAAGGGATGGAGAGGTGGTGGCCGAACGTCCATGGAGCCGGTATCTCTTGCTCCTCCTCTGAAGGACCATCCCTCCAGGCTAGTTCCCAAATTTTCTCAAAGACCAAATCTTGATCCCAGTCTAATAATATTGCTTCACCTCCCTACACTCCTTAAATAAGATGTTTACAAGATGCAGCACGCGAATCCTTTCTAATTGTTCTACAATTGCGTGGTGAGAAGCTAATTACATCCTCATTCAGGACGACCCAGTCCGCTACCACTAATTTACCTCAATTATTCAAACAGAATTAATTGGTTTTTAATGCATTACTCAAATGCAAATATAGATCACACTTGATGTTTTCCTTTTGCGAGAGAAATCCGGAGACTGCTTTTAATTAGCATAACTTGGCAAATACTTCTCTCCATTAAAAATAATGATAACTAATGATAAATGGGCTTGCTGTTAACGAAGTGCCCTTTTTTAAGTGTCGAGCTCAAAGTTCACTCCCACAAACGTCCCAGCGCTTTCTGCAAGGCTTCCTATTGGTGTCAGGGACCCTCCTCCCCTCCCTAGCGGCTTCCAACCTTTTTCAATTTGTGCAAGATAAATTATCCAGCGGAGGGGAAGTCGCCATAGAGCAACTCTGAATGTCCAGGGGTCCAAGGTGCTTTCCTGGGTTTTACTGCGTGCACAACTGGCAGCTGGCAGGGCTGTTTGCAACCCGCTCTTCCACATTCAGCGCCTTTGAACTCGGCTTTCTGCCTCGCAGGGGAAAAAGCAGCTCTGGGTGGGAGCCGAGCTCAGTGCCCGGCTCTGCTGCTGGCTCAGGCAAAGCCCAATAAATCCCTTTGGCTTCGCGGTGCCGACGTTCCCATCCATGGAGCGGGTTTGGAAAAGCACCGCGGTGCTGGGGTGAAAGCCGCTGCGCAAGATGTGCAGGGCACCGTGGAGGGATCAGCTGTGGTGACAGATCATGACAAAAAAGAGAGAAAAATCTACAACTTTCTCTAGAAATGTCTATCCCGTTCAGAGCGATTTGCATGAGCACTTTGATAACGTGCCCGCCAGCCCGCACGCTGCTTCCGAGGGAACAGAGCAGCCGGCTCCTATAGCAGCCTGCTGTAATCACCACCGCACCGCACTGCAAACCTGGCCGTTTTGCATTTCATAGCACCCTTGACTGACATCCCTAATTAATACTATTGTTCCTCTCCTCTGGCTGAGCCTCCTGAACGCCAGCATGCATTGCACACGCTAAAAACAGACATTAAAGAAAATAGCATCAATGTTAATCTGCAGCACGCAATGTACCAATGCCTCAGTGAAGTGCACAGCAAAGGCTGGCATTCCTATAAATAATGAATCATTGCGAGCAGATAATCTTCATCCTCCCACGCTAATATGATGATAATCTTTCTCCTCCTGTGTCCTTACCTTTGAATTTCAGAGCGGCAGTGGCTAAAGTGCCTTTCCAGCTCCCTTTGTCATCTCGCTTTGAAATCTCCAAATGAAAGAAACTTCCAAAAGAGGAGAGCAGAGATGCTCTAATGAAGCTGTGAGGCCATAGTGTGCCAGCACCTTGGAGAATATTAACTTTCTGATTGCAAGGCCAGAGATCGCATCGAGAGATATAGGAAATATTAAATAAAACCTCTAGTGCTTCTAAAATTAAAATTTTGTTTTAAAAATGCTAACCTATTTAATTTTTTCTCATAAAGGCTGTTTAAAAGGAAGGATAGAAGGTCAAGTATAAAGCAAATGGATTTTTAAAGTTGACCTGCAAATTATTTCAATTATGAATATTTTATTTATTTGGCCTAGCAAACAATACACTGTCAAAAAAAATCATTAGATGTAAGTTGAAGCTGAACTACCCTAGAAACGCATCATCTCTGATTTTTTTTCATCTATATATTGGATAGAAGGGAAACAAAAACATGTCAGTGCCAAGATTTGGAGGTGGAAAACAGTCTTGGCTCGATATGAAAGGCATCTGAAAGGCAGCAGAAGTTCGGTTTAATTTCCCACACAGACTTCCAGCAGAACAGGCACCTTAATCTTCCCTTTTTCTGTCCTCAAGCTTCAGAATACTGGATTTTACAAATTTAAATTGAAGTAACATCCTAAGAACCACGAGGACAAGCAGCCTGGATACGTCACAGGCGCACTGTAGATATGCTAGTGCCAAATACTTAGATACAATTTAAATTGACCGCCGCTACTCACACAGAGAAAGAGGTAGATGATGCACTGAGCAACATGGGCTCCTTTTCTTAACTGGACAAACCTCCAATTCCACAACTCTGGTCAGAGAAACACATTAACTACACTAGGTTATTATCAAATGCATTTTGAACTACAGCAAACTCAACAGGACTACATTGTGCTGGGATAAAGAGTAGAGACCTTCTTTAAATTTGGAATGAGTGAGAACTATTTAAAGAAACCTGTTTCCAGCTGTGTAGGCTGTTTCCAGACTTTGCACCTCTGCAACTACCAGAGAGCTACCAGAGCCCCAAACCAGAGCGATGGCGCTGGGAGCGACGCGCGGCTCCTGGCTCTGCAGCAGGGAAACCATGGGCATGGGATCAACCACAAAATCCTTCCTCTCACGGAGCTGAGCAGAAAATGTTTTCCTCCTACTATACAAAACATCTGAATGAACTGAAGAGTGTTTGCTTGCTGAGTCTCTGCAAAATGTCCAGAGTTTTAAGGCATCAAATTCGTAATTTCAAAGAATAGAATGTGTGAGCTGAAGTCAAGTCAAACTATGCTTGGAAAGCTCTGAAATGCTCCTGACTTAATTTCACTTTTTCTTACTTCTAGGCTTACTGTAACAAACTATTGTCGAGGGTTTCAAATTCTACAAATGTTCATTTTTGATTGAAATGGTTTAACAAAATATTCGCAACATCTCTTTTTGCTTCCCTTTCAAATCATGAGAGGAAGGAAAATGTGCCACGGGCACTTAATCCCAGCGACTGCTTCATCCATAACCCTGTTAATATCAAACAGCGCGTCCACCTCCAGATTTGGGTTTGAACAATTTCCTTTTATCACAAGGTCATTCAGCCGGCGAATCTTTTTCCGAGCACATTGAGAGTCCAAAAGCCTGTGCATGTCAGAGGTCTTTTTGCGCCTGTAATGTCATCGTCATCAAAGTCTGCGAAGAGCTTGCAAGAGGCCGCAGTCCCCTGGCAGCCCCGTGTTTCATGGTGTGTGGTTTAAAAGAGGAGCTTTTATCGGGAAAAGTGTCACAGCAGAATTTCCTTCGTGATCCGTCCCCGCCTCCGCGCCGGGATCAGCGCGTTCCCAGGAACGCTGGCAGCGCTTGTGTGCTCCTCGTGTCAAACCTGGACAGCCTTGTGCCACGCGGGGTGATCTTTGTCTCAGCCCTCTCACCTCTTGACACTTTCTGCCCTTCTTTCTCTCTTGACGCTGCCACATCCACAGTCCCTTTCCTGCAAAATTCCTCTGAAACACGGAGCGCAGCTGACAGCAGCCTCTCTCCCCTCCTCTTGGTCGTGCTATGGGGAGGCTCTTGCAGGAGATGGAGAGACAGCCTGTCCCTCAAGCCCTCCTTGGTGCCTAGATCTCAACAAGAATGACAGCGGTGACACAGGGGACCAGAACATACATTTCCATGGGACTCTGCAGAACTACGTGCCATTCCAAAGCATCCAGCCTCTGGATAGACAGCGCTGCGCCCCGGGACTTACAGGCTGCAGCACCTGGAGACATCTGCATCCCAAATTCCTAAAGCTTGCAAGTGCACAGCATGAGAGCAGGAATGAGGCAAACTCCTAATAATAATATTATTATTATTAATAATAATAATAATAATAATCCATCACTGCTGTAGACCAGCACCTGTCCCTTTGCTCCTTCTACTCTTCTCTACAGTCTTTTCTACTTGTTCTCCTTGCCTCTGAAGATTATTCTTAATATTATTTCATTCATTTATTTCAGCATTATTTTTAAAATGTATCCAACAGGATCTCAAATCCTCAAGTATTCTTTTCTAATTATTATTATTTTGTTGTTTTGCTGATTTTTTTCCCCCAAGTAAACCGGACTGCAACAGTATCTTTAATAAAGACCTGTGTTTGAATGCACAATGTTTTCTGGGTGGTATGGGGAAGCATTCTCCAACTACAAATACAACATAGTTACATGCTCGAGACTAGAAGAAAAGCTACAAGAATAAGGAAAAGGATGCAGCACGGTAGGAGGGGGAATCTTACAAGGGAAAACACACGATGGGGGAGATTCAGTGACCTAAGGAACGAGTGCGGGAAGACAGAGCATAACATGAGCATAGATGCCCAGGAGCAGATAAAACAAGCAGGAGGGATACGAGAAGGCTGTGGTTTTCAGAGGACTATTGCTATGAATGCCATCTGCATAGGGCAGAGAAGCTGGAAAGTCAGAGACCTTTCCATGCTAGGAAGGCTCTTGGCATCAGCCTGAGCTCCAGCCTTAGCTCCAGTTAATCCAGGGTGAAGACGGGCAGTAACAGGGGGTAGCAGGAAGGGTTTATTTCAATAACGTAATAAGCATCCCCAAGAAAGAAACCGAGGCTGGAGGAAAAAGAAAAAAGAACAGAAATAAGGGGAGAAACAGCCAGATGAAAAGGAATACTTCTATTGCAAAGGAACTGCGAGAAAAAAAGAAGGCAGCAGCAAGGGGCAAGCAATACATTGCCCAGCAGGAGATGGCCAGGACACGGACCTAGATCATAAAAGATGGTTTTCGCCGGTAACATGAAAGGATCCCAATAAAGGTCCATGTGTAACTGAGTTTCTTCTAAGAAGCAAAAAACTTTAGGAATAGAGGTAGTGTACCATACTCACTTCCAATCAGGAATCAGCATATACTGGCTCAAATCTTTCTCTCAGCCCATAGATATTATCTGCTAGGTTAAGAGATTTACCAAAGACTTCAAAACCGATCAGCAAGGCCCAGTAACCGGGGCCTCCTCTCCGGGACAGGGCACGCACAGAATGGCACAGCGCGAGCGCTGCGATGCACAGGGACATTGGACACGGCGCCGCACAGCCCGGGACGGTGCCGGCCGCACAGTGCCGGGAGCTCTGCGGCTGCCCCTGCTCCCCTCGGCAGAGAATTTGCAGCCATTTAGAAAGGCTCATTTTATCTATTTGGTTTCAAAATAGTTATTTTAAGCGTCTTCGCTGCATTGTGTACATAAAAACAATGAGTCACAGGAACATCTATATACATATATGTAATTTCCAAATCCAGCACAGATTTGCACTGAATCTGAGTTCCCTCCACAGGTAGGGGAGATGGGGAATAAATACCAAGAAATCAAACCATATACCAGGAAAATGACCTAATGAGGGGAAAACAAAGCTGCAGGAAGCCTGCACAGTAACAGCACCATCGTGCAAGCCCCCGTGGCCGCACGGGTGGACGTGGGGCCGTGTGGATCCAGCACCGCTATGTGAATGTCAGTCCTGGGCACCCGGCGCCCAGACACCACAAACTGCAGGATACATTAACCACAGCTCCTAATTCCTCCTTGGCAAGGAAGCAAAACTAGAGGAAATGACTAATTAAGACTTATGCTGATTGAGGAAGCTCACCTTCAAACTGAGGCCATCAGCAAGAACGGATCGATCTGCACACCAAGTGCAGGTGGCTCCATTGGGCACAACCCGCGACACCAGGGACTCCATGCGGCTCCAGCCCCACCACGAGCACCATATTAGATTTCCACCTACAGACACAAAAATGAGCTTTTAAAATGAGAGTTGTGGCTCTTATCGCTCCTGGAAAGCAGGATGGTTTTACCAGGGGACCAAAACACGGGTCTCTTCCATCTCAGGAGCCAGGTTTGAAGATTTTACCCTTCGCTTCCTGTCCTGTCATTCATCCTGCCTCTTCAAAACCACATCACATTATGCAAATACATTTTAAAATTAAAGAGCAATTTTTTTTTTTTACTCTCTTCCTCATGCACCGCCCGATACAAAGAGCCACACAAACGGCTGTTAATCTGTTCGTTTTATTAATGGGACCCCGTCCAATTGAGGAACACGCTGCAAATAATTCCAACCCACCATTCGTCCCCCGCCAGCCTCTGCTTTTCTCAGCCTCTTTCCTTTCCTTTCTTTCGTCCCCACTTGACTGCCAGCTGCTGGGACAGATGTCCCTTCCTGCCAGGTGTTTCCATAAAAGCCCCAATTACTGCCTGCGCTCACAGGAGCCGGCTCTGGAGGTGAGTGCACGAGCTCGGGCGCCGCGAGCAGAAGAGCCTTAATGAGGCTCTATTGCTCCCTGCGCGCCGCTCTGCCCGTGAAAGGATTCCCCCTCCTCGCAGGTGAGGATTTCGGCTGCTGGCGCCTTTCTAGCTGGAATAAAAGGAGCTGCAAAAGAGCTTTTGGAGCTGGCAAAGTCCTCAGGACGTCAGGGCTGAAGCGCAGGGCGCTCGTCCCACTCCTGCCCTGGTTTTCTGCTCCTCCTGTGCCCGGGAGGGCGGCTGCAAACAGCAGCGGAGCGTCCGAATGGCTGGCAATGCTGAGGGCATGTGGATGGTCACGGGCTCGACAGCATTACAGCTAACAGCTGCTTCCCAACACATCCCCGTAAAGACACAAAACGCACCAGGACTTCTGAATTCCTCTGAATTTTGACTCAAGGTTTTAGAAAAATTAATATACATAGACAGAATTGAAAGAGAGAACAGAAGCGAGTACAAATTCTCCAATATTCTGCTACGCACAGAACCCAGCCCTGGCTCTCATCTTCTCCTACTCGAAGCTGTTCTCACTCCTTAAACTTCTCCTAACTCGCTGTGAATCCCAGCTGGGCAAGACAAGCGAGCCCGACAAAGCCCTGGCATCGCTGCAGCAGCCGCTTTAGTAAAGCAAGGAGAGTTAATGCTCTCCCTTTCTCAGCACCTGGAGATACAGAGATCTCTGATCACAGCCAATGCTCCTGCAAAGCCCCCGGCTCCCTGATGAGCTCTAGCGAGTTCAGCAGGACGGTTTCACACCCATGCATTTTCACAGGGCACCTCAGGTTCATGGGCATGAACAGAACCTGCAAGACCCGCCATGGGGAGGACTGAAAGAGCAGATGCCTCTGATCCGCTCCCTCCAGCAACCGTTGTCTTGGCGCTTCCCAATAGCCCAAACCCAGGGCCTTGGCCTGTCCCAAGAACTACTTTGTTCTTCCTCAGCACTACACAGGAAGCCCAAGAAAGAATTGAGAATTAAACTGCGCTTTGGCCCTGCCCTTAAACCATCCCTGAGCCTACTCCACTTCCTTCCCTCCTGGGTCAAATCCCTTTTGCTTTTACCATAGCTGGCACCCACCTAATAAGGAGACCTTCGCTATGAGTTCCATCTCCCTGGAAAAACATGGCTGGATCCCAGGGGACCATCCAGGAGGCCACTGCTCCGGCGCGGGGGCCGGGGCGCCCGGCCGGGAAGGTGCGAGCGCCGAGGATGATTAATCAGAACCTATTTGTTGCGGTAGCTAATGGAGGGAACAGGGCTAAGCATTTTTCAAAAATGAATAATAACCCAGGTAGCTGGCACCTGCATGTGAAGCGAAGCATTACAAACAAATGAGGAATAATAGAGCTTACTGGGCATAAAATGTTATTGTTTGATAAAAAAAAAAGTGCAGAATAAGCAAACTAGAAGTAATCACCCCCAGTAGTTCCACCAACTAAATGACCTTTAAACTTCCTGAGGTCCTGCAAAGGAACATGATTGATTAGCATCTGCCTGAGTGTATAATGGAGAACGGGACATGGATTTTTGAATAGGTAATGGGATTTTATCCATCCTCCTCTGCAGAAGGCTGGAGTCCACCATTAAAATAATAAAAACATGGAGTTAACTATTTTAACGGTGCAGGTCTTGCTAATGCACTTCCTAGGCTTTGAAAGTACTTGGAGAAATATTATTCAGGTGTTCGAATTTGCCTAATTAGTGTCTGGAGACTGCCAGGAATGTTAAGGAAATGCCAAGTCATCCTCTCCTTGGACCGAGCGCTGCTTCCTACACGCACGGCCAGAGCTCCATCCTGCCAGCAGAGCCACCAAGTCCCCAGCAGGACCTTAAAGCAGGGAGCACAGAAAGGAATCTGAAAGGAAACAGAGGCTGCTGCTGATGCAGAGAGCAGGTTTACAGTCAGAGGACAACACACTGCTTTGAAGGGTAAGCGGTCCCCACATTTGCTGGGAAAAAATGCCCCCATTAGCTTATTTCCAGATAGCCAGAAATCATTTTTGCCATGCCTGTCTATTAATCCCACCCTGGAAATCACAACTGCACCTAGATTCACTGCTGCCAATTTATCAGTTCCAACAGACAACTACGGCAGGCTTCGTATTTTCTAATCTGTTTTTTATTCTCCGCTAACTTTTTGCTAAAGAAGATTAGTTGTATCCACTTTGTCTATCCATAAGCCATCTTAGCTGAAAATCCTCCTGGACTGGAACAGCAGGGTCTCTTCAATGGAGATACTCCCGATTTACACTGAGAAACAACAAAGTCTTCACTGGTGCTCAGTTGCAGCCAGCAGATACTAAACCTGCCTGAAAATGCAGGGCAGAATTGAGTCATCACAAACCAGGATCTGGAAGAAGGACTGTTGACAACATACTTCGGATCCTGAACTTAGGGCTCCTTCAGGGTAAATGGAAACCCCTGGGCTGCTGGGGACTCTCTACTCCATACCATGGGCTTGGTGGAGATGGGAACAGTGGGGACCTCAGGAGTTGATGGGATTTCCTGGTCTGCCTCGGTCCTCCGGAGCACCACGTGGGTGAGAAAGTCAATATGAAGAGAACTCTTGCTAGTGTTTGCAGGGTGGTTACTGCCAAAAGCTTTTGCTGCTATAAAACCCACATGGGGGTGACGGAAACAGAGCAGAGGCATCACAGAGGATGGTCCCCACGCTCAGAGCACAGCTAAGCTTGGAACAAACTGCGAGCACAAGGGGCTACAAGTTTGTATTTCTTGCAAGACGGGCAAGCAGGAAAACTCACAGCTATCCTATTGCCCATGAAATTAGAGCACATTTTTAGGGGTCCTTCAGAAAACCACGGAGCATTGCTGTGCTCTGAAGGCAGGTAGGTGGTTACCATGCTGGCTGGCACGGGGGCTGAATTTGTGTCCAGCACCATTTAAATGCTCGGACTGAAAGGACTGAGAGCCCCCCCCCCCTTTTTTTTTTTTTTTTGAAACACAAAAATATCACACTGTGGAGAAGGAGAACAGAAAAGGCAGAGAAAACTGCCCACTGATGGATGGGCAGATAAACACTGTGCATTACTGTTTATTCAAGCAGCTAGCAGCACTAAAGAGAAATTTTCCTAATATCATGATTGTGGTGATTAACATCCTTTTATTGCACTTACAAGACCAGTCCTGAAACTCCAGCATAGATTGATTTCTCCCCACTCTAATTAATGTTTAATAGCAGGAAGCTGCTAATTTTTCCATCTCTGCCCTTGCAAAAAATAAAAATAAAAATAAATAAAAATAAATAAAAATAAAATAAAATCCCAACACTACCCCTTTCAGCTTGCACTGCTCCCAGCCTGCTCTCTCCATGGAGCAAGTGCCTCACCCGGACCGTACTGCCCCCAGAGGAGAACATCGAGCTTTAACTCTTAAATAAGGAACTACAGAGTAGAGACAGATGTTTGTTTATATATATGTGTGTGTGTGTGTGTGTGTGTATAATAATCTATATAATATATACAGATTAAAATATTGCTTTGATGGGCAATGGCTTGAGCTATCTTATAACCACTCCAACCCTCAGAACATTGTGTTAATGCAACCAGCTGAAAACCAAGCTGTTGAACTATAGCTTAATGTATAGATTATTTTTAAAGAAAAACTCTATAAAAGAAAACAAACAAACAAAAAAAAAGCAGCAAGGAGACCAAAGACTGCTGAGGAGACATCTAAAATACCTGTTTTTTTTTCCCCTTGGATATTTTTGGGATTTTGCTCAGGCAGCAACTTCTTGACAAGGAAACAACACAGAAATGGTGCTAATGTTTGCTGTCCAGCAGCTATAAATACCTCTCTGCATCAGTTTGCAAATAATATAATGAACTGAACTCTGCAATTCTATAACTTTTATTCCAACAGCTTTTTCCTTTACTTTTTCAATATGTTGCACTTGAACATGGGCAATAATGATATATTCTGTGGCCCTCCAATGCTGTGCATGTAACCATCCCTGGTCAGCTGTACGGCTGTACTGCAATTAAAAAGGAAATGCACAAGAAACTGGCTGCCCCCTCATCTCATTTATAACTAAAGGAGGTTTTGCAATAACTATACAGAATCGAACCAGCACAGACTATTTCTCTGCTAAATTTCTGTTGAAACCTCTAAAAATCTATACAAATATATGCCTAGATTTCCTTTCAAACCTGACCTCTCTGCATTGCTCGGGGTGTGAGTTCTTCTGAGCTAGTAAGTATTCTTCAAACACAACTGCCTCCAAAAGGATCTAACACAGAATATCCTCATTGCATCAAATGCCATCAGCTCCTTCCATCACAGCCTTGGGATGACTTCTCAGTAGCTTCGTCTTTTTACTGCAAACAACCACACAGTGGTGCCTACACTGTACTAACAAATTATTGAAGTATTTTCGATGCTACTTTGAAAGAGCAAAGCCTGGCTTTGAGAGCCTCTCCCACATCCCACTGCCCATTTGCAAGATGCAGCACTATGAATCCAGCACACAAAGCGCGCACACACGGACGTGCACCTACACCTTGTAGCAATAAAAGTCCACAGACTTAAAACACTGGCTTCCATTTCTCCTATTTTAGCTTATTTGAACATCCTAACCTAAAAATAAGGACAACATGGAAGTAAAACCACTGTTTTTAAGTAGGTAGGTCTTCTTACCTCTCCATGGAACATTTTGTATTTGTCTCTACCTTAGTCCAAAGAGGAACCCGCATCCACAGCACCCAGAGGTCCTTGCACAGCACTACCCAAGTCTGGTATTCAGCCTCCAAAACGCCAAGGAAAAGACCCTCTCCGAAGCCTGGAAACAAGTACTAGGGGCCTCACATGCTCCAAAGAGCTTACAGCTCACTTCAAAGCTCGCTCAACGTGTCTGAGATTAAAGATTGCCTTTAGTTCTCTTCTGCTTTCCCAACTCTTTGATTCGCACGTCAAATGTTTCTCACCTGCTAGGCCTAGAAACTTTCCTAAAGAGGAAAGATAAAAACAACACAGCATTACATGGCTCCACAAAACGGAGCTGTGTGTAAAAAGCTGAGCTTCTCGAGGCTTGTGAACAGAGGAGAAGAAAACAGGAGTATTTTCTATCTTGTCATATAAATTTGAACAGATACCTACACATGAACTCAGAATCTATGCAGGATTTTACCCGCTATAGAACTTAGAAAATTAAGAACAGAATGAAGAAACACGCGTTCAAGGCTTCTTAAAATGGCTATCTGTACACCCTGATGTAATTCCACTATTGCAGTGTGTGTTACTGCAGTTAAGAACTGAAATCCAGCTGTGCCAGACTAAAACCAACAGAATTCTGCCCCCCTGAAGTGCCTGGGGCGGCAAAGCAGCCCTAAAACATGTAATGCTGCGTGTGCAATGCATAGGCTAACGGGGAAAGGGCCCTGGGGATGCAAAAGCAGTAGTAGATCCTCCAAGAACAACATCTGTGTGCAGGAACAAGAGCATGTTTTCAGAACCAGACTTCAGCGATGGCTAAAGACAAATGCCCAAGATGCTTTGGTTAAAGAACCTTGTAATGGTTTCATATTATAATAAGAAGGATGCCAATGGATGTAAATTAAAGGCGTAATTGTCCTCACTGAAAACCACTTCATTTCTGCAGCCTGGGATTCTCTTCCCACTGCATGTGCCCTCCTCGTATTAAAAACCCTCTATAATTATAAATACTATTACTCAAACTCTTTTTTTCTGCACTCAGTAGGTGCATATTTTAATATTTCAATGGATTGGAAAACATGCCTTTCTAACTGGCAAAAAACTGTGTCCTATGAAATATATACTTTCCTAAAAAGGTAATTTAAGCTATATAAATAGCAATCTTTTCATACATCCATTTATTCGGAAGGGGAGAGAGAAGAAAAAAAAAAAAAGGAAAGACAAACTACGTGCAATGGATCCCAGTAACACAATATTGCTTCTTTGGAAAAGCTGTGATTGTTTCCTTACCATTAACTTTTGTCTCTTTGAATTGCTAATTCAGCTAATAGGTTCATTTTGCACTGAAATTTGCATCATGAAACTTGCCAGCCTTACAAGGTTCCTCTATGTACAACACAGTTTGCACCTTTCGGTACAAAGGTTGCATTTGACATTGCAAACAGCAGGATGTCTCAAAAAGGTAAAAGGGTAAGTAGCAAAGGGTGTAACACCGCTCAGCAGTGTAAAATACAGAGCCTGTTAACACCTGCAAAAGAAAAGATGATGAGCTGCTGCTTACTTCTATTCAAATTGTTTGTGAATTTAAAAAAAAAGTGAAATAGCTCTAATGACCACTGCTTTTGATCTCTGCTAGACTGGTGACATAGACTGGCACGGCTGGGACCTCAGCGGCTGCTGCTGCTCTGGAAGCCTTTCAAGCTGCCGGACGTGGTGCTCCCCGTGTACACGTTGCATACCCGAGCACAGAGAGAGCAACCAGCTAAAGATAACTCCCGTGCATGAAGAATTAACACTGCTGCTGCTGGAGGGATGTGGGGTTGTAACTGCCCGCCCCCAGCTTCACCAGACAGCACCTTCGGGAAAGGTTTCCTGCGATTTTATACTGTGAAAATAGCTTAAAAAAAGAAAGAAAAAAAAAAAGAAAAAGAAAAAAGAAAAAAACCCTGACCTTCTTGTGGGCCTAAATTTTGAACTTTCGTGTTCTGGTTCCACCATGGGCAGCACAGCTGAGCCAGGTGGGGCATCAGAGGCCTTCCTGGCATTGCCCATGTGTCATCAAGTCAACACACAACGGCCCAAAAGAGCAGGGACCCATGCTCTGGGGAGAGGAAACTCCGTCAATTACTGGCACTCTAAGCAGATAGACAAACAGGACTCAACTTGCATGAAAATGAACGGCAAGGTATTTCCTGGGATCAGAGGGTCAGCCCAGGACACCGTCTCTGGAGACCTTTCCAAAAGAAGGGTGAGAGGGTTTCAGCTGAAGGTTCACCCTTGGCACAAGGTGCATCGCTAGTGGTGGTGGCTCTTGCAGTCAACCCCAAAGCTCAGACCCAAGCACCCCACGGTCTCACCAGGCTCTTCAGAATGACTTGCATGGCCCTCCACAGGCCTCTCCCAGCTAGAACACAACATTGTCACACTCAGAACAACATATTCTGGTGTCAGTAACATTTTTGTTTAGCCAAAAAGAAATATATTCCCTCTCCCTTGTTGACTTCATGCAATCCCTTAGTTGTAAGGCAACAGTCTTGTACTGCAGACGGTACTGACAGCTCCCAACATTGAGATTACTCAACCTGTGTAAATGTTCTACAGAATCATCCAGTACAAGTTCTTGCAAATAAAAGCACACAAAAACCTTCAGTCCTTCATTTCAGTTAATCTTGGCTTGAACTGCTATGCCTAAACAAAACAAGGCAAGGAAAATACTACAGGAAATAAATCTTGTAGTGCTTTACCTTTTTAAGTGGTTCGGACAAGACAAAAAGGACTGCAGAGCAACTACTGAAGGAAGAAAAGTAGATGAATGAAATATGAATGACCATATTTTCCTGTCCTTATTAGTTCGGCAGCAATTTTTCAAAATACTGTTGACACCCTAATAGTCCCCTGGGAGAACATGTTAACTAAAGGGGTAGCAGCTTCATTTATCAACAGCGGGACAGCAAATTTACCTCTAGAAACTATGTCAGTCTGCAAATACAGCTAATCAGGAGTTGGTAAAATCAAGTCATGCTGGACAAAGTCAAGGTCACATTGCAGTATTTCACTGTAATTACTGGGATTTTCAAACTAGTTCATTGCAGCAGAGTACAGTCCACAAACACTGCCTAGCACACTGTTGACCAAAAATACCCTAACAGCATCTACCAGGTGAGGGTTACTTTTTCTCTCAGAAATCCGGGCTTTTTTGTCCAATCTTGGAAAAATAAAGATTTGAAAGGGTTTGTCCACAGAGATTGCTTGACTGCACAGAGCTCCTCTGTTACGGCTCAGAAGGAAAACTTGGTAAAACGGGTAAAAACTCTGTTTTCACATATGGAGTTTGAAGCTCAGTTAACTCGCATTCTTTTAATCCTCATATAAAACAGAAATAAAATGGAGTCCTCAGACAAACCCTTCTGTAAAAAGTAAAGGCAGAGGGAATCAGAGAGTCTCTCCCTGAAAGGGAGAACTATGTGAAAACAGAACCTGAGAAGTTAAATTTATATTATTCATAGTAAGAACGTAGGAAAACAGTTTCCTTGTTCTGGTGCTGCCTATGAAAGCTCAGCCCTTTTAAATACAGTAAAACACTTTTGTGCCTCTGTTTTGCTTCACACGGGGCCGTGCATTCAGATAACCTCTGCGGAGGCGCTATCAGCACGGCCTGGAGCGGCTCTGACAGCCGCTATCTGTGGCCAAACTCTATCTCCCTAAATCTCACAAGCAGCCAGTCTGAAAACAAAATATGCGACTTTACTATCTTCTAAGTCATCTTAAAAATTGAGAGGTTTTTTTTCTTTCCAAAAACACAAACCAGACTATTTGCTATTGCTATTTCTTTTTAATCTACTTTCCAGTAATGCTGTTCCATTGAGGCAGAAGTGGAGGCTTCCAGCTACCTTGGGGAGCTCCCACTGACACTTCTGCAGTGGATTTTGTCTCATGGCAGATGCACAGCAGCTAACACAACATTCCAGCAGTAGCAACAGAATGACTGAGCATCTCAAACCAAAGCAAACTGTCCCTGCCCGCTCTCCTCCCAAAACAAGGGTCAATTTTCCACTCATTCGTCGGCAGTTGCAGCCAACGTTCCCTGCTGGACCAGCCTCCGTGGGAGCTGCGTGTCCGCTGCTCCCCAGTGCGACCCCACAGTCGAGAGAGCAGGTGGAAACCAGGCTTACTGTGAAACCAGTCGTACACTTGCTCAGGAACTGCTATTACTTCCAAGATGATGGGAACATTTGCTGAAAAGCCTGGTTCTGACCAGCGAGCAGAACATAGCCCTTTGCTGCCTGCAGGTCTTGAGCTCCTGCTGCAGAGCAAATGCAGATGCATTAACACATACCCGGGGAAATGCAGCGCCCGGACGTGGGGTGTTAAAAGCAGCAGCATCAGGGCTCTCCCTCAGCAGATTTGGTTGGTAGGCTGGCCTTAGCAGTGCTTCTACCTTCTACTCCAAATGATAAAATCCCAGCTTATTCCTAAAGAGGAAAAAAAAATACAAACATGGAAAACTGCCTCATATTAGTAAAATAAGCTGTAACTTACTCATCTGTTTAGCTTTAACAAATATTTCCTAACGCATTCCTTTCAAGCAAAGGACAAGTATTCAAAAAAGCAGAGCCCTGGGTAGACAAACCATCAGCATGCTGTATCAAAGGCAATGAGCCCAACGTCAGCCGAGCAATAGAGCAAGTGTTTTGTCAAGTCTTCAGACAGAGAGATGAAATGTTTAAGAGCCTTTTTCCCAATACAGAAATACTGCACAATATGAGCATCGGTGACAGGAAACGCAGTTTGCCTTCAAGCGCATCAAGGAGTGGAGCAGTCATGAGATGCTGGCACCTTTGAGACTAGACATGCTCCTTTGCAGGTTTGGTCCTGAAGAAGAAACCCCCTTTGTATAACCCGTTCATGCTAGAAAAGCTCCATTTGGGGAAAGCCACTGCTTGACAGTGAAGTCTCCGCTTCCTCTGGTGGGTCTCAGCTGGCAGTACTGAAACTAAGAGGCCAAGTATTTTGTGCCAGGTCTCTTCATTCCCAACCAACATTAAAAGGAAGGGTTTTAAAGACAGTTTATATTTAGCCCTCTCTGGACCTTGGTTTTATCACTTACTCAAATGACCCCAAAAATCTAAGTTAAAGTTAAGCTGTCCTGCAAAAAACACCCTTGAAGGAGATTCACACAGCTAATGAGAATAGGGTAGAAGCATCATTTCCACTTCCAGCATTTATTTACATCTCTACTTCTACAGTTGGCAGGAATAAAAGCTTTTGTTTCAGGCCAGAAAAGACATTTAATACCTTACATTTAGCTTTCAAAATATCCTGCCTTAGTCCTGCCCTGTGTCCTACCTTTGTATTTTCAAGGACCTTAACAAACTAGAAGCTGTGAGTAAAACCGCACTGTTTGCCAGAAGATAACTCAAGGAATTGCTATGTTTTTTCCCCAAATGCCAGGAAACAAAATGACTAATGGCAGGAAGATGTCCATGGCCACAAGCAGAGAGGGAGGCTCTGCTTAAGCCCAGCTCTTTACACATCAAGCTCCTTCGACAACTGCTCCGCTTGCTGTACATTACATTTTCACCTCCAGTTCAGCCTTACCCACTCTAGGAGCATTAATTGCAGCTCTGTGATTAAAGCTCATTTCTTCACGGCATCACACATACCTATTTCATTGAGCCAGAGCTCAGGGATATCAAGGATCACCTTGATCACCACCAGCCCCTCCAGCATGAGCCACGCCAGTCCTGCGGATAATTTTCATTAAAACTGGCTATAATAGAGTACATTTGAAAAGGTCTCTGACAGTTCAGTGCAGTCCTTTCATATAATAATATAAAAGAATATGGGTAGCTCTTACAGAAATCTCAGTTGCAATAATTTCTTTTTCTGGCATGCTTGCTGGTCGCTTTACAGGAGAAAAAGCAGAGCTAAACTTGCTTAAACTCTGATACCGGGAAAAATAATCTCATTGTGCTGCTGCCCAGCTTGCTCTTTTCTGTCAATATTTCTATTATATATAATATATAAAGCTTTCAATAGAGCAAGTAAACTATTCAAGAAGAGATGGATAGCAAAGAAGTCATCATATCTTCAGCCTTTAAACATGGTGTTCAAAGCAGGGGCCTTCCCAATGGCCTTGATTTGATACAGTAGAACGTTTTCAGCCAGATAATACAAAATATTTAGCAAAAAGTTTGCTTTCTGTAGTAGCTTTCTTGGCAATCTCCTCAAAAGCATTAACTTTCTTTCCAGTCTATTAACAAACTACTACCATAACATTATTCATAAATAAAATGCTAAGTCACTACTTGAATATTTTATTAAGAAAATAAAACTTCTATTCTCTGTATGGAGTAAAAAATAAAGACCATACAACATGGCCTGACTAAAGAGAAGCAACTTGCTTTGCACAGTTAGAAAGGGAGTTTGATGAAGTTTTGCACTTGCACGCAACAGGAGCCACCTGGACAAATTTAGCCCCAGTACACAATGCTCATCCGTGTTCGTTTCAATATTTATCAGCAATATTCCTCATTTTCCCCAGGATTCAGAGGGAATTCCTTTAACGAGCAGGCACTATGAACATCAGAGCAGACGTCCAACATCACGGATACATACATCCATTTGAGCTATGATCATTAGTCGTAAAGCAAGAAGAAATTAGAAGGAAAAAAAAGGACAACGTATTTCTCCACGTACCGTTTTGCCTCATCACCCTCATGCAGCGACTCGGCCGCAGCCTTCAGCGGGGCCTGCCCTCCAGGACACGCTCCCAGTCCTGCCGCTCGCTGCCGGTCTCACTTCGCTCGTGCGCAGCTCCCTTCCTGACAAGTCTTGGCTAACTGTTTCTGCGTGGATAGCTGGCTTTTAAAATATTGATAAATCAAAACAATAATTTGGGGCTTGGAACTACTGCCTGATGGGAGGCAATGCATTTTTCTTTTTTCTTTTTTTTTTTTTTCTCAGCAAAAAGTGTTTCTAAATTGGTATTTTACGTCTTCTCAGAGATACTGGAAAAGGGCCTCCACTCTCCCCAGCTGCTTTTAGGGGATTCGTGCATGAGGCGCCCGTCTCCCAAGCCCCGGCTCTCCCTCCAGTGACTCACATTTTACTGCTTCCCTTGGGAAGTGTTTTATTAATGGAGCCTGAGTAACAGCCACCCCCACGCTGACACATCCATTTTGGACCTCGCAGTTTTACTCCTCTCTTTACTGCTACTTTAGCACATTTGTTTACCATATTTCAGCTGCTTGGGGCCTTGATAAGATCATTATAGAAATGTTTAATCAAACTCACAGTTTATTCCAACAACATTTGGCATCAGCAACAGCCATAACTCACTATAAACATTAAACTGGCAAGCTCGCTCATGTGAGATCTCTGGCGGCTCTTAAATAATCGAAAATCACGTGGCATAAAGCAGATATTTAAACACATCCTGCAATCCGGTGTGAATTAGTGGCTTTCTGTAAACGTTCACGTATACAAATAACGAGAAGCAGCAGAGCTGCTCTGCTGTCATCTATCTTTCCCAAACCAAGCAGCGGTGACTGGGAAACCTGGGGCACTTGTGGAGCAGGCAGGAGCCCAATTCCTCTTCCCTTCCAGCAAGCCCCGGGCTTCTACACGGAGCGACTCTGCAAAGGTAATTAATGGCTCTAGAGCACTTGGGAGCCTCGAGGAAGACCACAGAGCACAGGCTGCAACACGCGATGCTGACGAGATATCGATTTTCGCACCCAGCTGCTTTAGCTCCTTTTAAAACAATAACTTACCTGGTTTTCAATGAAAAGTAGATGCTTCTGTCTCCCATGCATGGTGCTCCAAGCGGGAACATCGCTGATGCAAGTGGGGCTGAGAAATTAGCCAGCCCACACGTATAACGCAAGGCACAGACAGATAAATGGGGAAAATGCTTTCATGGATTAGAAACGTGGTTTAGAAGTTATTTTTGCTTCGCAGGGCTTCAAAGCTACAATTTTCCTCACTCAAATTGCTACAATTTATTTTCTTAAACAAAATTATTGTTGATTTTTTTCTCCTCTTACTATAAACCATATTTTTGGTCCTGGAAAAGAATAGGAACGCCAAAAGTTACTGTAGAATATTTTGTATAAAATGTGAATTTTCAATACCATGAATAAATGTGTAGTAAAACAGTCCAAGTGGATAAAGAGTTAAGTGCTAACAAAAGCAACATTCCCATGCAAATAATTTTAAGTAACTTGAATAAACCAAGTATTCATGCATACAACAGTTCTTGGGAACAAAAAAATCCAGAAAAATAGCCCAAAAGGATCTCTTGAAACTTTTTTTAGTGCATTATTGAAAGCATCTCTCTTCCCAGGCTGCCCTCTTTCCAGTCAGGTATGTCGAATCTCTTTGTGGAACAAAGCTGACACCCAGGGGAGACAAAATTAAGAAGCTTGTTCCTCATATGCAGACCCACTTGTGATACAGCTGCACTTAAAACCTAAGTCAGAAATAAACCCATGACTCTCTCACCTGTTTTCATCATATAAAACACTACAGGATGAAGAAATAAAGGTATTTTGGGGCAGTACGAGAAGATGGAGTTTTGTCATACCCACTGGATACCCCCAGGCCATCCCCAGCTGCTGGGTGGCACAGTGGCAGGTTCCCCTGTCTGCCAGGGTGGCACAAACAACTCCCTCGGTGTCTTCACTACGGTTTTGGTTGCTCCTCCGTGCTCCCACCGAGGGTATCCGTTGGTATCCAGCTAGGAAAGAGAGGAGGCTAAAGCAGATGGGAGCACACAAGGAACACAGCGCTGCGATGCCACATCCTTACTAGGGCTTACAGCCTGATTTTGATTTCTGTGTCCTCTAAGAAAATGACAGCTCCTGAAGCCAAGCTAAAATATAACTTCCTCCGTATGCAATTTCAATATAGATGGATTCAATCTGTGTTTCGATGGGGTGCCCAGAGAGGAAGCAGCACGGGGTATCCCAGCGTGGCTGCAGGAGACCCGAACGTGCCCAGGGCGCATTTCTGCCTGGAGGCAGCAGAGCACCCGTGTCCTGCACGGTGCCCGCGCTGCCCTCGAGAAGGGAGCCCTCCCAAGAGGCCCCTGTGAGCAGCAGGGGTTCATTTTGGAGGACTTTCCCCAGAAATTCTACATTTGGCCAGTTTCCCTCAGCAGAATTATAAGCTGCCTACCCAGGGCTAACTGCATGCTTGCTGCTTCCGATGTAAATTAAACCAGGGCAAAAGCGTTTGCAGCAAGGGCTGCAAGAACCACTTCAGGCCTGATCTGCAAGAATCTCTCTCATCGGTACCCTGCTAAGACTGTGTTACCCACACATCTGCTCTGCTCTTCCAGCTTCACCCCGCTCCATGCAGAACAACTGTAAGGAAAGCAAAAAAGAACAAAACAGAAGGACTGCAAAAATCTGTGGTGCAAATGAAGTTTTGATACTGCTGAGACGTGGTCTGCCCCTACCTCAAAAGGGAGGGAGAGGCAGCAGGTACCCAGGGGACAGTAAGGAGACAGCTCAAGGGGCAGTTCCAGTTTTGGGGTCGATTAAAAAGCAACAATGGGGTGGGACACGGACAGAGATTGGGCAGGAACGAGGGATAAGGAGCAGTTATTGTTCATTACAAAATACCAAATGAACCTAAACATCAGAAGGGATTTCTGCCTGCTCTGGACTGCAAAAGCTCAAACTGCAGAACTGGACACACTGCAGACAGGCAGGTTCAAAAAGCAACCAGAAAGACTTGAAGGGAAAGAAAAGATTAATGACATAATATACATACACTGATTTGAATATACAGTCTCCAAGTCATAGGCTGGTAGAACTTAGCAACGTATTAAACATTAATAATGTATTAAACAAAATTACTGTGCATTGGCTTATTCTATAATACCCATTGCTGGCCATTATTAGACTAAGACACCATCTAAGCCCAACTATTATGCACTTACCAACCCTCGTTTTATTTAGGCAGGAAGTACGGTCGTTCCCTTAGGATGTAAACTGGAAAACATTGATGAGCCATGCACAGAATTTACAACTGCCTCAATTATTTTCACATATATTAAGCTTATTAAAAAAATTAATACTTCAAGCTTCCCTTTGAAAGTGTGTTTCTTTCTGCCATCTTTTTAACAGCATTCTGCTCTGAATGGATATTTAGCTTGCTCAGAAGCCAGTCTAGCTCTCCACACGCATCCTGCCTCCAGAGCACCTGTGGAACTGCAATAATAGGCACGGGAAGACAGAATCAATATTTTCAAAAGAAACCTGTAAGTAAACAAAGTGTCTTCCCTTAAAAATAATAAAAAACTGAGTATAGCCTAATATTTCAGTCAGCAGATCTACCTCAACCTAAATACATTCTCATTGCCACACCCTCCAGAGATAGTGAGAGCAAACTAAAGACCTGTAATTTTTGCATGTAATTTATGATTGGTATAACTCATTTATATGCAAAAATACACGTGCCCATTCAAGCAGAGACAATATGTAATATTCTGAGGCCAACAGATCAAGGCACTTCAGAACACACTAACATTTCAGCAACGTTTTAAAGGTTTAAAGGGACTGTTCCTATGCTTCAAGCTAAGACCACCTTCAAGTAGGAACAGGAGAGCATCTCCTTGCACAGAGCTGGACCAAGCAGCAGCCAAGTGCCAACTACAAGCCAAGAACACACTCCCATCCCACAGACCAGGCTGTTTAGCTGGTATATTTGCAATTAGAACTAGGCTTTGCAATTAGGATTTGCAATTAGTGAACTGCAATCTCTCGTGCTGGTGATTACCCAATAAAGTAACCATCATGTAAGATAATAAAAAGTCTTCTGTATGTAGCAGTTCTTAGTGGGAACTGATAAAAAATCTTTTTTTCCAACAAGCAACTGAAAAACTGCTAAAATAGAAACTTGATTAGTTTAAACAAAATGGAGAAAATTCAGATGTTTTATATTCAAGATAGCTTCTCTGCTGCCATCATTATAGATACCCTCTGCCAGGTATAAGTATTGCTGCTGAAATAGTGCTGCACCACGCTCACCCAGAAACACTTGTTATGCTAATAGAAGAGACGAGATGATTTGGAAAAGGCAGCAATGGCAGATTTATAACATAATACTTGCCTTAGCAAAGCAAGAACAGAGGGAAAATTGACTGTCAGTGTCCCTCATTTAATATAGTGGAATTTGAACCTAAGGCAAAACATTTGTCCACAGAAACAGCTTCTGAGTAACAATAACAATGCATGAATTTATGCTCTGGAGTATTACAGTCTCTGAATCCTCAACGGAAGGAAACATTTCTATAAATATAGATCGAGAACTACAATTTCCTAAGAATTGTCACTAGATGGCATCTTGTCATCACACTTTACATCTCAAAGTTCATTTTTACTGTCATTCCTCTGTGAAATAAAATACTATCAGAGAAGGTCTTGAAGAGATTGCAGTTTCCTGTAATTCCCAAGACACTGTTTGTACCACTGTGCAATACATACATGCATGCACTATGTACGCACTAGAAACCACCTCCCAAACTAAATGAATATTCATAAATTGGCTATGAATACAAATTGCAACATAATTGTGATAGAAAAACTATTACAGAAACTTAAGAAGGACAATTTTGTTTTGGAAAGGTTTTTGTTTGTTTTTTTCCTCTAATTCACAATTGTGGCGCACAGAAATTCTGCCTTGTGATGTTTTTAAAAAGGTGTAGGTTTGGGTTCATTTCAAGCACTGTCAATATAAATGGAATATGATAGCAACACCAGAAACTGTGCACATAAAACACGGTCTAGATTTGTTAACTGAACTCTGAGGCATCTGATTTGCCTCTAAAAATGATCAAATCTCAAGATGAATTGTATGCAATTCTGGTAACACAGCTAAAAATATTTGGTATGATGGGCCCAAATTTGATGTAGAATCTTACCGTACCAACCAGCCCCGTCTCTGATGAGGAGCTATGAGAAGAACTTCCTTAGACTCTCATCAGCTTCCTTCTTAAATGTGCTGCTCACTCCACGGGTTTTCCCCTCTGTACTCAATTACTGTCCAGCCTTAGTCTTTCTCTCCACACCAAAACCATGAACGTTGAAGAAGATGCAATGATCTTCTGCTGAACTTTACTTGACATTTCAGCCGCTCTGTTGATTTATATGCTTGCTGGCATTTGAATTTCCAGCTGGTCAGTAGCTCATTACTTACTTTTATTTCCTTTATACTGACTTTTAATTCCATGACTGAAGCACAGAAGCAGAACTCTGATAGTGAGGGGAAGGCAGGCTGGCAAATTAATCATAAATCCCAGCTCCATGGAGAATGGTACAGAGCTCAGCACATCTACTGCTAGCCAAGAAGACCACAAACTTTAATAGAATGATAAACTAAAAACTCAACTTCTGTCAACTTATCAAAGATATCTGCTTTTCCAAGAATATGAAAATAGTCACAACTTTGTCATGGCTAAACAGTGATAACACAAACCATGATTTAGCAATTTAATTTAATTATAACACACATATAAGATGATGTAAGAGGAAAAGAGTCTCAGTATATTACAGGAATTTTAGTACTGAGAGCCAGTTTGTCCTCATTCAATTTATCATTAAACAATACTTGTAATTCGTTGGAGGTATTACCCTATGCAAGCTATAATAGTAACACTATCTCATCCTTTAAACGATGTTGGAATACTTTCAAGGAGATTCTGACCACTCTTCTCCAGTAGTAAAAGATCAGATGCCAAGTAAAAGTCTACTAATTGGATTTACTGTTATAAAAATGTATATATCAATTTTCAAAGCACAGCTGCTCATTAAGAGATGGTCTGGGTCCTGCTCTACCTCTTTAGGAACCTGCTTACACACTAAATAAAATAGGAAGCCTCTAACACATCTGGAGAGCAGAAGTCCAAGTCCAAACTTTATGCATGCCTTACATTATCTAAAATACTGTGCATGATTACGTTCAGAAATGCCTTACCAATACGTGTCTACACAATAAACAGCAAAGAAGTCAGCACTGAGGCAGGAGGGTTCAGATTCACTCACGTTCCCTCCCAGGATTTCCAAAGACCCTTTTCAAAGTTCTTCCTTCCATCTCCTCCATCTGTGGTACATCAGTAGAGATAAGTAACGTTTGATGGTTCATCCTATGGCTCCAGAGGTCTCCACTCTGCAGGTCACTAACGCCATAAGCAAACCAAGACCTGGGCACAAAAGTTAGGTTTAGCTGCTAACTCTTCCTCTTGTGGTGATGAACAAAGCCATCGATTTCACCAGCTTGGCTGTTCAAAAGTTGCCAAATCTTGCAATGTAAAACTTGACAAAACCCTCCCACATTAGACAGCTTAGGTAAAATTTGAACCCTGCTCTGAAAACAGTTTACGTACAGTGAGGCCAATAAAACGGCCTCCAATCGACACCATAGAGCTGTAAAGATTCTTCTTTATTTTGTCACAGGTCTAGTGACTGGGGTGAGAATTCAGGGAGGATTTATCAAAATTCCCTGCAGGTTCTTTTCAATTCTCACAAGCCAGATAAGCTCTAAGTATCACCTGAGATCAGGCACAGCACATAAGATCTCCCCTCTGCCCCAACACATTGCCAAATGCTCTCTGATGATACTTAGGAGTTTCTTCTTTTAATTTTATCCTTATTTCTCATATATTAAAAAAAAAAAACACTTACACTAAGGTACAAATCACCAAACACTCTATGGAAACCCAAATTTAAGGGCAATCTCTTCTTTGCAAGCTATTATTTTTAGCCAATAGACATCTGCTCAGAAGCAGCAATAGAAATAAGGTAACTTGAGGTAGCTAGCACATTTCTATTCAGACCACAGGCAGCAATTCCTGCAGCAATTCTATTTCTCAGCAAAAATCATTATTGTACCTATTGAATTACCCTGAAGAGTCCTATTTTACTCCCAGTACCCTTTTCTCAACCTCTCTTGATTAAAAACAGTACATGATATTTTTTTTTTTATCAAATATCAATATACAGCATGAATTTGCAAAATGGAGATGGAAAGAAAAAAAAAGTAAAACTATTTTAGAGGGGAAAAAAAAATTAAATAAGCAGGAATCCAAAGGCTGGGAAAAGAGTACCAAGCTCAAGCTAAAAAAGACTTCTGGCCTATGTGGCCCTTCAAGGAAAATTAGCAGAAGCTCAGGGCAGTCTGAGAAGGGAGCTCACACACACAGAAAGCAGCCAAGGATGGGGACACCAAGGCAACGCCGGGCTCAGCGTGTCCCTCTGTGCTGGGGCCGTCAGCAGCTTGAGGGCTCTCAAGCCTCGCATCAGTCAAGAAAAGCCTGGAATTGGAGAGGGGGAGAAACGAGAAGAACTAGGGTACGAAGCAGGTTCATGAGGAGAGCTGTTTATGGAGACAGTTCCTCACTGCGATTGCCAAGTCATTTTTGGAATCAATGCCCTCTGAACATGGGGACATTTGGGGCTTTTCAAAAATGCAACATTTGTCCAAGTGCTCAGATTCTGACACATCAACAGCCTTCTCTCGCTTACCCGCTACTCCTCAATTCATACCACTCTACTGGCAGAAAACTTGTATTGTTTTCATTAAAACAATATTAAGTTAGGATACGATGTATATTTTTTCTTGAACCCATATTGACTGCCGTGATATTTTTAAGCGCTACACTCACATTTCCCTTGATTTGCCTGCAATTACTGTCAGGCCAGGAGGTCTGTAACTACCGAGCCATCCCATTTACCATCCCTAAATATTGGCACATCATTAGGGGCCTCTCCTCCTCTCTCTCAGTCATCTGAATATTATTGATCCTCTTTACACAGCACACAAGATACTGCTGAGACAAGGAAGCACCGCTGAGGTCAATAACTCCAAACAATACTCAAATATGTAAAGCTTGCTCTAAGTTTTTTTTATTTTAGCTCACTGGCTATTTTACTTTATGAAAGACCATGCTCTCGTTACAGAGGTAGTATTGGCCCCTTCAGTTAAACTTTTATGAATCACTGGTAGATGCTAAAGAGATATATTGATCTAAGCAGAACAGAAGCTCAGTGCCTCCCATAGGCTTTTAGTGACAGACAAACATCAAGCTGCTTTCTCAGAGTCACTTCTTCAGACCTTTAAAATATAAGGAGAAATATCAGAGGTAAGCACCTGGCCACTTTAGCCTTTATGTTCCTTTGAAAAGGGGAAAAAAGAAAAACTTAAAAAAAAAAAACCCTACACCACTCAAAACTTCATTTCTATTTTCTTAGCTCTGCAGCGATAATAAGTTGTCTGATGAGATTGAGGAACAAAGAAGAGCCTCTAAAAGGCTCTTGTTCCTCAATCCTTGTTCAGTCTAATAAAAACATCTCAAATTATTTAAGAAATGTTCTATTAAGCAACCATACCTATGAAGAAACATGTGACTTGATAGACCTGATTTAACACTGAGTTGCTTCAGTTTGATACCACTGTAACTCCAGGCATTTCAATAATGTCTTGATGATATAACATAGCAGTGAATTCAGTCTGAGTTTCAGCTGCATTATGCTTTAATGCAGGAGCTGTCATTAAGAGCAGGAAAAGCAGCTCATACTCATAAAAAAAAAAACTGGAGAAAAAGCCTTTCTGAGTCTGGAACTGAGGTTTATTGAGTAATTTCTTCTCAGATCCATCTGAATTCTCATCTGTCAACTCTCCTTTCATTACAGGCTGTACTACAGGCAACACATCTGAAAAAAATATATATGTATTCTCCCTTACCCATCACAAAAAACAACTTCTCAGGTAACAAGACACAGTATAATTTCAAGAGAAATAAGCTCAGCTCAAAAACCCATTACTTTTTAAGCCATGATTGTGAGGGCATCAGAAATATCATAAACCACCTGAATCCCTTTTCTCATCTCACCACAACCCTCTTCAATAGAGCAGACTGTGCTGCTAGAATTACCTTTATAGCTCTTCCCCCCACCTGCAGATAGGCACAGAGCAATAATTAGGGGATCCATAAGTTACTGAAGACTCAACAAGAAAGCTGAAATGCTCTTTTTAAGGATGCACTTAGAAGTAGGTTTTCTCACTGCAATACCCACCAAAGGATTCAGTCAGAACAAACTCGGGACTTGCAGGCAAGTTGGGAAGTTTGCCTAACAAATTCCATAGAGCTTTTAATTTTGTTTTTATTTCTCCTTTTTTTTTCCTTTTTCTTTAAAGGAGGGCTTCTCATTTTAAAATGACACGTATTTATAAAATCTTGTAACTAGACCATTATCAGTATTAGAAAATGATTGTGCCTGGAGGGAAAACAGCTACACTGGAGGGAACAACACTACAATAATTAATTCAAAAATAGAAAATTTGTTTCAGACAGTATGAAGCTAATCACAATGCTAAAATATTACACACAAAAGCAAGTTTCTAAAAAGCAACCAACACTTCTCATTAAATTAACTTAGAAACAATTTTTTCCCATTCACTGATGGAAAGTCTGTAACTTCCAGTAGCTGGAAAAGAAAACCATCAGTGTCAGAGAGCATTATTGAAAGAAGAAATTCTTCCAAAATTTAGTATCGAAGAAAAAAGCTTTCCATGAAATCAGCCCCAGGAAAGTTAATTTTTTTTTAATTTATATTTTGAACTTTATAATATTTTTATATTTAGGTTAACATAAGTTCTGAAAGGCAGTGATTTCAAACTGCAAGATACCTTCCCTTTGGAAGAATTCTAACACCCTTCTTTCATGGGAGCTTTTATTTTTTAAGCTTCAAAATACATAAATCATGCCTACAAAAAAGAAGTGCTTGAGGGGGTTGCCAAAAACTTGAAGCATTGCTCATTTTCTCATTCTGACATAAATCAGCATCCCTACAACCTCAATTTTGAGGGTAGGCAGTGGAGGAAATTACAAAAAAAAAGGGAGAGTGGAAAATGTACATGGAGTGAGATAACGTCCAAGACCAACCGCCTCCAGCCTGAGGCACTTGTACAGACCCTGTTGCACAACGTCAGTGTTTTATAGAGACAGAGGACACAAAAGAGAAGCTGAATTTTAGCAAAGAGCAAGAGCACAAGACGGGCTCCTCTGGAAGATCACCAAAAGTGTCTAAAACAGCACCATAAACCTAGGACTGAGGCATAAAGTCTTACACCACTCCAGCCTTGCACTATAATCCTGCTGCTTAGGCCCACCAAAGCATATTTTGCTACTAAAGAAGCCCTAGGAATGCTTAAAGGATATTTTTCCCTCATTTGCCTTTTCTGTCCTAATAAAGCAGATAACAGCTGTGAAACCTTCCTATTTGGAGTTCATTATTGTTACTATACAGTGTATTAGATGCTAAATTAATAAGCTTTTAAAATGGATCATTCCAGATCATTCTCTTTATGCTTGGTAACCAATTCCACCCTGAGGAGAACGTACCAGAAGGAGGTTAAAGATGTTTGAAATTTCCTAATGTAACTACTGAAATGGGGTATAAAGACATCATTAGATTAGAATTTTGCCTATATTATGTAAACTTGAACAGCTTGCTCCTGCTATATCGTAAGTGAACTGGTTCACGTCCCAGCTTTGTAAAATTGTGATTGGTTGTAACATACTCAAAGCACTACGTGGAACATGATTCTGACTATATATATTACACTGAAGAAACAAAAAGCACTGAAGAGTGTTTTTTGCTGTCCTCCCATGAACAGTGGGGAGACACAACCTGAACCCCCATCAATAAGGTGACGGGATCCAGGCAGCAGCAAATAGACTCTCCAGGCTGTTAATGAACTTAGGCTGCAATAATTCAACCCCGTTTTGTTCAGCTTGGTAAACAAGTTGGGTGTTTGTTATACTGCAGATTCAAGTACCAAGGAGCGTTTAAGCCAACAAAAACACAATCACTTCAACAGCAGCCCAGTGTCACAGGTAAGAATCAGTTCCAGCGATGGATGGATGGATGGATGGCTGAAACACTTTAGGAGAGGATCCAAGCTCAGTTACACAATCTAATGCCTTCAGCAAAATGCTGCTACTTACTGGACCTTCAGGACTGCTCCTGGCACTGGAAGACAGCGTCATAACATCGGATTTACAGTCCTGAGAAGAAAAGAGAATAAAAACATTCTGATTAAACAGAATAGTTTGCACTTTGCATAATAAGAATAAAGATCAACATGAAGCGCCACTACAAGCAGGCTCAGAGAGCCATTAGCAAAACTGTTGATTACACATCAGGCGCTCGTTACTAAAGTATACCCCTTTTTGCTTTTAATATGATTATCTCTGAGTAAATTAGTATTCTTATCCTGTTTTAAGTGTGTGAGTGGGCAGGCGAGGAGGATAGCTACGGCTTTTCAGAAGCAGAGTCAAAAAATATAAAGGAAAGCCCAGACACCAGGGCTGCAGAACTGTGCCCTAGGAGTTTGGGGGCCAATTTCTGAGCTCCTCCCAATTCTCTCAGTATCGTATGAAAATTGACGTGTTATGTCACGCAATCGATCCCGGTTTGTCTGCTTTTGTTTGGTTTTGCCATAGTTCAATATGCACACACACAAAAAAAGGAAAGCTATCCTTGTAGCTCATCCCTTGCTGAAACAAGCCAGAATGAGCTGAGATGCGCGTTTAAATAGGTCATTGCAGGACTGAAGTCAATAATTGCAACATCTCTTTTCGCAGGCACGTGTTAGAAAACTGCTAGGACGCTGAGTTTTTGCCCTCTTCCTGGTGAATACGTGCACAGATTCATGTTTGTGTTTTGGAACAGTCTCAGGTGCCCCTGCACGAGGCCGGGATTTGCATGTCCAAGCCAAGCAAAGTTGCTCCTAATGGAGAGAATAGAAGTTTGATGAGCCAAAATTGATGCTTGCCTGGCAAAGGCAGCCGAGAGCAACCACAGTGAACTCCTTCAAATTATTATTATTATTATTTTTCAAGTGTGCCTCCAGACATTAAGCTTCTAGATCTTTTATTTATAGATGTGATGTGGTAGATGGAGCACATCTCACATTTCAGGGAGTGGATAGCAAATCCCTGGTAATTCACTGCCTGACCTTTCATCGCTTCACTCCTCTATGCCCCACTTTATCTATTAATATATGGAGGACAACACCACTTCCTCATCTAAAAGCAGCTTAATGTCTGTAAACTGTCTCAAAAGACAGTTGATCCGTAATCGCAGCGACTGCACACGGGCTGCGTTTTGCATCTGACACGTGGAAAGAATTTATAGGCTTCAAAAACGACCATCTCTTGGGGAAGTTAAAGATGTTCTCATGACTTTAACTTCTCTTGGTGCTAAAGGCACCGCAGGAGGCTTCATGCCATGATGTGCAACCATTCCCATGCATGAGGTCCCACCACATGCAGTGGGCACCGCAGAGCTTCCCGTTTGCGGGAAAGGCCCCACATTTGGTTTCATCAGCAGGCAGGCGACCAGGTCACCATCAGAACAATCCCCAGAACGTCCCCATCCCCTCAGCATCCACCTTCATCCCCTTTTTCACTCTCCTGTTTTCACCCACCTCGTCGCAGCCCTGCTCTCAGCACCAGCTCTGCCCACATCCCTGCCACGTCCCAGCTCCCTCTCCATGAACAGCCACGCTACCACCTCCGCTCAGCTTCTACATTCAGCACCCATTGACTTCCACACTTTCCGACGAGCACCCATGGGCACTGTGGGGTTGCTCGGTCTGCAGCCCATGCCTGACCTTCCCACAGGAATTCCCAATTCCCATGGCTTCCAAAGGGCTCTCCTGCCCTGGAAGGCCCAGGAGAGACTGGCCAGCAGCAGGCACAGCACATCCCGCTCACGAAATTCCTTGCTTTTCCAGAGGGCAACACACAAATAAGTTGCTTCTAGCAGTTGTTTTGCAGAGTTTAGATTCCATTTGTTCTCTACAAGCATGGCACAGAGCTGCAAGACATTAACAAATTAATAAATAGCTTTGGAGCAACATCACGTAGGGGGAACGGCTTGTGGCACACTTCACGTTACTAACACACTCAGCACTTGCAATAATCCACAGCACGCAGCGCTGGGAAATAAAAGCAGCATTAGCAAAACTCCTTGGGCACGAGCTATTTCTAAGAGAGAAGGAGAATTGCAAGAGCCCTTTCCCCTTACAGACCAGACTTGCACCAGTTAAGGTGCAGGGCACCTTACACCAAGCAGGGAGGTTGTTGGCACAGGCCAGGAACAGGAGTCTAAACCCAACTTAATCCCCTATTCCTCCTCCTCCTCTTCCTCCTGCTGGGTGAGGAAGGCTCCAGTGGTGGCCTATTTTCCACAGCTGCCATAGCAGCAACCAGGTGGAGCTTTCTGAGCAAAGAACACACTAAATGTCTCCCTACTGACCAAGGATGACTTCCACATTTCCCCAGAGCCTCCTCTCACCTCCTTACATGTCCACCTGCCCTTCCCAGAGTGGCCAAGGAGCAGCGCAGCATTCCCAGACTCGTACATGGAGCATCCTGCTCCCACCCAGCCCAACAGCTCCTCAGCAGCAGCTTGCAGGCCCTTCCTCTGCCTTTACGGGGAGGAATAAATTTTGTTACTCTTTCCCTAATATTAAAACTCTTAGCTTCTCCATGGGGCCAAGGAGGAGGTGTGCAGAAAAAAAAAAATCAATGCAAGAAAGATCCATTTTTTTTTTTCCTGGGAACAATGCTACTTCCAGCAATTTACTGGACTGAGTATGCCTTCCATTACCATGTAAATTGCTTCAGACTGCAAGGAAAAAAAAAAAGAAAAGAAAAAAAAAGGAAAGGAAAGGGAAAGAAAAGATAGTACTAATCTCTCCTCAGTAGGTCATAAAATAAAGAAATCAATTTCAAGGTCAATTTAGTCTACACAGCACCTGCTGCCCTCTCCACAGCACGCAGGCCCTGGCTGGCACCGAGCTGCTCTCCAGAAAGGCATCAAGAGGTGACGCTTCATAAAGCGGAGGCCACCCAGGGCACGCGACAGCCTGTTCCCGTGTGCCCTCGGAGGCCTAAAGGGGAGGCAGGATGGGTCCTTCCCATGCAAACCCATCACTACAGGCTACAAGAAACCTGCTGTCTTCTAGTGGAAAGCTTAATTAAGCGAAGAAAAGAAAAACAGTTTTCTTCCCAAACCAGGGATTCAGGAAAGGAAACCAATCAGGACATTTCTATCCTCCATTCCCAGAGAGAAAGCATTTAAGGTTTCCCCCCCCCCCCTTCAAAAATAGCTTTTTTTTTCTTCTGTCTATGCAAGAGGTTTTGGAGACAGCACCAAACTCCAGTGCTCTCCTACCTGATCGACCAGCACTGAAAAAGGGCAGCCCAAAGAGCCAGGCTGGCTCGGTACCAGCTGCCCCAGCAGAACCATTCGCAGCTGCCAGGGAGCCAACAATGGAGAGTTACCAAGAATGAGATGGGAGCTGAAAAAAGTTTTGTTCACGTATTTACTTTTTATTATTGTATTTTTTAAAATAGCCTTGACATCCCAAGTCTGGGGTATCCCATAGTTTGGGGTGTTGAACTTGCCACATCTGGCAAAGACGAAGATGAATTTTGAGGTTGGAAGGGGCCTCTAGAGATCATTTAGTCCAACTCCCTGCTCCAGCACGGGCACCCAGAGCACAGGGCGGCATCCAGGTGGGTTTTGAAGACCTCCAGGTGGGTTTTGAAGACCTCCAGAGAAAGAGCCTCCACGGCTTCCCTGGTTCCAAAGTTCTGTCAACCTCAAAGTGAAGAAGCTCTTGCTCATATGGAGATGGAACTGCCAGTGTTTCAACTTATGTCAAGTAGGAGAACTTCTAGTACTTGATCTTACAAAATTTTACATAATTTATAGTGAGAAATAAAAACACACTCTACTTTTTCAATGCACATAGCTCACAGATTTTTTTTTTTAAAGCTGTTTCATATTTAAGACATCTAGGAGGCCTGTTTTCACTTAAAACAATTAAAATCCCCTTTGGATTTTTAAAACAATTAAAATCCCCTCACATTTGCATATAATTACAGAGCTTAAAGATTCCCCTCTGATATTGTACCTGTAAAAATCATCATTAAAGAAAACAATAAAAGATGCTTTCCCTTTCCAGCAGACAACACTGCGAAGCATCTCCCAATGTTGATTGACCCAGAGATGCAGAGCAGTGAAACCTCAAAATATTCCCAACCATATCTTCTCTGTTGCTAAGTATTTCCTAATGCAGCTGATGCAAAAAGTGCTGTGCTCAGCATCTCCCAGAAATGTATCCCTATGGCACTTGGCGATTCTAGCACATTTTTCACATATGGCAAGATTGCTAGTGCTGTATCCTCTCTGATCAGTGACTGTATTCACATTTACTCTTCCAGAGCGGTCCTACCCTTTGAAAAGCAGAAAACATCGTTGACAGAAGATACTCACTATGCAATTCCATGACATCAGACAGGAGCTACATACAAATCTGGTCTACAGTCCCTGGCATCGAGATCTGTTAATGTCGTGCCATTGTATTACACTAATACTAATGCATTTTACCTGCATTTATGTTCCAGCATGCTTAGATGGGTTGTAGTGCCCAAGTTCTGGGGAATGATACTACCAAATCTAGACATCAATATCCCACTACTGGGAAGTGATACAGAGCGTTGAAGCTTGCACTTTTAAACTTAGAGCACTCTTTCTTAAGACTATTATAATGCCACCTGGTATCGATGTATAGCCTTTACATTAAAATAATATCCTTTTCCCATAACCTTAGCACTGTATAGTACTTTGTAGCTAAACCAAGGTGCTGTGTGCTCTCAGTGCATAGCTGCCATCAGCTCCTGTCTGGATGGTGCTGCTTTAGCACAGCCCTCTTGTAAACCTGCAAGCAAACTGCAGTTACATATTTCAACTTTGCTTTTAATCCTGTTATTCGCATTATTTTTCAGGCAGGTTGATGAGGTCTGAAATAACAGGAGATTTCTTCTTTTTATTAAAGAAATATGGATAAATGTAAACAAAGTGAAGAGTCAATTCAAAATCCTAGCATAACTCTCCAATAAATAGAAGATGAGAATTCAGTTGCATGCAGCTATTACAAGCTCATGCAATTCTCTGGCAAGATAGCACTTGGAGCCCCGTGTTTATTTCTGTCAGTATAATATGAGCAACGCACTATTGCTTGGAACTGAATTACAAAAAAATAAGGTTCAATCTAAGAATAAATAGCATGAGTCCTGAGGGCAATTGAAAACTTGTATACTTCAGAAAAATAAATCTACACAGCTTGGCAAGAAATAATACTTTGCACAGCAAGTTTATGAAGGTATATAAGCTGAGAAATTACGTAGATAATATTAATATGCTGCAGTGCACGTCAGCTTAAGAGAAGCAGCGCAGTAGCAAGGGAGGAGGAGGCCAACAGGGAGATGTGTGTAGCACACAGGGGGATGTGCCAGGAACTGAACACATAAGGACCAGAATTAAGGCCAGATTATGGAACTACTGTCCACAACTATCTCCTCCCTCTGCCCACAGCCTGTTACATAAATGCAGAAGTAAAACTTGAAAACGTATGCGGCCACAGTTGCAGGTCCAGTTGCAAGCAGCTGTGCAATTTGGCTGCCAAGCCTGGTTGAAACTTAAGGCATCTCTTGGCAAAGTTCTTCCAAGGACTGAGTCATGGTACCATGAATAAGAAAAGTATTTTATGCCTCAGTTTCACTTCTGAGCAGCAAAAAGGTCATTGCAGCCCTTTGATGAGTGGAACAACCACATTCAAGATGAAAATGAAACTTCTGGACAGACTAGAAAATGTGTACACACAAAAATATTACACTAAAGGTAGAGGCAAAGTTTTAATGTTTACTATAAATGAAACAAAGGGAAAATCCTTCATTTAACAGTTCTTGCAGCATTAATATCATAAACTACCTCTCAGATGACAACGCGTGCTCATGAGACCATCCCAACACTCTGAATTTGTGCAATGGTGAAAAGCAGCAGCCTGGGAGCCCCATACCAGCAGCAAAATGAGTGGCATCAAGCTCTGCCCTTTCTTAAAAATGGTCAGGAGAAGTCATTGTTAAAAGCTGAAGTATCAGAATAGGGCCCAGCCATTAATATCATCCATAAAATAGCCAAATTTTTCATAGTATTTGAGAAGTGACTACTTCCAGCCTCCCACATATGATCACAGGGAGCTTAAACAGAGGAAAGAGCAATCACTCCAGGGCACATGTTGGAACATGACCAGTTCCACACAGAGGATAAAAACGCCTCTCCCTGAGCAAAGTCGAAATAAAAAAATCCCCAAAGAGCAAGCGTAAAGTTCAAACATTTTAATGATTATACAAATGAAAGTCAAACCAACATAAGAGCCTGGGATGTCAAGGAAGAAATAACCACATGGGAAAATCTCTTTGAAAAGTGAAATTGAATTTTTGTATTCAAAATGCCTTTAAAGCTTTCTTTTCTTGATGACCTGCCCAGGAGCATTTGCCTTTTCCAAGCCATTTAGCTGAGAGCTAAAGCTGCTAAGATCTACAGACTGCTCACTTGGAGGGAACAACGAATCCAGGTCAACAGAAAAAAGACGGGCTTGAACCAAAACTCTTCAGAAAATGGAGATTCCTCCCAGTGACTCAGGCTAGCAAAGGGAGCCGTCGGCTGTCTCACACACGGCCCCGAGCTGCCTGCAAACACAGCCCTCCTGCTTGTCTCGGGCACGATTCCCAGTTTCTAACAGGGAATCCTGTTCATGGACTCTTCTTATCCCACTGCTCTCCTTTCACGGACGCCAGCCCGATGCAGACATCAACACCGGGGCATTGGTCCCCACACTCCTAACTGACTGCAGGAATTTCCATTTGTTGCGGAACTCTGATACTCATTGCTGTAGTCGAGAGGAATTCCTCTAACTAAGGGTGGGGACCAAGTGAGCTACCCCATCACACGTGCACCCAGTGCTTCATTTCACCAAGACAGAGGCACTGCTCAGCACCACCATGTCCAGCATCTCGCCCAAGCTCAGGCCTTCGTTTCACCTTCCCCGAGAGGTAATGGTCTGTGCCTTCAGCTAAAACACAGGAAGAAAGCTGCTTCTGGGGCTTGCTGAAGGCAACCTGCATGGCTTGGGCTGTGGTACCTAACAGCAACAGCTGCCTGTGATGGGCACTGCCCAACTGCAGGGTCAACTGGCATCCCCAAAGGGCTCCAAGCCAAGTAGAGATGCATATCCATCCAAAAAAACAAACAAAAAGTACACAAAAAAAACAAAAGAATTAGGCACAGGCCTTTCCCCGAGGACCTACAGACAAGCCCTCCTCAGGAATGGTGGAGAACATACGGACAGAGCTGGACACCTTCCCTGATCTGCTACCTGCCCTCGCTCCAGCTCCTGGACAAGCCACTCTGCACCCTCTTAATAACAACAGGGCTCCTAAAGCAGCAGCTTTGGAGTCATGATGCAGAGCTGGGTCCCAAGCAAGCCAACGAAGACCATCTTTCCACAAGGCTAAAACTTATTGCTTAAAGCAACCAAAACGCTTTTGCTTCACAATTTCTGGATGAAGCTTTCGCATCTCTGGTGCCTTGCTGAGCAGGGGCTGTGGAGCTGCAGATAGAGCCCGTCTCGGCTGCACTGACCTTCGGCACAGCTGCCGGTTTGCAGGGGGATATTTTTATTTGATGTCATTTCAAGGGATGAAGAAGTGCAGGCAGAGCAGATGGCTGTTAGCCAATGCCAAATTATCTCTGACAGGTGAGAATTAGCTTCTGAGATTGACATCAAAGTCCAAGGCAATAAGGCCTTGGAAGCTTGCAAAACAGGGAGAAAAATTTCCCTGAAAGTAAGCTTTTAAGAGGATTAAACAATTTCTAAAGAAAGCCTCCAGGACAGAAGAAACACTTAAAATAGTTTCTCCCGATTTATAAAACGGACTCGGTAAGTCTCTAAATCCTTCCTGCAAAACCCGTGGTGAAAAATTGCACCAATTTCAGCCCCTCGGGACAGACTGGTCCCGACACCAGATACAGGGAGAGGCGCCTGGACTCTGTGTCAGAGCTCGGCCCTCGGCAGCCGTGAGCTTCCCGGGCCGCGCTGCTCTCCATCGCTTCTTTCTTCATTCATTTCCCGATGAATATTCACAGCATAATTTCCTGATGAATATTCAGGATACCATGCCCAAACCCTTTAAACCTCAAAGGGGCTCTCGCTTGAGGACCTAAAACTGAAATGTCTCTATGACATTTAAACCACTAGTCCATCACATTGATTAGTACCTAAGAAACCAAGGAGGAAAACCTAGTTAAGAAAGCAACAAAGAACATATAAGATGCAACTTAATATCTGTATTTTTAAAACTAAAACTTCAGCCAGTCTGCTTACCAATAAAAAAGCCATTTAACATCAATTATAAAATTAAAATCATGAGGAATTCCCACAGGAATTAACGTGCCCTGTGGGGGCTCCTAATTCCTTGCATCTTCATTTTGGGCTTCTGCTCTGTCCATACTGAAGGGCAGTCTCCGCTGGCTCCAGCTTGTCAAAAATTTAATGAAAAGTACAACTACCTCTTCTTTTCTGTCTCCCCAAAATATTATTCCCTATCTCCTCCTTTATTTTTTTCTCCAACTTGTGACACAGTGGAACATGTTTTTCATTCTAGGGTTCAGAAATGCCATTTTTGGTTTATTCCAACTGCCTTTATTCCCATCTACTTCACATTAGACAACATTAAACTTAAACAATAGCGTAGCCTTCCTCCTCTTAGAGGCATTCTAAAACAACATTACTAAAATTTAAAAATCTACAAATAAGCTAATAATGCAGACTTAGAAACTCAAGCAGCACAGGACAGAACCCTGACCGAGACACAGTGGAAGCCCATCTCAGCCTGAGCTCCAAGCAGTTGGGATGGTGGCGCCAAGAAATGTCTTAAAAATAAATAAGATAAATGCTGCACTATGAAAAGGATGGGAGAGAACATTAAAAGACAGAAATTCTGCCTAAACAGAAGGGGAAAACCAAAATCCCACAGCACATTTAGCACTGGAGCAAGGGCACAGGGAAGCTGCAGAGCTCCCATGCTTGGAGGTGCTTCACAGTCTGGCCAGGGCCTGGGCAGCACAGTTTGAAGGCAGCCCTGGTTCAAGCACAGGTTGGGGCAACCAGGGATCTCCAGAGGTCCCTTCCAGCCTAAATTAAGCTACAGTTCCAAGGTGAATCCCACAAAACACCAGTGTTACCTGCCAGAACAGGGCAAAAGACCAAAGCTCAGGATTCGCAGTGGGCTCTGCTACAGCCCCGTCACCTGAGCCCACCTCTGCTGCGTGGCATTCTGCCCCATCAAACAAACAGGCTTCTGGAATGGAAATTAATTTCCTTTCATGGCAAAGTTCAGGAAGAACTTGGTTTCAGTCATCTAGAAATAGTAAATATATGATAATATTAATATTTCCAATTACATGTTTTATTAGATCCATTTCTATCTCATGCTACTGTGGGAAATTACACAAGCATAAAACGACGTTATAATAAATGGCACAAACAGAGGCAGAGATTTGAAGCAGTGCTCACTGCGGCTCATTACTTACCAAGGACAACCTTTCCCAGCGTCTGATCCCCGAACTGAGACTGGTCAAATTATCATTTATCTTGGCAATTATGTTATCCTAATTTTAATAACTTTTACACATATAATGTCACCAAATGTAATGATTACTTACTCTCGGTGAGGTGAAAAGCACAGAAGCTGGTCCAGGCTAATGACTAACTGCCATACATGCCTACTTGCATAATGCATAAATTGGGGAATTAAAATGCAGTCTGCACAGCCTACTTGAACATGCTGCACTTGCTCTTAATTGCCACTATTTTGCATGAGAAAGTTGGCTTCATTATTTTGAATGTTGTTTAAAAGTTACAGGCATCAAGAAAAGCAGAAGGAGAGCAGAAAAGCCTTCCATGCGATTTATACTGTTTGTTTCTGTCAAAGATGAAATAAAAACATCTTGTCACAGTATGTGCCTGAAAAGTATATTAAAAATACGGAAAAAGAAATAGGCCATCTTTGGAAACACTGAATTTTAATCAGGTACCCAAAATCCATTTTAGTAATGGTTTAATGTTGCTTCTATATATTTATGACTTCCTAATGACAGAAGCATTTTTAACTCATTCTTTCTCATAAAACACTGGACAAACACAAATAACTCAGTGAAAGGAGAGAGCAGGTGGCATTTTTATTTAGGTGTTTTCTCTCTTCAATATTCTTCAACCTGACCTGTTTGGGCCATGCAGACCGCGCTCTGCTTGAGATAACACCACTCCACCACAAACTTTGCAGGTATTTCATATTCCAGATAATTAAATGTGCCTTCTGCATACTCAAAAATGCTCTTTGCACTATAAGTGGTTAATCATAGTGTCCCACTAATATCAGAGCATCTGATTACTTCATGATCATTACTAAAGAGAAAGTTCTGTTGTCATTAAGACATTTTAAATGTATGTTGTGAGATCCTAGGGCTCGGTATTAGAAATAGAGCTAGCCTCTTCAGTTCTCTTATTTGTATATCAAAATGGTAATGAGAAGGACAGAAGAATTAAATAAGTAAAAAAGGCATTACTTTGGATACACTTATGAAGTAATGACACAGCAACATTCCACAGACAAATATCTTAGAGTTATTTGATATTCCAGGCAATTACGTATTGATATTTCATGACAATACACAAACAATTGGAGTGGACAAGTAAAATGGAGGCACATGTCAGTGAATAAAACCAATCAGCTAATAATTAAGCTAATAGCTGATGGAGTAAAGGAACATGGTAGTCTATTTGGATACACATGCCCTTTTCACCAGTCTTCCACAAACAGTGAAGACTGTTTTCCCTGCTTGTGCCAAGGGAGGCTTACAGGCTCATCTAATCACACTCTTGTTTCTCATCTTCCTAAAACTTTCCTGATTTAAATACATGACAAATGGTCAATTTTTTCCAAGGAAAATACCATGTGGGGTTCCATAAAACTACTGCAGGATTAAGACATACAAAAATTCTGCCCAAAAGCTATTTTGCAGGATTCTAATTCTACCAAAGTAGTGGGATTTTATATGTTTGGAGATTTTGCTCTGCCAGTTCTCTAACGAAACCTTTGGGTACATAGCAATTTTAGCTATTCTAAGCATGTAATAAATGCACAAGGAGTATTTTGGATTCAGCTGACACCTGAAAGAATAAACTTCAACTTAAATGTAAGACTCATTACAAACAGACCTGATTCCCTTACCACGAGACTTTCGGGGAAAGCCTCAACACCCAAAGCCAGCAGCAGAAAGACACTCTCAAAAGAAATGCACAAAAAAAGGGAAATAATCCAGAGCTGAAGAAAGGAGCCAATCGGGGACTTTAAAAGTTTATTTTCCTGTTTTGTCAGCAAGGATCAAAGCAATGGGGCCAGCATCCCGCTCTGCTGCTTCATCCATTTCAGATCCAAACCTCTCCTCTTGTTCTGCACGTGGTGAGCTGTGAAATGCCCTGCACGATCCCTTCCCCGCACTGGCAGCCCAGCACCATGGCTCAGAACCACGAAGCCTGGCTTCTTTCTTAATGCCAGAGTTATTAATGCTCATAAAATTACCCATTATCCAAAATTATTTCACTAAGTAGAATTTAATGAGCTGATTATCAAGCTTGTTTTGATCATTGATTTCAGAAACACCATGTCAAATCTCTGTAAACAGCCACAACACAACATCCCTGGGCAGAAAGAAACGAGTTTTAAGACTATGTGGCACTTTATCTGCCAGATAAGATTTTCCCCCATCTGATAAATATGTTAACGAGCAGCTCCAACTACTGAACTCTCCTCAAGCCCTTGCAGGCCCTGCACGCCCTGGCCTGTCACAGCCTTTGCTCCATAACACAAAACCAGCAGTTTGCAGCTTTATGCAACCAGAATGCTGATTTCTTCAGCCCTACCATCGTTCTCCCATTTTAGGGAGCCATGTCCTTCAAACAAATAAAAAGGGAATATAGTCAGCATTCACATACAGAAAACTGCAGCTACTGCTGCAGCATGTACAGGGGTACTATGAGTGCCATCTCAGCTTTCCTGGACTCCGAGGCTGGTTCCCGAGAGCCAAACCTCGGCCAGAGCCGCCCCACTGCTCCCCTAGGTCCCTCGTGCCCATTCCAGGTGCCTACTCAGGGCTTCAGAACAGAAGCATCACTAGGAAATAAGAAGTGATTTTTCATTTACAACATTTACAACTAATTTTTAGTTAGGGCCAATGGTTACTGCCACATTTCGTGTGCATTTAACCAAAATCACTTAACAGCATTACCAGCATGCCTGCTTCAGGAGAGCTGTGCCCCTGACACATCATGGAAAGCTGAGGTTTCCCCTTTGCAAACCAGGCTACAGGCATCTTACACAAGAGCCAGCTCAGACCACATTCCCTTCCCTTGCAATTCCTTTCCCTTTTCCCCTGGACCTTTAATTCACATTCTCAAACAGCAGTCGCCTTTACGTTAAGGAAGGCAGGACTAGAAATCAATCTTCTCGCTTGAGCATCTCGTGTTCATGTGCCAAGTGCCTGCAAATCTGCTTAGCTGTAGTTTGCAAGCCCATGGTTGGGGTGGCTCTGTGTGACACGTGTCAGTCATCCCGTCTGACTGATGGACAGGCAAACAGGGCAGGATCCAGGGCAGCGATGCCCTCACCAAGCAGCCCAGTCGCAGCCCCCTCTTTACCAACGAGAAGGAACGTTTTTTAGCAATATAATCCTAAATCCTCCTCGCGATACTCACGCCAAGCGACCTGCGAAACTTTCCTAAGGGATGAAGGCACAGAAGGAAGTTCTGTTTTATCGCACGCTGGAACAGCAGCGGTGGCTCCGTGAGGCCGCCGCAGCCCCGCGCTCTCCTAACGCTCCCCGGGCCGAGCCAAGTGTATCGTGCACAGAGCGGGAGCCGGTGACTCAGCAGAGCGCTCCTGTTATCCTCAGGCATTATGGAAATGCCACATTTAACACGGGTTGAAGGTTTTCTAATCGGAATTCAGGCTCCTCGGCTCAATGTGACCATAAATTATCATTTGAAAGACCCTGGGAAGCTTTTCGTGTCCAGCCTAGTCCCTCGGGCTCTCTCCAGAGCTGCATGGCAGGGGCTGCAGTAAATAACCTCCGAGCACAGGGTGGCATCCAGGCAGGTTTTGGACATCTCCAGAAAAGGAGCCTCCACAACCTCCCTGGGCAGCCTGTTCCAGGGCTCTGTCACCCTCACAGTAAAGAAGTTCTTCCTCAGGTGGAGAGGTCAATAAATATCTATGACCAAGTCTTACCAAGTCCAGCCTTCCACAAATTACCAGAAATAGAAAAAAAAAGAGATTTGAGTATTTTCATATTTTTCATTTTTTTGGAATAACAGTGTGACACAGCAAAATCCTGTGAAGGTGAAACCTCTTTGTGCCGCCGCGCAGAGCCATGACCCCAAGCTGTACTGGGCAGCAGACCTCACCTGCCTCCCAAAATGTGGGGATTCCTGTAACTACTTCATTCAGAACCTGTCTTCATTTGGAAACGTATGGTGATATACAGGTGCTCGTTATGTCGTTCCTAGTGGCCGGTAGAAGCTCTTCTCATTGCAGTATCAACAGAACAATAAAGGTTAGAGACTGCCTGCACTGAACGCTTTCCCTTTACTACGCATGCCTTTTCAGCAGTAAAATCCATGGATGTTGTTAGCTTAGCTAGCAGTTACTTGTTTATCAAGCAAACAAACAGCAAGTATACAATGAACAGGGCCATATTTCTAGCTATTCTGCATCCAGCTTACATTTTCGTGGAAGCATTCAGGCACTTCAGGCACTGAAATGGAAACAACTGCCAAGGTCAGTGAATTATTCCCAAGCATTAATCTTATTTATGAACATATAGCGGCACTTAACAGGAACCCAGCAAACTGCCCTGATTAAATGCAAAATTTTTGCTTGCATTCCCCTTTTGAGCAGAAGAAACATTGCTTCTAAAATGCATACAAGTAGTTGACCAAAGTATTGTTATTTAGACATGCAGGCTTCATGAGGTATGCTGAAATCTCTCTTCAGTCTCACTGAAGTTATTGTATTGTTTAAACACTTACTGTCATCATAAGTGCTAATAGATGTGTCATATTGGCCTCACATTGTTCTGAGCACAAAAGTGTGGCCTTTCAAAAACATATTTTTGAAAATATTTCAAATTCGCATAGCCAGTCAAAAGCAAGACAATGATCTAAAAAGGTACTTGTGGAAAGCGCTCTGCTTCTCTTTCCTGCCACCAAAACTTCTTGAAATTCCCCTCTATCCGATCAAGGCTACTGAAATACTCCATTTCGGCAGGTGCAACGAGGCAAGATGCTGCACGTTCTTTGTGGTGAGGGTGCTGGCAAGGGGCAAGGAGCAGAGCTGGTATCTCCCTCATCTCCTCGCGCAGATGTTGCTCGGCCAGGGGTGCAGCAGCAGCAGCAACAGGCTCTGTTCAGTCTGGCAACAACCAGGTGCTCAGACACACGCTCTCTCAGTCATCTCAGGACACTTGATGCATTATTACTCATTAGTTAATTAATTAGTTACATGGTTAATGAGGGTTGTGGTTCATTTTCTTTCAGACACCTGTTAAAGCTGTCACCTCACGTGACCTAACGATGCTAACACACAACGCACACACAGCACAAAGCCACCGACTTCATCAACAGTGCAGATGTGCTCCTACCGAGACCTTTGCCCCAGGATAACCACCTACACTAACTGCTTTGCAATGACTTTGGGGATAAGACAGGTAGGTTATTTGCTTTTTAATCACAGTAAGGTAATTAAAAAGAATTGAATATCAGTATTGAGTTTGCACAAGCACACATAAAGAACCACATTTGCAGGCAGAGAATGGGCTCCCTAACCTGCATCGAGACCTGGACCACCAGACGACTGTTGCCTAGTAGGTATAAAAACAATTTTATAGTTTTCTATAGTTATTTTCAAACATGGGCTAGTAACAGAAAACAGCTGGAACAAGAAGAGGAGATGAGGAATCAGGGGTTCTGGATCTTCCCGAAGCCCCCAACTTCATAATACACTAATTAAAAGGCAGCCCTTTGGGTTTTAATAACCTACATCTGTATGATACATAACAATAAATATTCCAAACACCACACAACAGATTTTTCTAGTAGAAGTCAACTTGTCTGACCGTGACTTTACAGCTTCAAATCAAAACCTTATTTGATTTGGGGGGGATACCTGCTAGCGATCTAAAAGGAGAGGGACATCACTAGGTATCAGCCAGTTCAATGGGAGTTTACAGAAATGAGCAAATCAGCATAGGTTTAGAACAGTCCAAGCCATAAAAAAAATAATTTAATGAGAGCAGCTGCCTATAATCACACACACACACCCTGCAGATACTTTCTCTGCCCTCAATCTTTCTTCAGGCCACAGATAATCACCTCTGGGTAAGCCAAGGCTGCGGCTCTGCTCTGAGTCACACTTGACCTTGTGAGAGTGTTTTCTGCAGCTGCCAAGCCCTGCACATTAACATGCACTACTCCAGCCTGAAACCCTTGGCTTGGAATGGAAAACATTACATGGATAACAGCAAAAAGGAGAGGGTACTAATAACTGCCCCTTAAAGCTGCACTCCATTGAAACAAAGGCGTTGAACAAGAAATAAGATTTGTGTTTTGAGGAATGGTTAGCTCCGATTTACACACCTTCATAAAAGTGTTTCTGTTCCACTGAACACAAGCATTTTATTATGGATGTAAAACAAAGAGTAGAATTATTTACTGTATTCACTCCTTGCACACTGTGCAGGAGCAAGCTACACTAGTAGTTAGGTTACAAACCTTAGCCGTACCCAGAGCACAGGTGCAGAGTTCCTACAATTACTTGTATTTTGCACATTTTTGGCAGCAAATCACCAGCCTGGAGTAACTGTAACAACACTCCTGGTCTTTCAGTCATGTGGAGCAGATACACAAACACTGCCCATTGCAATGGAAGGAAACTGGGAAGCCTCTATTCCTCCCACTCTGGACTGTTAAGAACAGGGTTGGAACCACCTTAGGGGGCTATTTAGTAATTACCTAGAGAATCTGCATATTCTTATCTCACTATTCATTGATCAGCTTTGGAAATCTCATCTGTAGTGGCTTTATCTATAAACAGTCCAATTTCACTTAATCAAGGTGTGTTTTTTGTCCGATTTTTACACTAACCCAGCAAAGAACAGGTTGCAGTCGCTGAGTGCTAACGTCACCCAGGATCTCACCAGGCGACTACGCGCTCTGCGTTTGCTACAGCAACATCAGCTCCAATTGCCACAGGAATCCTTCCTGGGAAGCAGCCTGGCACAAAAGCAATCACTTTTGACACGCAACCCAAAGCAGCTCCTCACTGGTAAGGAGACCAAACAGGCAGCACAGCTTACACCAGTCTGCCGCCTCTGCCTCCTTTTGTCATAGTGTTAAACAAGGATGGACAACAAGGCGCTATGCTGTTTTCCAAGGATTTTCTAGGCTATTTTATAACCTCAGCTTTTTGTTTGTTTTTTGTTTTCTAAGGAAAAAATCCCACAGATTCTATCTTGAAGTCTATTTGATTTCACACTTCCCAACTCTCACTAGGCCCCATTGCTAATTACATTATAGTAATTTTTACAGTATACTGAATTCTTGTTTTGAACATAATCCACTGCGTGCTTTTCAAAAGCTGAGATGTTCATTGACAGGCTTTTTCCTCCTACAGTCTAGCGGTCCTTTTTAATGCAATTCAGAGAAACATGCACAAACTTAAAAAAAATCACTACCAAGCCATTTCTCTCAATACAGAAGGAATTTGACTATACAAAGTTATCTACTGTGTGATAACTTTGTGTGCCTCCAGCCAAGCCAGCCCTTGCTATTAGGGGTGTGTTCACAAATGCAACCATGCATTTTTATCACAAAATCCCCAGCGTTTAGGCCAATTGGTATTCAGAGGCTGAAGTGAGCTCCAGAAAGCACAATCACCGAGAGCAGCTTTTGGCTCCCACACTTTGCTCCCAAATGCAACTGTATTCAGACACAGAGTTTTAATTTGGCCCATAATACTGGGGACAGCTGTGAAAATCAAAGCCTAATGAGTTTTTCCAATTACAAGTCCCCCAAAGCATTTGATTTACTCTCAACTCGATGCTTGGAGATTTGGGCTGTGGTCCCACATCCTGCTCGCAGTGAGGTGGCTTCCCCAGCAATGGATCCAGCTCCCTACAGCCGCTCGCAGCTCCTCATCCTCAGCACAACCCGACACAATTGCCCTTTTTAACACACAGGCACATTCACCCCGCTGCAGAGAGTGTCTTTATTTGCAGAAATAGCTCCTGAAACATAATGAAGAGCTGAAGACAGCAGAGAGCCTGCACATTACTTCCCTCTCTCCAGCTTCTCCTTTGGAGTCAGCAACCCAGCAGGAGAAAAATTTGACTCAAGCTGAGTACTCTCGTGTGACAGGATGCCAAGACGTCTGCACTTGCAGCATCATTGCATTATTCATAGTATCAGTGCTCTCCATTGCTCTCCCTCTCTCTATATAGACACCCTCTATCTACTACATACACATCTATGTCCACCAGATTTCCCAAGGTTTCTCCATGGAATGCTAGACAGAGGTGGGACATTAGGCAGACAGCCACATGACAAAGTGAAATCTGCAACTGGGTAATTTCAGATTCAGCAGAGTAATTCCAATAATAAACTGCTCAGGATACACACAAGGTCTGAGAGGCAACAGACACCTCATGGACTACCCCTTGGGGATCCCTGATCCTTATGTTTAAGGTTACTTAGGGGACAATCCAGTTAATGCTGCTCTGGCTTAATTTTATGCAGAAAATTCAATTTTCTTATTGGCTTCTGTTTTCCATCCTATTTCTGAGCCTTTTCAATGCCTTGAATGAAAAGTTCATCCATCTGCTCACACAAAACTAAATCTCAAAATGACTAATGGTGTTACCCAAAACAGCTGTCAGGTGGCAGAGCTGCAGCTGGCTACAGAAACGAGGGACTCCCACAGCAAACAGGCCATTCTCCTGCCTCCTCTCCAAGCCTGGTCAACCTTGCGATGCTGAAGAGCAAACTACTGTCACTAGAGAAATTAGAAAGCGAGAAAACAAATCAGGCCGCTAAAAAGAAACACATTTCCAAACTGTGCTCCACGTTTCCTAATGAAACGCCTTTCCCAGCCCACCAGAAATGGATGTATTTTGCACAAGGACAAGCGGTGTCACAGCTGTGAATAGCAAACATATGTTTTAATTCTATAGTCATTAGCCACAAACAATTTGGGAAGAAAGATGCCTGTCAAGTTATCCATTAGCAACAACAAAAGGCTTTTTCATGCCATAAGGAAGCTACTCCTCTGCTTAATCACTTTAAGTCTTGATTAATCAAAGAAAAATTTTCTTTAGCTGGGACTGGCCATTAGAAATACTTCCCATTCAACAGCAAGAGCCACAGCTTTAATTACAGCAACATTTAGTTTCCTCCCGTGAGTCTAAGTGCCAGTGAAGCCGCAAGGACCCCAAGTCGAGCACAGGGCCCCGGGAAGGCTCAGTTGGAGCAGTGTCACCCTGAGGCCCAACAGCAGAATCATCCTTGGCAGGGCAGCAAAGGCTGGAGGCTCCTACAGGGAAGATCAGGGCTCAGCACTGAAGCCCATCCAGGAGAACGGATGCACAAAAAAAAAAAAAAAAAAGCCATGGCAAATAGGACAGCAAGGCTGGATAAACAGAGACTGAATCTGGTAAAATAAGAATTTGCTGAAGCACACAAGCTGTCCAGGCATGCCAGGAATGCTGCCAGTGTTGCAACAGATAAGAGTTTCTAAACTGGGCTAGTAAATCATGGGGAAAAAGCACTTTTACCGCCTCAAAGGAAGAATCACTAAGTAATATAAAATTTCCAAGGAATATGAATAGTCAGTGATTCAGTAAGCCATTTGATGGTTCATATAGGGAGAGAAAAAGAGAGCTAGCTGAAGAAGAAAAATTTCAAGTATGCAAAAACATTATTAAAGGCAGGACTTGCAGTCTTGTAGCCAAAGATAGACCAAGCTTTATTGCATGTCTCAAGGGCTTAAGGTTACAGATGTCTGTATATTTTATATGGATGATCTCTTAAGAGTTCAGTTTTGGAAGACAAAGGCCAGCACCTAAAAATACCATTTCAGACCAGAAAGAGATGCCTATCAGCTGTGCGAACTGAGTCCACAAGGAGCCTGGCCAGGCAAGCAGGACCTTGGTCTGGATCGCTCCAAACCGGAGCTGACAGTCGGAGACCCGCTCCGGGCCGTGGGGCTGAGCGCCCTGCTCCGCAGAACGACCCTTGCTGAATTTTCCCGCCTGGATCCTGCTCCTCCGCTTGCCCAGCGGCCTGGCGAGCCGATAGGCGGGAGTTTATCCAGCCTGAGACTGAGGCTGCAACTGCTGCACTCAAGACCGAAAGTTAACCAGGGAAGAGGAAATCTTAGTGACTCTGCAGCATCACCCACCTCGCTCCCCTCTGGGGGGAAATATCCCACAGTGATTCACTGCGGGAGTTACTGCCCTGCCCTTCAGCTCCTGCCGCTCCAGCTCTTCCAGCCTGGCCCTCCGGGAACTACCCAATTTTAACTGAGGCGTAAGACGTGTGTTTGGAGAGAACAGAAAAGCTAACGTGGTAACAATGCAGGAAAATTGTACCTTTTTAAAAAGCCTGTAAATGTATCCTTTTAAATGTACATTTAAAAAATGCACTTTAAAAATGTACCTCTTTTAAAAAAAATCCTCCCCCCCCACACACGCTTTTTTATATTTCTCCTCTTCTGTTCCTCAATAAGACAACTTAGTTTCAGCTGAATTGTTTTATTCCACACCACTGCAGAACGCAGTGCTGACTGTAAGCATAAACACATTATTATTAACTCCTACGCCATTTTATACTGAAGACAGTGTTGCTTCTTTAATGGCACGTGAACCTGCCACACTGACTCTAAAAGCGGCGCCTGAGGAACCATTAGGTCTTTTATACAGTATTTAGGACATTTTTAAAAGCTTTATCATTTATCCTCTAATAGTTCCATCAGGATCATTAAATCTATCAGGTAAATAGGTCTTTAGAATACATATATAATAATATATATATATTCAAACCACACATTAGTGGTTGCTAATGCCTGAGAAGATGCTGTTATACTCCACTGAGTATACTCTTAAAGCATATTGATATGCACATTAAAATGCTTATAAATAATCATATTTATCCCTCCTGAATGGCATCTGCTTTCAGAGTTAAAAGACCATTTAATATGTTTGCTAAAATAATCAAAATCGTGTAATCAGGGCAACTTAAAAAGCATTAGAAATGTGCACGTTAAGTAAATTCCTTTCCTCTGTCCAAAAATGCTTAGGAGTGATACTCTCGTAAGTTCCCAGAAAAGTTGCAAAGATATTTCAACATTTGCCTTTGCTGCAGCGCTGTTGGCACTGCTCCACCCTGGAAGCTAGGCACTACACTAAAAATTGGGAGAAATACTTTATGAGCCTTTGCATAATAAAACCATCACCACAAATATGATTCTGACTTCATCCTTATCTGGAAAACTGTCTCTCTCAGCACGTTTGTATGATGTTTTTCTCAGTTTCTAGCAACAAGCAGTCTCGTGCTTTTGCAAATGGAAACAGAGCTGGATGAAGTTGAGAGAGTGGATTCAGTTGATGAACCAAGAGCTCCACATGACACATGAAATCTGGTCACCCCATCCATGGGCAAAGCTCTAGAATTATATACTTACTTATATGATCTCAAACTGTTTTCTATTGATTTTTCCTACACAGCAGTAAGTTTTGATTAACTTCAGTAATAGCAATGACTGTTTCAAAATGTCTTGAATTGATCAGATATAAGGATTTCCTATTAACCTGAAATTAAAGATATATTTCTTCTAGTATCACAATTACAAAATACCTTCTTCTTTGCAAAAGGTACAAATGAAAAGATTTTAAATCTTCACTAGTCATTGTGATGATTGAGAAGGTTATTAGGACACCAGGCCACCCCAAAGTTCATTTAATCCAGAAGAAAAATCCTCCCATGTTAACGCTTATTCCCAGTGCTGAATATCCTTTGTAGAGATGGGTTGTTTTGTTAGGACTAAACAGCTTGGCTTGTTTTGGATACCAAAAAATAACCCTCTAGTAGGAGCTGGGAAGTATGAAAGATTAATAATTATTTATCATAACCCAAAAATGCATATAAGCAAAGCCTCTGGAATAACACAAGCAATGAAATTTGAAGAATGCTTCAACACTGTTATTGCATCAGATAACAATCAAAAAGATATTTTTGTCATGTCTGATACGTATCAAACTAGGCATCCCATTTGAAATACTTTATCTCTTCTGACCTGCAGATCTTTAGCAATGCTGGCCACCACATGACCTTTCATTTTACAGGCCTTTCTAGAGAAATCAGACAATTTGGCCATTTCAACCACAAATTAACCAGCTTCAAAAGGATTCTACATCATCTGCTAAGGAAGAAGTGCAAAGGGAGAGGAGATCAAATTGCTATTACAAATGCTCATCAAAAACAAACAAACAAAGAACAAAACAAAGATAATCTTCCTTAATGAAGCTAAATCAATATTACAAGGTTTTAATAATCCACTTCATGAAAAAAAAGAGGGCTGTTTGTTTTCAAATAATCCTGTGTCAAATTAACTGTTTAATGACAGGGGGGAAAAAAGTGCCACTTAACTGTGCAGGAGAGCACACGAGCTCTCCTAAGGCAGGATTTTCTATCTGCTCTTTGGGTTCTGGTGCGTCAGCAAACAAAAATGACTTCAGTGTCACCTCCAGGTAACTCTCTAAACTTCATTTTCAATAATGGCTACAAAAACAAGACATTTGCTCATCCTGCTTTTATGACGAGGAATTTGTTAATTTTTCCAGCCTTATCTGATGAGAGACTGGTGCCACATTGCAGATCACAGAAACTTGGATTTCCTGCATCCCTTCAACTTCACCTAACTCAAAGCATTTTTCTAATAGCATTGCCTCTAAATATAAAATAAATATAAATAAATATAAAAACTGTAAATGAAACACGAGTGCAAATACCCCAAAAAAATCTCATTCCCTAATTTTTATTTTGGACTGCTATGAAGCCCAAAACAGCCAACAAAAAGTTTCAATAAGCTTTGGAGCTGACCCTTAATGTGCATTTTGAATAGTGACTGAAAAGCATCTCGAGTGAAATATTATGTATTCAATCTAACATTACAGAATCTGTCACTAAAAGATCTATCTCTTAAGAGAAATCCAAACATCTGAGACCATCTCTTGCAGGGCAAAAAGAAACTCTGCTACAAAAACATATGTATGCACTACATACGTGTGTTTGCATAAGATCATATACAAACTCATTTAAAATATATCTTAGGAGATGCCATAGTTTGCATGCTGCTATTTAAATAGTATGGGGATTTTGTAAGAGAGGTTTACTCTTGCTCTCCTCCCATTTTATTATGGAAGGTTTATCATCAATATTAAAGTTTAATTCCACCACAGCTGTGCATTAATAGATTCGTGAACTTTAATGCCCTCCCTTCGCCATGCATTGCACGCAATTGTTAAACTGCAGTTCCATAATTTCCAGTAGTTCTCTTATAAAAAGGGGATTTTAGAAATATTTCGAAAGCACTGAGTCATTTTGATGCACCACATTTTGCCTAATTTTAGATGTCTGCCATGCAGAAAATTGAGTTTTATGGTTTCCAGAGTAAAAACAATGAATGTACACCCCAAGCTCTCATAGCCTGTTCTTTCGCAAACAATTTTGCTAATCAAGTATGGGATTTTTTAGTACATTTATTATGTATTGCTAGCTGCTACAGCATCCCTTGCAGTTTCATACATAATCACTTGCTTTTCTACCCTTTCATTATTTAAAAGTCAGCAGTTGCTTTGTGCTGCAAGCTCAAGGTTGGGATTCATTTCCAACTAAGGATCAGCCCACTATTCCAAAAGCTTTTAATACTTCCCACAGGTCAATGTTTGTCCTAGGAGTCCCCTGTGCTTCTCATTTCATGCCAAGGTATTGGAAAGAGGAAACAAGCTGTCTCGTTAAGCAGCTAATTAGCACAATGTCACTTTATAGCTCTTTTGCTTCTTCCCTCATGCGTCCTGGGCACCGAGAAGAGATTCAAGTAGGGAGACTATGGGCAGCCAATGCACTAGAGGAGGAATGAGATAATAAAGAAAGTCAATGTCGAGAAAAATTATTGAAAAAGGGACGGAGAGGGAAGAAAATCTGACAGCTGGACATGGTCATCGCTAACAGGCTAGGTCATAGCTAGCAGACCATGTCTGGAGACGTGGCCTGCAAAAGCACAATCCATGTGATGTGCAGTTTGACCGGACACGTTGCAGCAATCACTGCACACTCAAACAGCGTGAGGAAACACATACGACTAAGTGTTTCCCACCCAACAGAGGGAGCACTTCCCTCCATCGGCATCATCCACGTCTTGCTACAGCGGATTAATGCCACCCACCCCTTTGGGACGAGGGACAGCTGCAGTTTCTCACCTCGGGGAAGGCTCCCTTGCATACACACCTTTAAACCTCAAGGCGCCCATGTGTTTAACGCTTAACACGCAGCTAAGACACCAAACAGCCATAGGGACAGAGCCAGCAGCGCGGGACCAGGGCAGCTCCGCACATTTCCACCTCACCAGGAGAATTATCTGCTGGGAAGGAGACACCCAGCACGGGGCACAGAAAGTCACCCCAGAGACACGGGCAGCCCAAGCGCTGCCGGCAGCGGGAAGCAGGGGGCACACGGAGCACCCTGCGGCCACCAACCTGCCCTGGCCGCCACCGCTGCCGAGGGGACAACACCCCGCTGACCAGTAAAGCCCTCATTTAATACAGGATTTATCTTATTTGGCCGCCTGTAATTGCCTCACCGCTCAAGAACAGCTGGCAGAGACCAAGAGACAAAGCAGACTCGGTCAGCAGCAAGAGATGGTTTAGTTCATTTTTTAAGGTCTCTATTTTATTTAGCTTCTGCTGCCATCTACAGCAGCCGCCGCTGCCATGCACCAGCAGAGGAGGAGCCGGCAGCGGGGCTGCGAGCATGGCGGCCATGCCAGGCCTCAGGGCCGGGCCTCCCCGAGAGCATCGTGCTCCATGGGGTCCCTCTCCGCCTGCGGCTCCCCGGCAGTGCCAGGGGCACCTCGGCCACCACACGCAGCGTCTGGGCACGTCCGTGGTGGCTGCAGGCTGAAGGACAGCGCGTGTAGAGATCGTGACTCACACTCGCTGGCTCCTGAGCGCCATGAGGGACCTGGCTGCGACCTGGCTCCCCGAGAGCCCAGGGCAACCAACACGGGCGTGTTTTAGAAATGCAACCAAACTTACCAAAATTGCCTGAGCTAAACCAGTTTCCTGGGTTATTTGGCAGCCCAGCCCCAAAACGAAGAGGCCCTCTCCCTTGTGCAGCCTGCGAGCACCCGCTCACCCCATTTAACAGGCTCTCTTACACCCCTGCAACCTAACTTCTCCCAAAACTTAACACCTGCTCATGGCACAGTGCAGTCTGTCTCCTTTTGGCAGGATAAAACTGCAACAGGAAAAAATAGCAAGTGAAAAAAAATCATTCATTTTAGTGTTAAAATTATCACACAAACAACCAGTGTAGGAGACCCAGGCTTGGCACTAGCAGCAGCTTCCCAAGGCCAACGTAGGGGACAGCTGCCCCTTCCCGTCTCCTCGCCAATGTCCACAGCCACAACACTGATTTTCTGGGCATTTGGCATAAATAAGGTGCAAGGAAAGGAACTGGAGTCATTCTGCTGCCCTAGGACCTGCCTTTCCAGCTTCCAGCTCTCTTTAGCCTCTCAAAGTGCAAATACTTGCTCTAAGACAAATATAGAAATATTTTTAACTACTCTTATCACTTTATGATACAACCAAGATGCTGTAGCATTCTCTCTGGGTTTGGTCTATATCAGCTTTGAAGATACCAGTTCCTTGTGATTTCTCTGAAAGACCTTGAGAATTCTCCATTAGTTGAAGGCATCCTATTCTATCACACACCTAAGAACAGATCAAACATTTTTTTTTTTTCCAAGATCAAGAGCACATGAATTTCAGTAGAAAATACTAATTCACTGATTTTTCACTCCAGGACTAAAAGCTCCCATGTATGCCAGTAGTTAAAGGATTAGTGAGCATAAATATGTTAATATATATTTCCCTATGTTTAAATACATAGAGCTAATTAAGAGAAAATTAGAGTACTAAGCACACATGAATTTCCCTTAAAAAATCTCTTCTGGCAATCGGAAAGGTGCATCTTGTCTACACAAAATGTCCTAAAAGCAGTTTGCCCTTGATTATCATTAATATGCTGAACGCTTCCCTTTGCATAAAACAAACTCATATTTTTTGCACAACTGCTGGAAATTAAATGCTCTGGAGTTGATGCTTAAGTGCCTTTCTCCTACTTGTTATGCATGCAGGATCCACAAGGATATGGATTGTTTTTAAGCCAGTGGTTTGTACTTCTAACAGCTTGCTGCAGCGTAGACATGAAACCTTGCAAATCAAAAAAAGCCCTTTCCTGAAATAAGCTTCTTAAAGTTAAGTTACATCTAAAAAGTGCAGCAATATTTCATTAGGAGCTGAAATCTGTTAGTTAAGAGAGCCATAAAGTCTACCAAAATCATTAGCATTTTGATCCTTTTGCATATTTTTTGCCTAGACCCAAATATAAATATATAAACCATTTAAAGATTGCATCATTAGGATGGCACATGAGCTATGGAAAACCAGCTGAACATGCATGAGAGGACTGCAGACTGCACTAACCCTGCTATACGTCAGGCTATAGGAGAAGGCAGCAGCAAAAGGGCTTCAAGCACGTTGTACTTGAGAACAAATGAGAGTCATCATAGAAAAACATTAAGAGCATCTACATTGAAAAGGATAGGCAAAACTTCTGCCCAAAGTACATTTCTGAAAACTTCCAGCACACTCTTTAGCAATTAATTTTTTCCCTATACAAAAGCAGTTATTAAATATGAAAAGAGAAAGTGACATAAATGAAAAAATAAAAAGCCATTACTTGCCATTTCAGTAACAGAGCTTTTTCGTTTTTAAAGAAAATGGAGTATTACTGCACATAACTGCAGACATAAATGTCACTTTGTTCACATTCAGTATGTGCATCAAATGCAGTTATTGCTCGTAGGCCATCAGCTATAACAAATGATAAAACCTGTCAGCTTCAGTCTTTACTGCAGAGAAAAGGTAATATAGGCTTTGGTGGTTTGGTCTCGTAATTAAAACAATCACTACAAATTTATGATATACTCTAAAGTCACAAACTCATGTCACCAAGCTGCAAAATTATAGAAGTAGACATTTTTATTAAAATTACTAGAAGTAGTCTTATTTCTTGGAAACATGACTGAATTTTTTCAAATAAATAAGATGGTGACAAAGAAAATCTCATAGTTGAAGTGCTCTTTTGGGACACAGCAAGCTGCAGTTAGCTCCCAGTTCTGTTAAAAAACAATCTCAGCAGGCTATTATTTAAGTTTGGTCATGTTCAATCCAGTTCCCATTTGTAAAGCAAGAATAAAGCTTCATCCTATTTTTTTCCACTCAAAGCATCCATTTTAAGATGAACTTGATTAAACAATATTTTTTCTGCCTTTATAGAGCATGTATTGCAATAGGCTGCCTATATTCACAGAGCAAGAGCATGACAAAAAGCCAACTGCTGACAAGGAGCTGACAAAAAGCCTCATATTTGGACACCTCAAAGAGCTCCACAAAGCACTGGAAACATCACAGTGGTAACAGATTGAACGTTTTCCTGCAGACACTGAAGGGAAAAGCAGGCGTGCTAAGAAAAATGTCCCAATGGATACGTGACTTGCAAATCTGCTTGGGACTCCAGGGAAAGCTAAAGATGATATTAAAATTATAAAAAGATTGTGCTAAAAATAAGGCACAGGTGTCAGGTTATGGTCTTTTTGGCTTCCTACCAACCTAAGCATCAAGGGACTTCGGATTCAGACCCCAGGGCCCCGATCCACACCCAGCTTGCTGGGAATGGCTCACTCTGCTGGAGCAACAGCTTGATCATAATTCATTATCTGATCTGGGTTAGTGCAGCTGGTCCGTAATTAGAAACCATTAATAATAAAAGCAAACAGGCTTATTATGCTTTGACTAAAATTAAGCACCAAGCAGCTTAAAACAGAGCTTTTACAGTTCACCACTGTGATCTGTGCCAGTCAGGAATATCGGAAGTATTTAGGCATAGAGAGATCTCCACCCCAGTTAGAGCCCTCACTGACGCTATGGAGTGTTTTGGGAACCTCGGCCGGCTTTTCACATTCCCCATTTTTCAGAGTCAAATGGTTCATTCTATAAAAACTAAGATCACTTTTAGCAAACCAGCCTAAAAATACAGCATCCAAAAATCACCTGCAGTCTTAAGCAGCTCCCATAGCTGACTGATCATGGTGGAAACATGCACTGGGAAAACAGGAGTGTTTCTTACTGGGGGAGCCTGGGGAGTCCCATCTTCCTCCGCAGCAGGATTCTGGAGCAACACTTTATCCCTGTAGCTGGTCACAGTCATGATTAACATTATTAATTGGAGGAAGACCATTGGTGAGGGTAGAATAAAATGGATTGCTTAAAGAGTTCACACCATTTTCTTTATTCCCTTCATTTTTTTGATAAAGTAGCAACCACTGCTGAAATCCCAGAGCAGCACCCGCAAGGATTCACATTCTGAACACACGCTGAAAGTCACCATGTCTCGCTGTGGTGCAAACCCTGGGAATGAATGTGCTGAGCATTTTAGGTTTAAAATAATAACGGAATAACAAACATCCTTATTGGACAGGGTCCAATTCCAAAATAGATGGGGGACAGTGGGAGGGAAAGCAGCACATAGCACCTCGTTTGACACGTGCTCACAAACTGCTGTCCCTGGGGCCAAGCAAAATCCCAAAACTCACCTCTTCAGGGAGCTACAAAACCAACAGTCCCAGCTTTCCTGAGGATACTGCTGTAGATAACAGCACTATTAGAGTGCCACGTTGCCCAGGAGCAGCATACGGGTTGGAGAATTTTAACAGATAAACACCAGCATTAAGACTCAGACAAGCGCCTTCCATAAACCTGCACCTTCTGGGAAAGGCCAAGTACACTGATTTACCTGGCCAGCCACATCACGTAATTACCACAGGCATCAAAAGATAATGCTTCTAGTGAAAGGCACTTTAAAAAACGGTACCCAAGACATTATGAGACACCGGTAAAGCTGGAGCTGCATCAGGTTTCTTTAGCATCAAAGCAAAGATACTTGCAGCTCAGTTAAAATTTAACCAGCAGGGTTAAAATTTATATCTCAGACCCAACAAGCTTGCTTCCAACCAAAGTGAGCTCACAAAAGTGAGCAGAGGGGCCAAGGAAGCAATTTGCCACTCTATACCATGCCCTGAGAGCAAGGTGACACCCTATTTAAAACTACTGAGCAATTTTCGAAAGGTTTCCACAGAGCAGGGCTTTAAACGTACTTGCTGAGCTGAGATTTGCTCATCTTTTCTACATCACTGAAAACCCAGAAAATCATTACTACCTTTATAATTACAGACCTCATTTGGGGCTTGGGCTCAAGGCATTCGCGAGGAGCTGCGGAAAGATGCTCACAAGTTTCAGATCATAAAGCATTAAATAACCATATTAGTCAGCACGTTTCAGGTATGTTTTGCAAATAAATCACCACTGAGATACGAAGCACGAGCTGGAAATGCCTCCAGTGATTTGTTACACCCAAATTTATAACACAAACAAAAGCCGAAACAAACTGCTAATAAAAGATTAGAAACGTCCGTGAGGACGTTCCACGTCTGACATGCCACAGGAAATAAAAAACCACCTCACAAGGCGCCTTATCTCAACCCTGCCGTGCAGACTGCTTTGTTTTGTCCAAAGTGCTTCTTGCTCCCTCCAGCACCAACGCAGGCCACCTGATTCATTTCCTTTTTTTGCTAGGGGCTGCTGCAAAAATTGGTACTCAGTGAGGAGGGGAAAGCAAACCAGAGAGAGAGACTAGGAGGAAGAACAAAGATTTAATCAGTCTCCTGTGCAGTTATATCTTACATTAGAAAGGATCTCAGATGGGAGGAAAAAGAAGTTTTGAAACATTAAACGTTAATGAGTAGATCAGTCAAAGATATTGCTGTATCAACTCCGAGCTGAGCCTCACCAGGGAGAAAAGCAAGTTGTTCCATCAATCTCCCCAAATAGGTATTGTCATTCATATTCTTCTTTTATTACATTTACCTGTCTTGTGTGTACATGAAAAACATCCCGGTGATATTAATCAATGTCAACACAGAAATTAAGATGAAAATCTTCCTAAGTTCCTCACATCCGAGGGGAACTGCTTATATTTATTTATTTGCAGCTTTTCACGGACTCTGCTGCCTACATGGCCCTGCACAGACTGCCATGCATGGAGTAGCTCAGCGCCCAGGCAATGGTTCTGAAGGGGCAAAATGCACTTGTCCATGGCCACCAGCAGACACCTGCACATAGTTTGCAGTGCTCACATGAGAAGTGGGTGAACTTTGACCACTGAGCCTAACTAATGTCAGAAGACAAAGCTGCAACCCTCTGAGATAGATTTTCTTCCTGCTTTAAGATAACCGTTTCAGTCACTTCCTGCTTATTATTTAGAATAAGCTGATCTATTTCTGTGAAACTTTTCTGCAAGCCCCCCCGTTGCCATGTCATTAGGTTGATTATCTTCAAATAAAAGAGAGCAAAGAGTAGCAACTGGCCACTGTTTGGGAATATTTGAGCAAATTTTACCTCCTTCTAGCTGCAGAAGGGAAAGCTGAAGGTCCTTGGGGAGAAATCAGCTGAAAATTTCCTGCTGGCAAATCGTGTTGGTTCCAGATCTGGAGCCACGAGACACTGGCTCTCGTGGTATCCAGGCGATTGACTAGAAATGGCTGGGATGGTGGCTATAAAGCCCCACTGTGAATGGAGCATGTTGACAGCAGAAACCTATAAACGGTTCATTAAAGAGAATGTTAGATGCTTTCTTGCTAATTATGCCTAAATAAGATAAGTAAATGATGTGTGACATTGCTCACTGAATGAATCAGAGACCAAAGTGGAATCCAAAGCTCTTCCACACCATTGATAGTTCTGCTGAGCACTAAGTTCTTTAATAAAAGAGAGAGAGAGAGAGAGAGAGAGAGAGAATATATCTACTGATCAATTCTTATACAGAATGCACACACCAGCTTTCTCACTTTAATCCTCAAGTCAAAATATGTTTACATTAGCTGTAAAAGAATTGATTTACAAAAAATGGACATGACCCAACAGTTGAGGGGGCTACGCACCTGGCTGCACAGTCTTGCTCTCATCTCAAGGCACCTGCAAGGCTGCACGTGCTGCTATTTGAAGACGTGCAGCACTAGATGCACATTGAGGGCTACAACCTGCAACAAGCCCAGGCTTTCAGCTCAGCAGTGCAAATGATCTCCAAGCCAGCCGAGATGCTGGTGAGACACAGTCTGCTCAGCCTTGGGTCTCAGCTTCACCTCAGGCCAGGCTCCATCCTCCGGTGAAATGCTGAAATTACAGAGCTGTTGCTTACCCATCATTTAACCCCTGAGACCTGATCCTCTAAGCTTTCCTGATCCTCTAAGCTTTCTTTGACATATAATGAAATTTTCAGATGACCATGGACCCAGAGACTGCCCCTATCCGAGCACTTACCAATGTGTTAAGCCTGAACACCCTGAACAGAGGCACCAAATTACAAGTCTCTCAAATCTCAGGAAGGAAGTCTGTGCTGAAGCAGGGAATAGTGCCTTCAATCAGTGCGTTAACACGCCCTACCCCTGGCTAAGTGCTTTTGCTGTGAGTGATAACCACCTAGTTTACGAAAAATATAAACAAACTGAAGAGCTTTTTATAAAGCTCTTTTAAAGAATATCCTACTGAAAATTTTACCATGGTTACTAAAGAGGTGTGACTCTTTGGACTGTGTGTTTCTTGGAAAACCACTATCACATCTAAACTACAGCATTTTCAATCACATATTAATTGACTATTTAAGGAATGAAATGCTTCTTTTGCAATGATTTTTCATTTTGACGCAGGCAATTAACTGAATTCATGGCTAAAAATCTACAGCTCTTGGAACTGCTAGACAATTAGTGAGGCTTAATAGAAATCCATGCATGACTTGCTATTGTAGTCATATATCAAAAGGTAAACTAATGCTGACTAGCTCTCCTCAGACAGTAAGATCTGCAAGTTTCTGTTTAGAAGTCTGCTACTAGAAGGGTTTTGAAAAATATTTCATCATTACAAATAGCTCCTATATGACACACTGGAAATATTTTTACCAAAAACCTTGTTGGTCAAAGCCACAAACAAACATGTTGCTTTTACAGCCTACACAGAAAAATTTTGGCCTTTGCCCAAGGTAAGAGTTTGCTTTCTATGGAAATCTCCTTTCTGAACCCGTTAAGATTTCTTCTTCCAGTTCAAAACTCCAGAAGCATCTCAAAACTGAAGCATCTGAGCATCTCTAGAATTAATAACCTGACGCTCTTCTGATGTATTTTACATCACTAATTCCTTAGATTAACCTATTTACCAAAATCTGCCAAATTGCCAATCTACCAAAATGAGCTTAGGTATTACAGAAGCTTCTAATTTATTTCTTTAAAACCTGACCCAATTCACCACATTCTGACAAATCACAATTGTGACTAAAATCATCATCAAAAAAAAAAGATGAATTAGTGCCTTATTTCTTCTGTAGAGAAGGATGTGCCAGCTTCATCCAGTGGGAAGACTCCTAGCAAGTGCTTTTGAGATGTCATGCTCATACTTATTTAACCATAAAAGTGACATCCAACAGGCTTCCTCTTCCCCTCCCAAACACACTTTTTTCCACATTCTGTTCCTCCAATTCCCTTGTTTCTGATTTCCATCTCACCTCAGTTGTTCCTCTCCCTTGTTTTCTGCTCAACTCTGCCAGCACACCACCATCCTTGATATGTAATCTATCTAATCTCCTACTTCCTTCCAGCACTGCCTGTCCTTGGTGTTTCACCCCATCTTCTGTCAGCTCTTGTGATTTGGCCGCTCTAAACACAGTGAAAACCCAAACTTTGCCCCCATGTCACCACTCATGAAGAGCCCAGAGCACGCCAGCTGTCCATACTGCTGCACATACACATTGTTATCTCTCTCCTCTCCATTGTGCACAGACACTTTTATGTGACAACCAGATTTCCCCTTGGGGGCTCCCAGTTATCACCCACTTGTGAGGCTGCTGTTTGCACTGACAGTTTCTCCTGCAGCCCCCACATGCTACAAGGAGAACACTGCACTCCCAGTAACTGCTAACCAAGGGGAAAGTTAACTTTTCAGCTCAGAGCACCCAGCTGTCCTAAGAGCAGTCCCTTGTGGCACAAAACCTGGGGGATGCAAGTTCAGCAGCAGCAGCAGCATCCCCAGGGCCTTGGACACCAGAGGTCTCCTAAGCAGGGCTGAGGATGCAGGAGACCGTGCAGAGAAGAAAGTGTGGAGAGGGGGAGAAAAGTGTAGGGAAAACAGGGCCAAACTGAACCAGGTGTTTGGGAGGTCAATAAGAGAAATTCCCAGACATGATGCAGCAGAGCTAGGTGCCGAGATGCACAAATCCCCTCGGGACTTGGTATTCCCAACACTGCCTCGCACACACCTGTGTATCCGCACTCCACGCTGCTCCGTCAGCAATTTCATTTACAGAGCAGGGTTCTGCTGCAGGCCAGGCTCAGTTAAGGAGTAAAAAACTGTCCAGTTTTTGCCCATCACTCCCTGCTGTCACCTGCTTAGTAGACACCTGGAGCTGCTCAAACGAAAGAGGAAAGAGCCCGGCTCGCGAGGCAAGGAACAAGCTCTCCGAGCGGGAAGAGAAATGGCAAGGGCTGCAGCGAGCCCGTGTTTATCTGTTCCATCCATTAGAGGGCAATGCTACACACGGACAAGCCGCGCTTTGCTGCTGGAGTGGGTTTTTAAGATACCCATCACACAGTTGATTTTTAATGCTTAAATAAAGGAGAAAAATGGGGAAAAAACTTGTTATAAGAAGCCATTCCTGTTGTGTCTCTGGCCAGCTACACTATGCTTCATCCTTCATGCTCATAGCCACCCACTGCCATGAAGCAAACACTCCATTGAGTATTTTACAGTTAATATATTTTGAAGAGACAAATTGGGGCTAACTAGATCAAAATAACCATAATAAAACACTTGTTCCAATGTTTTAATTTAAGTTAATTAACTTAAATTCAAATCTAAAATTGAATCTAAAATTTTCTTAGCAATTTTAAAGGTTTCAGCCAGGATATAAAGTGACATGGAAAGAGAGAGGTCTTTACTCCAATCTTGGTTTGGGTGCAGATTTTTATTTAGAAATGTTAGAATATTTCCATTCTAGATCTAGTGCCTGCATTACTTATTCCAAAAGCTCATAAAAGGAACATTCATGGTGAATTATTACAGAGTCAGAGTTGCATTTTAGCAATAAACTGTGTAACAGGAAATATTTTCCTGGTAATGGCAAAAACATAATCTTTTATAGTCCTTATCCTGCCAGTAACGTAAAGTGCTCTTGATCTCTAAAACAGTAGAAAGAAAGAAAGAAAGAAAGAATAAGGTTTTAGCAACAGAATTGTTCTTTACAAGATCTCCCCATCTCGAAGTCCAACCAAACATCCCCACGTGCATTGCACATGCTTGCAGGAAGCACGCTCTAAAACATTCAGTATAAAACATGAAGATGAATAAACAAAATTGTTGTTCAATACTGAATATCAAGAGATAAGATGTCATTTAAAATTCCAAACCACTAAAATTTGTTTGCCACAATCAGGAGTGACCCAAGGGAAGTCACACATTTCTCCATGTCTCAGTTTCTGTCTTCTATGCAATAAAAATTGTCTATTACATTCCTCAGATTGATAGTTTGAGATCTAATCCAGCTGGTGCCCCAGACAGGTGCCAATAACTAGAAGTGAAAAGCGTTTATCCGGCCCAAGAAAGGCCTTTTAGAAACAATTGGGTTTTTATAGGTTTGTGTCAGTCTGAAAAATCTTTGAGCAGAAATAGACTAATTAGGATTTCTTTCCATGTAATTACATCGAGGATCTAAGCTACCTTAGCTCCCGGCTCCAGGGCATCTGCCCAGCACCCTGCACAACTGCAGCCCCTGTGCTCCAATAGGAGAATTAAAAAACACATAAAACAATAAAATACTATTAGAGGTAGAATCATTTAAAAGTTCTTCTCAATTTCTTAAAGTCTTGAATGTTGCCTATATCCCAGCACTGCAGTCACTACCGAGGCAGCTTTGCCTCCAGCTCCCTGGGGTTTTCTCTATCCTTTTGCCTCTCCCCAAGCTGTGTATTTCGGTAAGATAAGGACTGGTTTAGTAGATCTTTATTTCTCCAGAGAACCGTTTCCCCAAAGGGCTCACAAGTTGGGCTTATAGGAATGAGAACACAGCAACGAGTGTAATTAAGAAATTCCAAGATCAAGGAGAAAATTCAGACTTCATAGAGTCCAGCAGCGCATTCAGGTTGCTCCCCTGCCTGCGCTGCAAGCGCAGCACTGCACAGAGCCGGAGGCAGCTCCTGTGCAAGTCACCCGGGCGCTGTTGTGTCCCTGCACCTGTAAGCGCCTCAGAGCGACCAGGACTGGCACGTGGGCAGAATCTCCCAAGCTAAACAGCAAACTTTGCCTTGTGGCTTCTGTTAGCCGCAGTGCAAAGTGAATGGTTATTTTTTTTTTTTTCCAAATAATCAAAGGTTTCATAAATTACACTGTTCCATTGCAATTTTTTTTTTTTTTAATCTCAGTAGCAGCTGAACTGCTTCACCGAGGCCCTAAGGCCATGGGTCAGCTATTCAGTTGCATGTTGTTGCCTTCCAAGTCTACAGTCTCATAATATAGAAACAAGTGATGAATCTTAATGAAGTTAGGAATCCATCCTTTTCCAAACTGAAGGATAACTGCTAACATGGCAAGGTACCTAGGGCCAACCCAGCCACACGCTGAGGTACAGGCAAGAACATCTGGAGGGTCTGACCCTCAGAACAATAGAGCACGTAACGCTTCCCTTGCAAACTGTCACTAGCCTAACACCTGGGTCACCCAAATAACTCCTTTAACACCTCTGCTACAGCCTGGCACCACAGAAATGGAACTAGACCCATTCTACTACACTCACCGTTCTGGTGCATCCTTTCCTCACGCTTCCTCCTGTGCGCTCTTTGATGAGAAAAGCTGCCAAAATCTAGGTGTGTAACAGCCAAAAATGATTCTCTAGAAATCACAATACTTAGCATTACAGTTCAGTGTATTCATAGTGATTATGTACATTACTTAAGAAAGCAAATTTTTATCATTTTTTACTTCCATATTGCTTTTTTCCAAGTTAGCTTCAGAAAAGCATTTACAGGTGGCGATTCCTCAGATCCTTCAATAATACTTTAATAGACTCTGAAAGTTTCTTTTCCAAACTCCTTACTAGGAATGGACTAAAGTTAAAATGTATCACAGTTTAACTGCCATCCCAATAAACCTTTTCTTTTTGAGCCAGAAATAATGTAAGCCTCTGCAGAGCAAAGTTCAAAATGAAATAGAGAAATAAACTTCAGCAGCAACAAAGATTCATTCCTCATGTGTGGCAATGTTAATTTAAAAAGAATAATTGAAATGCTATTATAATAATGCAAGTCCCTTTTTCTCTTGCAAGCCAATAAAGTTTATGTATATCAATACACATAAACACGATCATTTGGATGCAGTTTAGAATAAAACATAAGCACACACATTAGTAATACTATTTTCTCAAAACACCATCTTTTTCTAGATCTTCACATCTCACCTTTGCTACCAACAACTCCAAGCAGATCCTGTCCTATCCTAATCCTATGCTTCCCAGATTCCTTGCGTACAGTTTTCGCAGTTGACATTTCCCCACAAATGGGCCCATGTCTATAACTTAAACTGCTGTAACTGTGCAAAACTCAAAGTTTGACTTCCAAAACAATTCTGGAATTGAAGCTTGGCTCTTGCTCAGTAAGTGTTGCCAACTTTTAATTACGCATAGTTCAGGAGAAAAAAATAAAGTATAAGTAATCTTCAATGCCTCATGATCAATAGGCTATTAAGATAAACTATCTCACACAGCAAGTCATCTCTAATTTATAAAATGATCTCGGTCCTGCATGAATGGGTGGCATAATTGCACTAGGTATTTTGCCTGACCCACAAGGACCTGAACAGCCTGACGCTGGTGCAGAGCAGAACAGAGCCCTTGTTCCTCTATTCCAGCTTTCCCTGCAGTGTGCACAGGGTGTTTTTGAGTGAGGAGGCAACAAGCACATCTGTGGGAGAGGAGCAGAGTGTTACAAGAGAAATGAGAAAACACAGCTCACTTTTTAAAAGACACCAAGTACATAATTACGTATTTAATACCAAAGAAAGAAATTTAATCAACTTTTGTTAAGGAAAGAGATACCCCTTCTTTGCGTTAGGTGCTACCACCAGTTCCCTCAGGTCTCCAAAAGTCTGAGCCACTCAACACACATCCTTGCAAGACACAATATACCAATGCTGACATGAACAGACACATGTGGTGGGTTTACCTCTTGGTGCTGCTAGCTACATGCTGACAGAGGGGCTTGCAGCTTCATAGGAAAGAAAGCTCCTGAAATCTCTTATTTAATACAATTTTAGTATTCAAATAGGTATCGTACTCAATATCAACACTTCAGTGAGATATATCTTTATAATGTCCGATTTAGGTTAAAACTTTGCAAAGAGAAGTATAGAAGCTATTCAGAATCTCCCAAGCACACAGCAAATCAGCTGCAGAGGTGGAAAGGGAAGCACCATTTCCACCTCCTGTTGACTGCTAGCAGAGGATGCTGTAGTAGCACAAGCCAGATGAGTAACAGCTACTGCTCCCCGCTCACGCGTCCACACGGAGCAGGGTGGCCAAGCACGCAGGTTCACCACGCAGCCTCAACAGGGCATAAATCTGTTCTTCTAATATGGCTGTTGTGCAGAAGGTGCCATTTAGTAGGTGCTCGGAGCAGATAGCAGAGGAACACACTGATGAACAGCAGACATGCTCATTAGAAAAGGTCAGAGGATTGCTTCAGCATAATGAGACTGAAATTTATACATGCAGCAGGTGCATCTGCACCATCTGAATGGCATTAGGAGGGACTTTATTGTACACGAGACAGAAACGCTCCCCCAAATTTTGTTCTCGGGAAAAATCTGCTCTCTGATCAAGATTTTAAATGGTCCTCATGAAGCTGCAGGCTCGCAGTGTGCGACACGCTGCCTCCCGTTCCGGAGAGCACCAGTGTGAACGTGAAGCGGCGCCTCCACATCTGCTCCGCTGCCCTGCCGCCCGTCCCCTGCGCTTCCAGCCTGCTCAGCCAGCGAGGACCTCGGCTGCAGCACGTAGGCCTCGCTCATCCTCATACAGCAGCCTGCGCGCTGCCAGCAGCGCTAGGCTTAGCCTCTGTGAACACGCGCCTCTCCTGGTCTCAGCTTAGCGCCACCAAGGCGCAGGGAATTCGTACTCCGTTCCAGAAATAGCGCTAGGCCTCACATCGCCACAGCCCTGCCTACGCAGTCCAGACTTATTCCTCAAAACACCCAATTATGTTTAATACTCTGAAGAAAAGGCAGCTGTCAGCAAGAAGTGCTACAGGGAGCAGTTCGGTGCTCAGAGACCAGGAGAGTCAGGAGGAGAGACTCACCTGTAGGTCCCATTCCCACATCACCCACAAGAAACATCACACAAATGAGAAACTGCTCTAAAATCTGCTGTTCTTGCCGTGCCACAGGCACCGGGTGAGCTCCAGCATGGGACAGGAGGCCACACATAGATAGCATATATATATATGCCTATAGCATTAAGGCAAGGGCACTCTCACCCTAGGCTCTCACAGGCATCAAAATGTCTTCAGACACCAGCAACTCTAAATCCAGGCATGGTTTTGCTCAAGTATAGTCAACAGGCAAAGCCCAACACCCAAGAGGCTTTCCCAGAGCAAAGCCACAGCCTGGCATTAAAACGAAACCAACTCCAAACCTTCAACAGCAAAAACCTACCTCTGATTAACTGCCCTGCGTCCACCTTTCATTTTAGTGATGTCCCCTTTTGATGCTGCATGCACCACAAACATTGACACTGCCAATACTCATCTTCTGAAGGTTAAAAGTAGGTAGTTTTCCATTAGCAAATGCTGGGATATCCAGGTTAAGGTGCTCTACTTCTGAAAAATTGTTTGCTCGTTAGGGAAAAGAGGGGGAAAAAACATGCTGAGTGCTGCATTACCAGAGGCTGTGCTCAATTTGTCGGACAGGGCTTTCTTCTGGCTGCTTCTGTGCAAATATCATTATGAGCAGAGCAAAGATGAAAGCAGCTAGCGAGGAGGCTGTGCTGCCCACCCCAGCGAACCACGAAAGGAAAGAGCTTTGCAATCCCCCGAGACACACCAGCAACTCAAGCTGGTAACTCGTTAAAATAAATACCGCTTTATACAAATATATAGGCACAGCTCATACTATTAGCACACAAATACAGTAATGGGATATGGCACTTTAGTGTACAACTACCTGACTGCACCTCCCATGCCTACAGAGGACATCACTTAAGTAAATAAAGAAGAGAGGGAAAGGAATAAGTAGGGCAAGAATTAAGTCTGGAATCAAGATGGGAAGCTAGAACCATGACTGAAGATTAAAAGAAGTGTCCAAAGGTTTTCAGCCTCCAGGGGAAAAACTGTTTGAGCTGTACGCTGGGCAAGTGGGGAAAGCAACCAGGCCTGGGAGCACGGCAGGGAGGCATTTATTAGAGATGCAAGTAGCTGGAGAATATGACAGATTAAAAAGCAAAGACGTTGGGAGCTGTGATGGAGTGAGCCCACAATAACCATCTTTCACAGGTGAAAAACAGAAGTAACTTGTGCCAGTCACCCTGACCCCTGCACAGAATGCATGACTTCAGCCTGCTCCTGGTCTCTACAGAAGTTACCTTGTCCTGTAGTTATCCCATGGTCCCCTCCCATCACACTTCTTTCCAAGTCACTTCTTAGGACTGGAAGCAGCCCAGCAAATTGCCATCTCATTTTACATCTCCTTTGAAAGCTGCTGTACACTGCACTTAATCATTTGTCATTGCTAGTCTAATTACTGATCTTAATATGGAAAATTTCTCACAGATGCTGGTAATTTAGGCTGGAGAAAACCCCTAGTCACATCTGCTAGTGCAGCCAGGCAGCATGGAGAGCAGCTGGGGGTCCGTGCAGACATGGGCATCTCCAGGCAGCTCCTGCCTTCCTGGGCTCACAAGCAAACAAGCTGGGCCTAAGTATGTTCTGCTGCGAGCCTCCAAGCCAAGTAAATGCAGCAATTTGCCCAATGTCTTCAACTTTGACAGCGGCAGAGGTATTGACAAAGACTTCCACTACTGGTGTCGCCAAGCAGCTTGGTCTTCTCTCACATACCCCAAAGTGCCTTAAAACAGTTTGCATCACCTAGGAGAGGTTTAATTCCATTATAGTCTTATGAGTTTTAGCCTCCCAAGGGAAAATGGAGCCTCTATTGCAACATTTGGGCACTCCATTTGGAGGATAGCCATATATATATATACACACACACACACACACACACCCAACAGACATATATACACAGACATAGATATATGAAGCAAAGCACACCCAAAGGTTAGACGCTTGATCCCACCTGACTGATCATTGTATTTTCTTACAACACAAATTAAACAGCCACTCCATTAATTTGCCATAAAAGTAAACTGTCCCAAACACCTTCCTCCTCTCTATATTAATATTAGCATCAACTAATTATTAGCATTGTCATCTACTTCTCAGTGTGACATTAGCTACTTTTGGGGCGAAAGAGGTATCAGAGAAACTGAATGAATTATGATTGGCATCTTTTTCATATGAATTCATCTCCAATTCCTTTATATTATTCCTAGCAGAACTCAATAAGTCTCCATTTCGGCCCTTGGGCATTTGTTCTAGGAGCTAAGATGATTTTGGACATAAGAATTGCTGAAAGAAAGAAAATATATATACCAACCACAGCCAGCCATTCCTTTATCTCAAATGTGCTGGGGTTTTTATTTTTATTTTCTCCATTAGCAATCCCCTTTGTTTGTTGAGAGCAGGAATTCATTTGGATTGCACTCGGGGCCCTTTTCATAAAGGAGTAATTATCATTGCACTGCAGTAATTTAAACTAGTGTGTGATAAAGCACTTGGCCCCGCCTGTGAGTCATCACATTTTCTCTCAAGTGCTCCACAACGGGGCTCCTGCCATTCTGCACGAAGGGAGCACGGCGCTCCAAAATGCGGTGCAGTCAGCAGGAAAGCGGGCAGCAGCGATACTGAACGCATTAAGCGTACTAATAAGCTCAAAATTAGCAAACGAGAGCGTGGCAGCATATGCTCTAATTGGCTCTGCAAGGGCTGCATTTTTCTCAGGTGCTCACTAAGGCAACACGGCGCAGCAATTACTGCAGCCCACAGAAATCTGCCTCCAAGCTTTGCTAACTTCTCAACTTCGGAAACTTCCACTAAGCTCTCAAACTGAGCCTCAAAAATAAAGTGGTGATTTTTTTCCCTCTCCTTTTCAACAAAAGGAAATGAGAGCTTAGCAATAGCATCAGACAGAGCAGCTTTTCCTTCAAGAGGCAGGCCAAAAACAGCAATAATCTTTGAGAAACCCTATTTTCATACCCGGTATTTTTGAAGTTTCAAAAGCACCGCAGTTTAACTGGAGATACAAGTTCACTCTGGAATTTGCTTATCTTTGTTTTGATCAAGATGACACTCTCCCACAGATTAGGGTATTAAACTAAAATAAATGAGCAAACGATAAAAAAAGCCATAGAAAAAATCAGTAGGTCTCACCATTTTGGTGCATAGCAACATCAGCAAGTTTGATCTTTCCAGGAAATGAACAAGTTATCGATATTGGAATTAAATACTTGTTTGTACAAGATCTGCAGAGCTTATTCAGGGACCTGGATACTCCTTTTTCTTGACTCTGTGCTACTTGCACATCACCAAGTGCAAGTTTTTCACCATCCCAAAACAAAAGCAGAGCAGAAGGCACAGTATGATTATAAATGGAACATGAAGATACAGAGAATTTTTAATAAGAAGCATCAAGCTCTTATTTTTATTTAACGTGTGTGTGTACTTTATATATAGTACTTTATATGTACTTTATATAAAGTACTTTTTATATAAAAATACTCCTAACAATAGTTCTGGGAGTCCCTCAGGCTAAGTACCTTAACCACAGTTATTCTGCCCCACATAACATGAAGAAAGGGCTGCCATCAAACCAGACAGCAATTTGATAAACCACCAGCTTGGAAGAACATAAGCCCATAATGATGCTGGCATTGATAACGACACTTCTGCATGCTGCCAGGCGTAGGAAATTCCTAATCCAAGTTCTCTCTCCTGCTCCTGGGACAGCAATTCCACATCAGACAAGATAAGCCAGTACTCCTATAGCTGGAGAAGATGAGAAACCCAACCCAACACTGGTCTCTGGAGGAAAGCGTCCGGAGGAGGAAGACCACTTTAAAGGGTGGAGACAACATCACTTGCCTACTCCATTTAATAATAATTTCAGTGCTTTACATTAAATAATTATTGGAGCAGGGACTTGCCTTTTCTCTGGTTTAATGCATATTTCATTCCTATAAGCTGTTTCCTTGCCATGTTTCAGACAGAAGGGGCTATGCCAGGTGCCCTCGCCGCTCTCCCATGCCATGCAGCTCGGTGGCAGCAGCCGAGCCGGCATCATGAGCCCTTCCCTCCTTCCCCCAGCAGCAGAACCCAACTTTGCTTTGCCACAAATGTGGCCACGTAGCTACAGAAATACCCTCCAGTAAGACAAGCCCAAATCCAGCCTCCATCTGATTTATGGTAGGGTGTGGGGACAAAATTTCTCCCCCTCTCAGATCAGTGTGCTAACCTCATGCAATTCAACAAAGGCAAAAAGTAGTGCACCTGGAAAAACAACAAAATGAAATAAAGAAATAATAAGAAGCCGTGCAACACTATGGGCCACAATATTGCTTGCTGGCTAAAGAACTTTGTCATGATGGACAAATGGAACGCGAGTTGGCAGAGGGTCCTTGCTGCAGACGCCTTTGTTAGTCTGAGTGTAAGCAGCAAACCCAGAGATTCCTCCCCTCTGCTCAGCACCTTCAGTACTGGGTCCCACTCCGGGCTCCCAAGCATCAAGTTCCCAAAAGGGAACACACAACTTCTCTGCTCATGTGGTCTCCTGGAGCTCAGCATTCAGGCTTTGCATTTAGTGGAAACCTGGATGGAATAAAATCTGTGTAGCAGGACTAAAAAAATCCCATTTCTTCCAACGCCCCTGCAGATTTCGCTGCTGAAGCGGCCTCCATTGAGTTTATGGATTGTCCAGGTACTCTGATAGCTTGCTTTCAATCTCATTATCCAAGCAATTTATACACATAATAAAATACTTGAGTCTTGACACTAATTCTCTAAAATTTTACACTGGTATTAATTTGACTTCCTAGATTTTAATTGAAGAGGGTATATTTTGTCACAAGGGAAATAAAACTTTAGTTCTTCTGTCCAACGGCCATGTGGCTTCATTAGAAATTACATTAGTTCCTCATTAAGCAATAATAATAATGTAGAGCTAGGATCAATAAAAAAAATACATTGCCCTAAGGTGTACATTCGTTTGGTTCAATTATACTCTCCTAGGCCAAAGACTTCAAGATTCAGTACCAAAAAAAAAAACTGGTGAAATGTATCCATTTCTTTATTATTATTTTCAAGCAATATAGATTCTGATTATAATGAAACAAAGGCACACACTTTGGTACAGTTCTGGAAACTGCACTCAGATCTTAACTTGTTTTTAATGAGAAAATCTGCTTCCTTTTCGGGAAAGTTAAATAACTGTGAATAGGGAGATGTGCAATGATTCATCAAATATTTAGATTTCTCCAAACATTAGAGTTACCTACCCATGAATTAAATGGCTACAGGATAGTCAAGCTAGGTTTAAACTCCCCTAAGGTTGCTGTGTTTTCAGATCAAAACTCCCAGCAAAATAAAAATTTAAAGGTGTTATAAAAGCTTAAACATTGCTGTTTCGTGGCTGACGCATTCGCGTCACACCACAGCTTGCGATGAGCCCTAACACATACGGGGAGCTTGGAGCGGTCTCCTATAGATCAAGGCTCTGCTGCGCGAGGCCTGGTGTCCCAGATCGCTCCCTTCTGTAGCTCTTATCCTACGGGAACCAGACATGCTTGCAATTCCCAACCCAGCACCTTGAGTCCCTGTATTCCCCTCCCTCAAAATACTGTCTTCTGCTTTGAACGTTTAACGCTTGAACATTGAATTGGTACAGCAAGGAACATACTGGTACCTGGCAGATTGCTATTCGTACTCCATCAAAGCTGCTTAGCTCTGCTTTTTTCCCCCCAACACTTTTCCCACGTTTGTTTTCAATGCATTTTTTCCCTATCTTCACATCAGGCCCTCTGTGAATTCCTATTTCGCAGGAAGGGCCCTGTGTTAAACCTGGCCACAGCAGACACTCCTTCCTGGACCCACCACACGTTATCTGAAGAGACTGAAAACTAAATAAGCCACACTGAGGTGCCAACCAGCCACGCTGAGCACACGACAGGAGGAAGGGAGAACCAAGGCGCTTAATTAGGTAGATGCCAACATATTCTCACCTCCAAGAGCCACATCCCTGCTCTGCTGCTCAAGGAACAGCAGCATTGCCCTGTCACATCTGCACCTCCTCACGCACCCCCTTCCCTCGAGGAGGGCACATAAGCCCCCGTCTCCCCACAAATGTCCTTGTTCCCCTCCCCACAGCGCCCTTGCATTACCACCCCTGCCAAACATTGAGACCTGCCAGCACAAGATCAGCAGCACGTTTTATTGCAAAGAGCACACAGACCTGTTTTGAGCACTGCTAGGTAGATGTAATTAAGCACCAATTTATCTGGAAGAGAAGTTGGAGGAAAGAACACACAAAAAATGCTTTCCTATCTAAAGGCAGAAGTATTTCAACCCTTAGTGCACAAGTCACCAGCACGAGCATGCTCCTCTCCACAGCTCTGCATTGCCACAGACCAACGCTTGCTCTCAGACAGGCTGATAAGGTTTGGATGTTTCCTCAGCCTAGAGATTTCTGCATGGAAATCCTCTGCATTTGCAACTTATGCTCTGGTTCAGGTGTCGCTGACTTTAAAACCTTTTATCAAGACATTTAAAAACCCTTTAAAACATTTTATCAAAATATAACCCGGAGCACCTGGCATGAACATACATTCCTACATTCGTCCAGTCGTACGTGTGTCCTATAAAGCCTACAAGGGCACCACTACCTTGACAGGATAACAAAACCTACCGTATCAGTCCCGGGCGTCAAGGCAGGTTGACCTTGAAGAGTGGATGGGAAAAAAAAAGAAAAAAGAAAAAACATTATGATGTTGTCAAAGAATTTGCAGGAAGGAAAAAAAAATAGTCCTACCTAGAAATCTACCACTGCGAGGACAGCAAAGAATAGAACAACTCAGAAACTGATGTACGAGAATGTCGGGAAGAAAACAGGCCTTTCATATTCTGCAGGTTGCCTCCCTGTAGCACTTAAAGCACGTTTGAATACAAGCACTATGTATTTCTATACACGCACGCCTACAGCAAAAGCAGCACAGCATTAAAGAAAGCAAGCTCATGAACTCTCCTTCCCCCTTACCTTCCCACTCCAATTAAAAAGCAGGGAATAACTGTCTTCTGATGGATTTGTTCTAGACTGAACCAGGTCTCTGAAACCCTCCAGAAGATTTGGAGCTTGGTAAACACACAGTAAAGCAGATGCGGTGATTGTACATGTCACACAGTAAACAAATAACCCTCAGCTCCAAACAAATGAACCTAGTTACCTTAAACTCGTTCCATCTCTCTCAGCTACTGCAAGCAATACTTCAGTATCGGCACTTAGCAAGGAACAAGACCCTCAACTTAAAGCCACCATTTTTCTCATGCATTCATAAAAAACAAATATAAAGGTCTCTGTGCAGGTCAAACATGGTGGAGACTAAAGGCATCAGTTAAAACACCATAGATTAAATTCTAATCTCATTTAAATCAGCACAAGTCACTCTGATGACTTGTGCTGAATCAAGACATCAGTCTTAACTTTTAATACTTAACCTAAGAGCAGATAAGTGACAGTAGGAACTCCCAACTGAAGGCTCTACCCAACAAAGATGATGCTACACATTCCTACTGCACATTACCCAAGCTGATTATTTACTTTACCCACCAGATATTTCCAATAATTTCAACAGTGTGTGAGACATTGGCAGCAAAGGTCAATAATTCTAATTTACACAGTGACGAGTTTTTTTCTTCCTTTTCCACCCAGGTAAGATTTAATGCTGCTTTCTTGTAGCATTTTGTGCTTATGATCTGTGCTCTCTTTAATGCTTTTCTCCTAAAGAGGAAAGAATTTGCCACCCTATCAATATGACACTCAGCCAGGCTGCTGTCTCTTTGGAAATGAAAGGCTATGTCAAGTTTGATGTACTCAAAAAGAGAGACACAGATGCAATTTAGTGTGTGCTGAAGCCAAGCACAAAGAAAGAGCAGATAATTAGGAAGATTTTCTTATGAAAGAATAGGCATCTTATTTTGAGGAAACAACAAATACCTCTTCTACTTCCTGAGTAATACTAAAGCTAGTTTAACATCTAGTTTTCAGAAGACCGAGATGATCTCTTGCATGGCAAGAGAATTAAGTACGTGCAAAGTTATTCAGGTGAAGATGAAATAAAAGTCTTAAGGCAAATTATGCTATTCTGCAGAGGTTTCACTGCTAGGAAATCCCTGAGGAATGCAGAAGGAACATTCTGGGACAATATTTTAAAAAATATAACATCAACTAATAGCAATACTGTTGAGATGATATGAAGACAACACGAAAAAACAGGTTTTATCCCAAAAAGCAGGAAACAAGACCATAACTGCTTCTGTCATGAGGTCTGCTATGGGGAACAGCAGCAGGCATAGGAAAAACAGCAGATATTCCCCAGCAAATTGTAAGGAAGGCAAGTCTGGAACTAAAGCACAATTGAGTTTTCAGCCTTAAGCAGCTGTCACCACTTATTAGCTGCTCTACTTAAATGAGGAGAGGATGCACGCTGGGCTTAGAAGCATCTACTTGGTCTACGAAGCTTCTCGAGGCTGACATATGCAGCCCCAATTTAAATAATCGGAAGATGCAGCCGAGGGAAGTGTTATGTCATGCTGTAGAGCTGCACGAGGACTCAAGTTGTCACTTCACTGCTGTTGGAAAGAGAAGATCTAATGAAGCCACTCATGTACAACTATGTTATTTTTATCCTATGCCAGTACTTTCAGGGGCATCTCAATTTCTACTTCTAGCTTGAAGAAAGCTGAAGTAACATAATTTAAAAATACTATTGCTTTTATTCCCTTTCACAGCTTTATCGTAACAAAATTTTGCTATTTGGCAATCAGGTTTTCAATTTTGGGATATTTGCTGGAGAACAGTGTCAAGTTGTTTGTAGAGAAAGCATATAGCAATTAATCTTAGGTCCAGTTTAAAGCCCCAACCCAATCAGAGCAGGGAAGTTTTTGAAATAGAAATACAAAGAAAATCTGCTGAAAACCGTTCATACTTCTATACAACGTTGATGAGGACCATGCAAGGATGAATGGAAATCTAGAGACCTGATCTTCTTCTGGTCTTCTTTAAATTTTCATTAAATTATATTTAGACATCAAGACCAAGAATCATTCTGAGTAAATGAATTTTTCTACATTATCACCCCCTATGCCAGACTCAAAGAGCAATCTCTGCAGTAACGGAGGTTGCAGATGAAATGAGCCAAGCTGGACTAACAGGTATGTTCTGTTGTTGGATAAACAAACTCTTCCAACTTAAATCCATCTTAACAAGGTCATTAACATCAACTGTTCAAGATTGGGATATGGCATGTGTGAATGTCTTACTAGTCTGAAGGTCAAACAAATTAAATTTTACTTGCATGCAAAAATAAACAATCTAGATTTATAGAGACAGGATAATTCATGCAGAGTGAAAAACAAAATATCAAAATTTCCAAGTATCATATAACTCATACAATCATATAGTAACATTTAAATTTGAATAAAATATTAATACAATTATTTAAACTTCAACAACTCTTCATTAAATCAAGTTTTTCTACCTCATTCTTTGTAGCTTAAAGATATTATTTTAATCAGAGAAGCAGAATACAGTTGTTGCATAGGGCACAATACTTTTGGAAATCTCTCAGGTTAGATTTGTTCTGGAAACAAGAACCACTCAGAGCTACGATGCCTATAGAAAGCAGCCTACGTTTTGTTTTAGCTTTCTACCCAAATAAAAAATTGAAATCTTAGAGAAGCACCCTAAAAGCATGAGGGGAAATAAGAACAGGAGCTTGGATGAGCTTTTCCGCCAGGGCTCAGATGAGGCATCCACCTCCCAGCTAGTGCTCGTGGCGTGAAATGCAGAAGATTGATTCCTATCTCTGCTCCCTGCTGCCTGTCAGAAGCAAAGATTAAAATTAGGATCAATCCTGTTGACAGCATGGCAAGTTATTTGCTGCATTGTTGAAGTATCAAGCAGCTACTTATAAATATCTGGAAATGACTATTTATTTGATTTTGCAGTAACACTTTTCCTAGGTTTGAGGAGGGGGAAGGAAGCAATAAGCTCTTTACCTATTCTTGGTGGAAACAGAAGCAGTTTGCTGAGCACAGGTTTTATCTATTTTTCTTCATCACAGCTCCCAAGATGACTGTTTTTCTAAAAAGTCTAACATAAATCATACAAAATATAATATACATTGCATTTTCTGCAGAGCCCTAAGAGGATCACCATTAGTGTCTGATGATTTCTACAGAAAAAGCTGAGGGCTTCTGTGCATCGGAAACACAACCAGAACATGGGGTGGGAGGGTGGAATTGCAAACAAAAAAATGTCACCAACAACACAAAACCATGCGAGCAGAAACAAAATAAGTATAAGAAAAATCCAGGAAAATGCAAAAGTTGGCTATGATAAAGGAAGCTGGAAAGGCCTTGCTAAAGCTGCCTGCTGACAAGCAGCCTTGCAAAGCAACTTTTTTTCCAAGCCCAATTAGTTATTGTAAATATGCCTCTTACTCTTCTGGAGTTCACAGTACTCTATTTCAGGCAATCTCAAAGAATGATTTATCTTTGTCTCTTTCTCACAGGATAATATTTATAAGGGAAAAGAAATCCCTAACCTATCTGTACCTACATCAGATGAAAGGGAACAAATGATTGCAGTTGAGATTCAGCATGGTGCCCCAGCTCCCCAAGAGCTCTCTTGCCCTATTTCATCTCTGTATTCCTCTAAAGCATTTGCAAAATAGAGAGGAAAAAGAAATAATCATGTTTTTAGCACAAAGCACTGCTCTATACATCATATTTTGTTTATTGATTTTAGAAGGGTGACGTTTGATTTCCCAGCCCTCAGGCAGCAATAAAGCCTTCTCTCTACACATGGCATCACCTTCGGTGACAGAAAAATATCTTTCCCTGGGCTTTGCCAAGGCAGTTGGTCTTGCTAGACAATGTGTTGGGGAACTGTGCCTCAGAAAATAGTGGCAATGTAAATCAAGAGCTTGTGAGACTTGAGCTCCAAACTAGTCTCAGATGGGTTTAACAAGTCATTTATTATGCCAGGAACAAGAGTTCCGGGACTGGCTACCAACTTCCAACTCAAAAGAACACTTTTTTCCCCAAAAAAAGATCTTAATCCCCACTGTCTGCAGCTGCCCACCTTACCCTGTATGAAGTTACAAGTAGAATGTGCATTCAACTATTGACTGCTCTTGACAGCGTTAGCTTAATTCACTTGAAAGCACAAGTCATGATGTCCCATTTGTCCCTTATAAAAGGTATTGTTTGTTTCCACATCTCAATTTGAATCAAAAGTAGGACTTTATCAATATGCTGCTCAAAGGTACATCAGGCAACGTTTTATTAAAGGCATCAAAGCAGTTGCAAGGATTGTGTATCAACAGTCAAAAGCAGAAAGGTTTTTAATGACTTTGGCTACTTGGCACAGAATGCATTAGTCCTCCAGTGTGACATGATTGATGGAAGAGCTGACAAATATGATATCATTTCATCAGTCAACACAAGCCTGCTAGTAGTAGGGAAAGGTGATGCTTGAAAACAGAAAGATATTCAGCGCTCCGGGAGTAAACAGTAAAACAGTAACCGCATGGTCAGTTCACACTGTCCATAACAGTCCTATTTACAAAGACTCGGCAGATTTTCTCTCTCTCTATATATATATATATCTGCATGTGTGTGTGCATGCATACTGAGTACAAGCAGGCACATAATCAACAATAACTGTATCTGCCTCTTGCTCCACATACACGTGAATTCTGTGCATGAATTCACATTCATGAATACACATATACAGAATTCTGTGCAAGAATTCTGAAATACAAAATCCCTAATACACTATATTCTGTTCTACATATATATATATATAAAGCACATTTTTAAATCACAGGAGTTTCAAGTTTATACAAGATAAGTAGCCTTACAGTCATACATCAGCTGGTTGTGTAGGCCAGCAGGCTCACTTGGTTTAGCTTGAGGGGCTGCTTCTCATACTAACTTCGGTCTCCCCTGGAACTATGTCACAAATAATCTGATTAAAATAAAGAAATGGGTCTAGATAGTAATTCAGTAATAATTTTTCCCTCTCAAGATTTTAGCTATGACATATTTTAACAATTGTGTGCAACAATATACAATTAATGAGAAGTCTGAGTTTTCACTGATGGACAAGATCTTAACTTTCAACTTTCCAATCAAAGTACACCTTACTATTAAAGACAAACTCTCAATATAGTTGCTGAGAACTGTACAACATGATTTGAGAGGAAAAATCAAAGGTGAAAAAAATGGTATATTCCCTTCATTTTCATTTTTTCTTTTGTACCAGCAATTGTTTATGGGGAAGGACAACAATTTAAATTTTGCCAGGCTATGAGATAATTGATTAGCTATTTTATAACATGAGAACAGTCAGATTAGATTCCCATGCTTCAGAAAAGTTAATTTCAGAGTTACAAGCATGCAAGATTTAAGAGTTTCTTATTGTTGTACATAAACCTGAAGACGACAGAATAATACAAAAGTACCTCAGGTTTCAATTACAAATCTTTCCAAGAGCACAGAGATTCAAGCTCTTGGTGAGGTTTTTCAGGAAGGCAACATGATCTCAACATCAAATCAGCGTTAAGCAATTTGACACAAACATAGTAGAAATACAGTACTAAAGGCCTTCACTTCTAATCATTGCTAAAAACCTATAACTGTATTTCAGTTTCAATAGGATAAGCCCATAACTATATTTCAACAGAAACAGAAAAGGAAGTTATACAGAGTAAAATTCTTCCACAGCTTTGGCTCTTCTCTTTTATGCAAAGAAAAACAAAACTCAGCCTCAATTCAAAATGCTATTTAAGTACCTTCAAAATTTGAAAGTTAGATGTGAAAATATTTTCCCAAGTAGAGATGCGTGATTACGTAAAAGGGATTTTAATCAGATTTACAGTATTTACATTTTCAGTGGATATAAAGAATTTGAGATGCATGTTTTATAAAACTACACATTTACTAAATATTTTATTATATCCCCTAAAAGCAGACCTTAGATTGAGCAGTCAGAGAAATAACTGGCCTGTTCTCCAGCTTGCGCAAAAGGACCGAGAATAAGGGCAACTAATTAATGCAGAAATGGTTTCCATAGCAATATAAAAGCCAAGACAAAAATTATTCTAGCCAAAAATATGATTTCCCACACTGGTAGGATGTAGCTTGCTGGGTATGGGGTGGGGGACAAAACCCAAAATACAACAACGAAAAACCCAAGCAGAAGGATTTGTCTTGTTATTGGATCCCTGTCTGGAACGGAAGACAACATGAACAACAGCTCAAAAATATACCAAATTAAAGATTTTTCAAAGATGGTCAGTGAATTTTTTAAGTATTTGCTGTGAAACCCAGATCTGTGAAGCATAAGGAGACACATACCGAACAATAAGGAAAAAAAAAGTAACACTTGCTGCAAAAACGAGATTTTAAGATGTTTTCAGTGTCCCATGTGGCCCAGCTTCTCTCTGGGAAGAAGTTCCCTCCCTGGCCAGGAGGGAACTGCTTGTGCGTGGGGAGCGGGAACTCTTCCAGCAGCAAGTACATAACCTGGCAGGGAAGCGGGAGGAGCACACCGTTCTCCAGGCAGGACTCCAGGAGGGCATGTGTGCACAGCTGGATCACGGGCTATAAAGAGCAGCAGGGCTTATTTGTACTCAGTGGCCACAGACCCATTTGCACCAGAGCCACCCCACGAGTGACAACACAGGTGGCCTCTACTCCAACCTACCCTAGCAGTGGCTCCTGTTCAGTAGCTTAAAGCTTGTTGGACAGTGAGGCTCGCTGGCTGCTTTCCATAGTTGTTCAATAGCAATTTGATACCGAAAACTGAAACAAATTAAGTCAATAGACAAAGTTCAGCTAAGATTGATGCTTTTAATCATCCTCACTGTTGGCCTGTTACCATACAAGCCAACTGACACCAACAGGATTCTGCAAGGAATGGGACAAAACATCCCAGAAAACATCCCTCTCTGATTTCCAAGAGCTGTTTCTGCTCCATCTCCCTTGCCAGAGAGCATCACAGGCAAAACACTGATTTTGGTTGTTTGTAGCACAGCAGGTTTATCCAAACATCACCACTACAAAGCCTAAATGCATTTTCAATTTACCAAATACTGCACACAGACTGCAATAGCCAAGCTTTGCAGGGTTTGGGAAAAGGCTGCTCAAGAACAGAGTCCGTGGATTGTTCATATTTCTTCTCATTATTATTTAGTGCTCATAAAATCTTCAATTTTTTACAACTTTGGAAATCACTTCATCTATCAAGGGGGAAGTCATATTTTGATGGCTCTTCATAATTTCTGGACTCCTTATTACCCATTCTGTCAGGGCAATATCTTTTTTATTAGTATCAGAAAAATAAACCATTCTAAGCCTAGCTGTCAACCACAGCTAACCCAACACACCCAAGACACCATACATCCACAGAGTCTGACATAACGTATTTACAATACTTTCTGAAAGGGCACATTTAGCTTTAAACAAGGATTTATATTGGGGAAAACACACTCTTGCATAGGAATCTGATGAACTGTGAGCATTTTTTCATTTTTATATTAAGACTAGAACTTTGCTCAGATCAAGCCAACACAGCAAGGCCTCGGATTGCAGGGAGACCTGCAGCAACTGGTCGAAGTCACTTTGGCTAAAACAAATCTAGATTACAGCAAATGCAGAATTGTCTATGTTGGAAATGCACTTCAGAAAATGTTGCTTTCTGGTCTACAAGACTTCAAAAGGTGGAAGGAAATTCGGCATTTTTTATAAAAGAAATAAGGGAACACATATTACTGCCATTTCCCAAATCAGTTTCACAGAGACAAAATGGCAAGAATGGGAAGACAGAGATCAGGATAGAAAACAGCCCTAGAATAAATTGGAAGCCAGACAACCTCGTATTTTAAAGATGATCACAGCAACTAACATTCATGTCCATGCACTGGATCGTGTTCGGCAGAGTCTCCAAACCTCCTGGAATTGCATGAAAATTCAGCTTTCAGGACCTAGAAGAGCCTTACAAGCAGCAGACTGTCCTGGTTGCTTGAAAGGGACAAACTTCAACCTAAGCATCCAGGCCACCCCAGGTGGATCAATGAGATATGAGGCCAACTTCAACAACAACATTACCAGCTCCCATAAAATTAGCCAAGGTAACTCACTTCAGTTATAACTCCTTATGGAATACAGCTCGTAGGAGAAAGGGAGAGTATTTCATAATGATACCACACACGAGTGAATTTGTGTTTTACAGATGTCCTGGGAACCATCAAGTCTTCGATAAGCTCTTGCAGAACTACAAGGGAAAGCTACAGCAGGTTATCTCCTGTTATGGGATTCAGAAAAATGCTAGAAAGAGTTTGTCCATGTCCTTAGCCTTTCCTGAAGGCTGACCATTTATCCTGCCTTGCAGAGAACTTGCAAGTACAGGTATTGTGCTCAGCAGATCAATGATATAGAGGCTATATTTCTATTTTTTTTTTTTTTTTTAAGTTTTCTAGCAATAATCATCATACCCTAATGAAGATAATTTGCTCTTAATGAACATAAATCTATTTCAAGGTCAAAAGAAAACACATTTTGCAGTTAAAGTAGTCCAGTTTATTTTGGAATATGTCCAAATTTCAGAGGTATTTCTTTTCTTATGAAATATTACCTTAGCTTCTCTGCCTCCAGTGAGAGTAAAATAGGGTTCCTGCCCACAGGTTAAACCTTTTCTAGGTCAACAAATAAATATTGCAGGTGACCAAAGACTAATCATTTCTACAGCCCCTGGAGTTAGGTCACAGAATACACTGTCATTATTAAACAGACACAAATCTTGTATGCATAAACAAACCAATTTAAAAACATCATATTATTCAAAATACATGTATGGAGAGCCTACACTTCAGCCCTAATGAAATGAACCACTAATATTTCACAGGACCACAGTCCAGAGAAGAACAGTTAAGCCTAGAGATTGAGAAGATGAGCCATGGGGACTGCTTAGTGTCCCCACAGCACCTCCCTTCTCATGTCTTCAAGGACCTGATGTTACTGATGAATTGGGAAATCAAATTTTCCACTGAAGTAACCCCATGGATGCAGAGATGGGTGAACTGAAAGCAGTGGGATTCTGGACCATGTCTTGAGCAGGAATACACACCACCAAGCCATCAGCCTTCCTTACCACAGTACTGACTCGGCCCTGAAAGCAGTACAGCCAATTTCCTAGCGTATCGTGATCCTAACTCTTGTTAATTTGAGTTGTGCCTCAACCAGTCAGATCCATATTTTAGCATCCGCAGTTTGATTAATTCGCAGTGCAAATGCCTCCGATAAATAATCCAAATTAGACTGTATCTCAAACGATGACAAATGGCATTGGTTACTACACGCACCACGAGTGCACGAGCTTTTTACTTGTGACATTACAAGTACACCCCAAGTCTATAGAGAACTGAACAGTAGCCCTATTCCTTCCTCTCTTGCTCCCCTTCTACATTTTGGTCTCTTCCACAAGAAAAAATGTTTTGCCCAAGTATAGCAGAACTGTGCTCCTAGTTCTATAATGGCTAAATATGTTCACAAATGCCAAGATAATAACATTTCTGAATCTCTTCCCCTTCACATTTCATCCTTCTCCCCTTCCTGGGGAATTTTTAAAGAGAGAAACTGGATCTTGATGATTGAACTCGGAAGAGCTTTGAAGGGAGGTTTGTTGTCATCCACTGAATCATGCCATTGATATGGCTAAGCATATAATTATGGTTAAAAGTCGTAATAATGACGACAATAATGAATATCATAATCCTTGTGTGCTCATCAAAGCCGCATTAAAGCTGCTTCTTATCAAGGTTGCTCCATGATAACTCCACAGCAACATAAAGCTATTTCCATTGCAGGAGGGCGATTCACAAGAGCAAACTGTTTCCTTCAAAAATTTCATTTCAGACATGCGCTGATGCTAGGCACGAAGTGGGTCACTAAAGAAATCTCTCGCACTGCCACGTGTTTCAAAGATAGAGCATCGCTAACTGGAGAACCTGGATATGGCAAACACTCAGCCCCAGGACTGGACACGCTTTTGCTTTTTTGAAATATTATGTGGCGAGGTATCGAGGTATCATCTCAAAGCATCTCAGACTTTGGTGTAGGACTCCACAGCCCACACACATTTCAGAAAGCACCATTTCATTCAGAATTCTGCATCTATTGGAAAAATCCCAGTGCAGAATAAAGATGAAGTTTTTACCTAGAATCACCAGTGGCAATGATGATGCTCAGCATGCCATTGACTCCTGCACAGAAGTGTCTGAACTTCCAGTTAGATCTTCTCTAATCAAAACAAAACAGGCCTGGCACATGCAAGCATCCCACTACAGGAGTCCTCATCAGCTAAGACTTTGTTATCAGCTCCATTGCAGGTGCTCAAGAAGCCCCATGAGGGGAAAAACACATGCTATTCCAAGTGGGAATAATATAAGAGAAATCTGTCTTAAACAGCTTACATCAACATAGAAAAAGAGCTAGAAATAGAAATTCAGGGAAGAGATTAGAGCTTTCGTAGTCACACAGGACAAAAAAAAATCCAACCTGGTCTTTTAACTGGCTCCTCAAGGAGGGATGTGAAAATGCAGCATGTAGTCAGACCCACCGCCTTTCCAGAGCCGTCAGAGCAAAAAGGACAGGACAGAAGGGAACAGAGGAATGGGATGAAAAGGAAAGCAGGAAATTATTGCTTCCACCTTGGAAAAGGCACAGCATTCCTGAAAGCCATGCAGGATATCTATCCTATCAACATATCGGATATCCTATACATTAGTATAGAAAAAATATTCATTGGTACAGTTCATTGGGTGAACTGTAAGACTGTTCAATGGATTGAAATCTGCCCTCACACTTCACGAGTACCATAGGCTGTGGGAAAGAAAACCTCCAAACCCAGCTCTCTGCTCCAACACTGAAATACTGATGTCTTCCATGCTTGTATTCCCTTTCTGCAAGGTGTTCCATTTATATCACTGCCTTTACACGACAAGGGGATCCACAGACAACAGGATTCACTCTGAACTGCAAAGAATCCCCTGGGAATCTATGTGAAATTAAAGTTGGCTTTCTTCATGCTTAAAGATTAATATTATGCAATGGTAGAACAAATATGAATCTTGGTCCATGCAGGCACCACTGACTTGGAGAGAAAAATACAGTTTTTACTGTTTACTCTAGATTACTTTTCTTAGACAAGCTAAAAATCTCCACTTACAAAACATCTTCAACCCAGAAGAACACTTAAAAGTCACGCTTATCTGCACAACGTGGCTCGTGAAGGACCACTCCACGATGAACAGATAACGCAGCCTGGCACTTGAGTCTCTCTCACTACCAGCAATGTCAGCAAAACGTCCGCTGCCTTTTCTGAGGGAGACAACAGACTGAAAACAGTTTTGTCACGGGGATGCTCCTTCTTTAAAATATTCATTTTTACATCCAATTATGCAAAATTCAAATGCTGTGTGTTTTCAGCATGTTTGACCCAGGTCAGTAACTGCTGAATCTGTTTTTTTTTTTTAAAGAACAGCTGAATTAAGGCTCAAGGACATTTAAGTGAAATGTAGTACTTAAATTCTAACATTTGATTAGAAAATACAACTAATTGAGCTCTCGATCTGACAATGTAGTAAGTTCCACTGAAAACAATATAAACACATGCCTAAAATTATGTGATTTCCTATACCAAACTGCTGAATGAAGGACCTAATTTATTAAACAAATATCCTTAAAATCTTTTTGCTTTCATCAAAAAATGTTAAAAGGTTTCAACAACTGATACATTCTCTTGCACAGTCATACAGATGTATATATTTTATTGCATCAGAAATACTGCTTTTATTCTCCATTAATCTCAGATAACATTTCAGAGCATCCATGTGGCCTATAATAGTCTATAATATACCTTCTTAAATACCTTCCATTGTGCTGCGTATGATTTAACTTTCACAGAACTTGCATTGATTTTCTTGATGGCATGTAATTATTAAAAATGTCTTCTCTTTATAAGAACAATAAAGATTCCTCGAATTAAATGTCCATTTTACTACTCACTCATCAAACCTTCATTGTTTTAAAAGACATCTCATTCAAAAAAAAGCTGTTTAAAAGCAATTTAGCATACAGGCAAGAATATTCCACATTAAATAAGAGGCTAAGAAGAAAAAAAAATCAAATGGAAGTGTGTTGTCAATTGACCACATGAACTGAGACCTACCTTTCTCTCTGACTGTACTTAAATGGCACAAAACTGCACTCCAATATAAACACAACTTAAATGCATATTTTTATTTTTATTTTTTTTTTTTAAGGGACAAGGAATATTCTACATTAAGCCCCTGGTCTCTTGCTCTACTCCAGCAGTGTCCATGAAGTCAGGAGATTATGAACTACAGTGAATATGCTGGGATTAATATCATGCCTGGAGGCATCAATAGAACACTAACATTTATTACAAAAAAAAAATCTCTTCAAGAGTGATATATTTGGACCTAGTTTCATTAAAACTCTGGATTAAAGTTAAGAGGTTTAAATCATCCAGAGGGAGTCCATTGACAAGTTCACAATTTTGCTTGGGAACTAGCTAAAAGACCGATTAAAAAATAAGACCTGAAGCAAAGAAGGACCCAACTTCTGAGTTTCTGTTACAGATCTTAGGGTTTTCTCACATCTAGCAGTTGCCTAAGTTGAGACACAAGATTCCAAGAGCCTAAACTGTTTCACTCCATTCACCTGCCTTCAGCAAATAAAAAATAAAAAAACACAGTGTTTTGTGGCTATTTAAGGGCTCAGAAAGTGCAAATTAATTTGCTAAAAGCAAAATAAATTGAGACCAAGAGCGAGAAAGTGATGGGACAGATGGCAGCAGTGGCAAAAGGCACAGACGGCTGAACTACTCCTGACACACCACTGCTGATTGCCCACCCTGCCCTATAAAGGCAAAGGTCAATATTTATCAATACTATATTCTGTTTTTATGAAAGAATTGTCATCCATTTTTCAAATTTTATAAAAGCATTTTACAGACAAGAAAACATGGTAAATGAAAAAGAGAGAAAAGGATAGACAAGGTAAGCAGAAGCCATGGAAAGGAGGGCCAGAAGAGGCCACCAATCTGTACGGGGTTACATAAGAGATCCTATAAACACGGTAATTACAACACAGCTTTTATATATCACAAGTGCAATGAAGATTATGTAGTTGGAGCTGCCAAAAGCCTTTCCAGCTGTAGTGCATTTCCCACACCTGTCTAGGTCCTTCTGGAAGCCCTAGAGCTTATCAACTCCATCCCCAATTCGTGCTCCACTTAGAACTGGTCTCCAGGTCTCTACATCTTTTTTGTTCATGTTATATACGCTTCATTGTTAACTATATAGTAACTTATTAATTTATCACTGAATTAAGGAAAAACACATTTGACAGCGTCATTGCTGAGGCTCAGTTCAAGTAGGCACAAAGTTATGCCAATGGACTCACAGGTAGAACAATTTTGGCTCTTTCATAGCATGAAATACAAATGCAACGACAGCGAGATGAACACGTTACACAACCACCTCCAGCCACATTAGAGTACCAGAGCACATACTGTCCTCTGTAAATAACGGCTGGCACTCTCACAACCCTTACTCAAACATATTAATTACATCCTGTTCTCAAATGATGATGCAATTAACCAGGGTCACCATTCGTGCTATACTGCATGATCTTCTTGTGACCTAAAAGAATAAATTTAGACAGGCTCCTGCTTCTTAAATTTCCAAAGTCGTGAACTGCAAAGGTTCCCCCATGCACTGCCATGACTTACAGCTTTTCCTTGCCTATCCAAGAACCTGCAGGTCACCCAAGCCTGTAAATTACAGGACTTAAGGTTAAGTAAATGCAGCAATTCATCAGGGACCTTGTACACATCTTGAAATCTTTTTCTCAAGTTTAAAAGATGACCTCATTTTATAGGATGTAATCTTTTTCACCCATTTTTCAACCCATATCCATACATTTGCTTAAGAATTCAACTGTTTTAAAGGGCTGTAACTTCCTTAAGTTCAGAAGTTTTTAGGTGACAATATAGCCTTGCATATAGTTTATTTACAGACTTCTCAGACATAACTGTTAGAGCCTCTGAGTTCTTCATGAAAAGAAGCTAGGCTACATGAAAGGTAGGCACCCCCTACAGCACCAGTCTCCCAGGTCTTTGGCATCCTCCGAATAATTAATTCTTAAGAGGAGTCTCCTTTGTGCATAAACACAAACTTTGGGAACCAAATACAAAACACATCTGGGTGCGCAGACTCTCCCTATCACTGCCAATCATTTCAAGCTTTTGAATATACTCCTGCTTTATATGATTCAAGTTACAGTTATAACTATTTTATATATAGATAGCACAAATCCACTGCTGTTCCCTTGGACAGAGTTGGTTTGCACCTGACTTTACTAATATCCAAACTAAGCAGCATTTTCTGTTACACATTGACACCTACTACTTTTCTACTGGTTTCAATCATTAGGCCTAGTCTTTTCCAATCCGAGCAGCAGAAGCTCCAGCTTTAGTTTTACTCTGGTACATTTTCCATGTCTTTAAACGAGGGAGGGAAGATTCCACTCAATTTTCACTCTCTGCTTCAGCGCTCTCCAGGGTGACACCCTCAGCCACGTGAATCTGTGCGCTGGCTTTTGCGCTCTGCTCTAGTCTATTGAGGGGAAAAACCTCATTCCTAGTGTATTATACAGACTAATTATGCAGGCTCCAAAAGGTGACTTTTACTGGGGGAAAGTGGGCATCATTTTTGCTACCATTGCCCAGTAAGAATGATTTTCTTCATGGTTCATTTGACCATAGCTGCCATTTAGACCATGGACAACCAACAGCACTATGTATATTTAATTCACATATAGTAGATGAACTGAAGCAAGAGGGGACTTGTTAAAGCAAGGCAAATAATTAAGCCTATATTTTAAGAACTGCATTATAATACATTGCCAATCAGAATCTTTAAGCAGGCCAAAAAGCATTAAGATACTAGTCTCATAAACCATACCAAATTACAATGCTTTTATAATGCAAATAGTCAATACTTTAGTCTGGTACCTAATTAGAAGTAGTGATTTCATCACCTGCACTAAATAACAGGCCACAATTTTTGTACTTCCATTTGGAGGATTTTCATTCAGCATTAACTCCTGCTCAAATAGCAAAGCTATGTCACAGTGAATGGAGAAAAAAGTCTCACTCATTCATTAATGCAGAAATGAAGAAATATAAAATAATTTTCTTAAATAATATTTTAACCTTTCAGAAGACAGAAGGAGGTCTAATTCAAAATTAGCAAAATAAAACTCCTTGAAAGTAGCATGAGTTTGAGGGCTGAGCAAAAGCTCAGCATTGCTAAGAAACCTGGTCCTCAGAGTTGCCTTCAGCTCCACAGCTAAGCCAGAGTCACTGAAAATCATCAGTGACATAAGGAATATCTGCTTCCAAGCTACAATAAGCTGTTTTCATTAATATCTTTTCTCTAAGTGGAGTCTCTACAATACTGTCCATATCCATTCAGTAGCACATTGAGTACATATGTAAAACCTAGAGACATGCAATCATTCCTCATTTTTTCCTCAGATGATGTTTCCCAAGAAATCGAGCACCTGGAACGTCTCAACATAACATACCTGCCCAGAACACATGGAAACCAACAGCACTCCATGCAGATTTCCACAAGCTCTGCATCTGAAACCAAAATAACTGGAGCTCCCCAAGGTATCCACAAATGACAGCGCCTCAAAGGTTTCCCTGCACGTGGCAAATCTGATCACATCTTTTTCCTATTTGCCAAATTTAACAGTATTGCATCTCTAGAACACCACACTGATTTTTCCAGCCTCAAATAAGTTTTCCTTAAATGAAAGTGTGGAATGCAGCAATATGCTGAAGCACCAAAGTAAACTGTTGCACTGTATCATTAGGAAGCCCTAAACTGTGAAACCGAGTCTACAAGACTCGTGGGATAGATTAGAGGAGCAGTTAAGAGCCCTTCGGGAATACAAAGCCATCTTTGACAGTTCGTGGGTTTCTTTATCCAGTGTCCCCTGTTAAATTGTTTGCTCTCTGGCAAGCTGCCCGGATTTTGGCCTATTGAGACACAACCACTAGCTGTGCTTATCTGGGTAAAATCCAGGTCGCTTACCAAACAGCTGAAGACACCAATATTGGAATCTGCACCTGGGGGAGAACCCAGGGTGTCATGAACGTGTGTATGTGTATGCAAAGGTAACTGGCTAAGGACTGTGAAGTAGAGAACGACAGATGGTGAGGAGACATACCTGCTGCCACCTCATACCTGTCCATATACTGCCTCTCCCCTCCCCAGGGCAAGAGCTCACTTAAATACTACTCAATAAGTGTAATACTTCCTACCGCATTCCCAAGAGATCTGCCCAACAGTTGACCCACGTATGTCTTCATCCATATTGGTCCTCCACTCAGGGGAACTTCTTCCTTCATCTTTGTGAGTCAAAAACACTGTAACACAGCTAACATCACCAAGGGCTTCAGTGCAGGCCACTTCTCTAATTAATGTATGGCTCAAATTTTAAACAAGACCTCTCTATATCATACAACAGATTTTAAAACAGGAATTAATGATCTGAAAAACTATTACAAACAAGGGAATTTATAGGCCTTCACCCAACTGAACATCAGCACATGAGGAAAAATGAACTTTGTCATTTCAATATGCAAAATATATACATGTTTATATATGGAGATAAATGAATTTTAAAAAACCTCATTCATTCAAGTCAAGCAAACACTAAAGCAGCTTGTCAGATCATGGCAAGAGATAGACAAAAATCAATTCTTAGGACCAAGAGAATGAGATCAAAAGAACCACTAATACAGATGCATTATCTTGAACACTCCTTCACAAATCATTCAAAGATTAACCAACTTTTTTCCTTTATTTTTAATCTCTCTCACCTGCGCATCTGCTGAAGGGATGCAAATCTACCTAGTGATCTAGTGTCCATGAATATACCACAATACACCAGAGTAGCCCGTTCAGAGCAGAACTGGACTTTGAAAGAGCTATAGAGAAGGTGGGTTTGATCCTGAGGGTTCCTGGGCACCAGCAGCTCCCACAGGACTGTGGGCAAAGGGAGCCAACTAGTCATCTTCCTCGTTTTTCACATACACACAAAACTCAGCTCTTCCTGGTTCTATTTAACTCCACTAAGTCAGTAGGAACTTAACGGATGGTCCCACCAACCCAAACCGCTGCTGTTACAGCCTGTGCTTGGCTGCAGCATATTGTTATATGTCTACTGTAAAGACATTCTTTTAAGCCAGCTGGTAATTTGACAATTTTCTGCCAATGCCTGGCTTCAAGTAATAACTTAAATCTGTCATCATAATCTTCTGTTGAGATGACATATTTTGAATAAGTAGAACTCCCATGTGTGAGTATTTTTGTTTTCCTGTCTTTAATCATGCAATCATAAAGATAAGAAAAGTGTCCATTGTTTTAATGGGAGTCTCAGATCCCACAGACCTTCTCTATTTGGTTTGATTCAAATGGCAAGACAGACCCTTCAAGAGTCTAGCTGCCAGCATGCTACATTATTCTTATGTTTATTCACAGGTTAAAGTAGTGGAGGAAAAAGGCTAAAGCAGAACATGACCTTGCCACAATAAATGTGCGATCTGATTAAAAACATTACTGACAGTTTCAGACAGGATACAAGAAAGCAATAAGCATACACAACCAGTCCTTTTTGAAATAAAACATCATTGAATCATGCTAAGCAAAAGCAAGAAGGCGGCCGGTAGCAGGAGGGAGGTCCATGAGGCAGAGATGCCTTCAGGCCAGTGGCAGAACCCCATCAAAGGCACAAGCAAGCAGCAGAATCTAGAACAAAGGCAGCAGTCGCCTTTGTAGAGCAAACTGTAGTATTTAAATGCAATCCAAGGCACCAAAACCTCCATCTCCGGGTGCCCTCTCCCCAACACACACACACAGATGAGAAAATCTAGTCACATAAGGACAGAAATATGAATGATACAATATGAAATGCATTCTCCCATTGATTCTGTAAATACATTTAGTTTGCTTCTATCTCATAATAAAAAGGGAAAGTAAAGATTACTTTAAAGAACTCTGAAAGTTGAATAGATGGAAGTCTTTATCTATTCATGGACTAACGTTCAAGGAATGTTTGCAGTGTCTGCAGAAGGGAATCTCTGCACAAACCCAGATTCAGTGTCACACGAGCACAAACTCAAGGTCTGTCGCGATCTTTCACGTACAGAAAGTCATAATATAATTTTTAGAATGCAAATAAGGAAAAAAAATTGTGGGCTGCTTTGCAGTCAGGCAAGTTTGTTATTAACATGTAAGCACAGCACATGAGAATACACACCTAGACATTGTGGACATAAACATAAACTGTTCCAAAGCTGCAGCAGGTGAAAGCTCTCGGATGCCCATTTTATGGAGATGCTCAAACTATCAGGTTGTGATGTTACCTTGCCAAAATCAGACAGCGTATGCAGAAAATCCAGGAAGGTTTTCTAGGTCTCACTTCAGTCTGCTGTCTCCAAACTATGAGAGCTCTTTACAGGGTGAGATAACATTGCTATTTTTAATTTTAGGACAAATGGCAAAACATGTTCATTACCTCAGGCAGTCACTCTTTTTAGGCCTGAATACATGACCAAAAATTGATTTCTGCATAACAAACATTAATTGTGCTGCAGTTTAATTTGGAATTGCATGGCTTTACATGAGCTGGAGCAAAACAACTTTGGACAACAGGCCATTTTCATTTCAAATCCTAACCACACATGAGCAAACCAGGGTACCGTCAACCAGAAAGGTACAGTACACAGGCTCAAAATCCTCAGGACTGAATAAAAAAGGAAGTCAACTTTAGCAAATTCATCCATTTTAACAATTAAAACCTTTCATTTTTCAGGAAATGAAAGCGTCTGTCTTGTGACTTGATAGTTTGCTGGCCTTTTATTTCAGTATTTGGAAACAGGAGCAATATACTCTTGTCTAAAGGCAACTTGCTAGGGTTTATGTGGATGCTTGTTTGGTTTGATTATTTCTGCACTGTTTCTTCTGCTCTGAACTATTTCTTCCATTAGCTACATAATTTAATAGACACCAATGTTCTCTTTTGCTTTATTTCTTTAGTAGCCCCCATTTAGTGGAATTGTAATGTTCTCAGAGAGGATAGTGGAGAAAAAAAGATCAATATAATGTTATAAAGTGGCACAAATGTAATAACATTATGGGATGAACAATGAGCCTTGTTCCAGCCCAAACTGCAGAGAGCTTTTTTTTAATATCTTCCTCTCCTGCATTCAAATAACATTTTTCCAAGCTCAACAATGGCATCTCTCTGTAATAGAAGTGCAGCTCTGAAGCAGTAATTGAGTCATTAGCTGGCTATCCCATAAAAACTACTAAACTGATATGTTAGCTCATACAGCGGGAAGAAAAAAACACCACCAATGTTCTAGTGTGATTTTTTATAGCCAATTATCATGAGAATTTCTCCTTTAGTGTTCAGATGTAATGAATGCATTCTACCAGCGGCATTTAAAAAACAAGGCAGGAAAGCCCATTAGGAACGGAGCGGTTACGCAGTCACTGCCTAATCCAGTTATTTTCATTGCATAATATCACAAGTGAGGCCGACTCTGATCAGGGCTCCTCTGTATGAGCAGCAAAAATAGTAAATTTGCATCTAAATAATAAAGCTAGAATGAGCATAACCACACATATAGACACACATAGAGGAAAGGCTCACGGAACACCCTGGGCAGAAAACTTGGGTTATCATGCACTGAAAGCCAGGAAGCCAAAGCTCAGTACACCTTGCACCAGGTCAAATGATAAGAGGTCTTTCACGCCTTAGTATTAGGTTTACAGTGACCATTTAGGCATTTTGCAGGAAGGTACGTAGAGACTGTAAAGAATCAACGTGCATGGAAGTATTGCTGAAATTAATTTTTAAGCTAGGATTCTTGAAACACTTCTACAGTCTAGATGTCTGGCTTGGACGCTCATTTCTCTGTGCTGAGATCAAACACTCCCTCCACATACCTCCAAACATTTCAGCCAATATATCCCAAACAATATTTCTTTGTCTTACACAGATGCAAAGAAAGTGCCACATATGAATAATAAAATGCCAATTCTTCTATACCACGCCAACCTGTGCAACAGCTGTGCAGCCAGCCTTCCCTTCATTCCTTGTTTCCCTGTCCTTAAGACTAAAGCTCTCTCAGGCCTGAGGGCTTCTCAGACCTCCTGCTAGGAGAAGAGGCCACTTCAGGAGCAAGCACGGTGTGTAGAAGGGCGATGTGAAAGGAGATGGAACAGAGAAAAGCAGGGGGACGTCGTAACACTTCCATAACTGCAAAACTGTTAATGGCTCAGTAACAGGGAGCTATGTGGAGAACAAACCTTGACTTGGCATGTTGCCCTAAGTCACATAATTAGCAAATCATCATATAATTAGCAAAACAGCATGAATTTCACTGCAAGTGCCTGGTAGCCCAGCACTCGTTACCTGTAGCTCTCGGGATGGCGCAGCACCATCATCGCTTCCGTGAACGCAGGGCTGTGCCTGTCCTTGATGCGACTCACTTTGCAATTACATTATTCTCAGTTATAACAGAGCTACACATAGGCAAAAATCATGATCCTGAACTCATGGCTGTATACCTACAGGAACCAGTAAGTCAACTAAGATTTTCAAGCATATAAATCTTTGAAACCCATCAGAACCAGGCCAAGGTAATAATTACTATTCAGTTCCCTTCCAGTCACGAGTATGTCATATTTCCATCCTCTTTTCATGTGTATGGAAAAACAGCTTCTTGGTGAGCCCCACGCACTTTTGGTGGACCAAAATTAGCAGCCTACCTGCTCAGTCTCCAACACCACCTTAACCAGTTTGCTGGAATTTCACACTTAGGTATAGACAATAGCTCCCATTACAAAGAATTATTAAACAACAACAAGCACCAAAATTATAGGAAGTAAAGATGCAAATAAACACCTATAATCCAAAACCCATAGTCATTGCACTGTTACGAAAAGCTATAAAATGACTCAAGTCATTGGATCAAAAATACACCCCTCAGTTCTTTGGCAAGCATTGAAGCCACTGGGTTGCAAGTTAACTTGTCTGAAAGACTCGTAGGAGTCAGAAAGAAGCAGACAGTTACTGACCAAAGCTGCTTGATTTGGAAATGCCAAAACTTTTCTAGTCTTATTGCACTTCCAGCTATCAAATGGAGGATCCAAGCTTATCAAATGGAGGATCTTCCATTTGATAAGTTGAAAGCTGCTTATCACCAACTCAAAACTCTTAGCTTCCCCATTCAGTAGCAATTTTGACTATTAATATGCTTCATGACATGAACTGAATAGGGATGAGCTCCCATAAAAACTATGGCTGTTAAATAAGTCTGATGAATTTAACCAGGGTCTGGTTCTGTGTCAAATTCTAATCTCCAGTCCAAATGTGCTTTTACACTAAACTGCTGAAGAATGTTTAATATTATTTCATCTTTTAGAAGAGATTAACTTCACAGAAAACTCATTCTCAAGTTTGAGTTTTAGCTGAATGCTCAGTCAAGTTAAGAGAGTTAAGCTTAGGAGATTTCATTTTTGCTAAAAATAATTTCTTTCCCTACATCACAAACCAATGGCAAATAATTCTGAGCATTTTAGTTCCTCTATACGCTTTTTCTTCAGTGTACCCTTTGTCATATTGTTAACAGAAGCAGCTCTTAATCACACAAATAGAGAATATTTTTGATAGTAGTCCTAAAGACAGCATTAACACCAATGGCCAGAATAGACTTCAAGGCAGCATCCTGGTGCACACTGAGTCACCACGACCTGGCAGAGGACAAGCTTCGAAAGCAGGTTCCATGCAGCAACAGTTACCCACTGGCATTTCAGTATTATCAGTTCTACACCTGTCATTAATTTATATACTAACTTCTACATTTTCTTAATGTTTTCCTCAATTAATAGACCCTTTTCTCATATGAATTTCTCAAAAAATGCATCTACTTTTTCATTAAATTTAATTCTGTAACTAAGATTTGAGCTGAGAAAAGCAAAGCCATCTTACATAGTTCCCACTGATACAAAAGCATTTCTTCCAATGGAATATACAAAAGTATCTCTGTATATATCTCTAGCCACCCAAATTGCTCTCACAACAGTAAACAAGGCTGTACTTAGTGGCATCGGATCTCCTTGCCAGCCCAGTCTGCCTTCAGGAATCAACCAGTCATAGTTTCTATTTAAGAACATTTTTGCCTTCAGCAGAAAACTAGCAGGTTACATGTGACTCAGCCTTCTTTGAGGTCAGAATTCAAGTTATTTTTCTCCAGGGTAGCCAGCAGCAGGTAACTACCATGTAAACTCTAATTTTAGTTATTTTAAATGAATTCTAAGCTTATTTGCCAGACAGCAGAAGCTAAAGAGAACAAATCCCAAAGCTAAATAAAACACAGACAGTATAGAGAAATTATTCAATGCTGTGCATTGCTAGACCCCCCTTTTATATTCAATTAAGTAACATGAAAACTTGCATATTCAAACTCATCATTTAACCCAAGTTGTATTTTCCTGCCTGGTTTTCTTCCACAGCTTCATCCTTTTTTTCTCATTTATTATTTTAGAATTCTACACTGCAAGTCTCCTCTCTACCCTGCTTTCTGTGTTGAGAGACATGGGGACAGTTATTTAACTCTACTAGTGATGGAAGGAAAGACAAGCTTAGAGCCCCATGAAACTCAGAGACGTCTGAGCTTTGGAAGCCTCTCCCTTCTTACTCATCACTGAAACTTCACCGAAGGAAATAGCTGACAGAATCTCTGGCCAACATTTCCAAAGAGCTCTAAATTCCAGTGTCTATCTCCTGGGATGGGAGATAGTCCTGGGATGTCTCCCAGTCTGTCTCCCAGCCTGTGGAGTCAACTCCAGAAAGGATTCACTGTCCTGGAAGTCTTGGCAGATGATAAAATGCATCCCTTCCAACAGTGTCTCTGCAGTTAATTTTGATGTGGCAGATTTTTCTCCTGTTATTTTTGTTCTTTTCACCAAGTGATTTACATTCAAACAGTCTGCCTTTTTGCCTAACTTCCCTGCATAAATCTGACAGAGCCTTTGCCCCTGTGCCACTGATGGCAAAGGAGGTCATGTCATTGACTTTCAAGGATAAAAACAAACAGAATGAGATTTTTGCTCACAAATTAGAAGTTCTGTTATCTGTGTAATACCATAAAACAATCCCTAAGAGCACTGCTGTATGTCTACCCTCCACCCGCATCTTACTTTTAGATCTACATCACCAGATTCAGCTTTCGTTCTTGACCGAGCAGGTCACAGCTATCTGTGAAAGAGATGCTGAAGTTAAGGCTTTGGTCAAAACATATATAAATCAAATAATTTGTTCACTGGTAAGCAGTCTGTAGCAGAGAAGCAAACTTCAAACTTCCTTCAACCATCACTCCCTTTCTGTCCACTAAAACATCATCCTTCTGCAGAGCCTTGTTATGGGATAATGAGAAATACTTCCCCTTTCTGGCAAATAAAGCTGCAGAGGGCAGACCTTTCAGAAATGCAGCACGGTACCAAGTTCACTATAATATCATCTTTTGTCTGGGTAAAACAATGACCAACAGCTCAAAACAAAATGTATGTGTTCCCAAGAAAATTTATAGAAGCAACATTCAATTTTGTCATCTTCCTGAAATAAATGTGAATAGCTTAATACCTAATAATGGTATACAGAGTACTTCAATAGTTATAAACCTGTCTCCCACCAAAAATGTTCTGAAAAAAAATGAGAACTTTCATTTAGCTTGGGAGTTTAAAATGCAGCTCCTCAGAATTCTCTGAACTTCCAAGTGCACCACCAAATTAGACTGGAATTCACAGCTTGCTGTAACCCTTCATAACTTTTTCCTACACACACACACACACACACACACTTTTTATATACAAATTGATGGATCCATTATTGACCAAAAAATGCCAGCTGGTCCTACTACTGTCAGTCTAACAACTGTGTCTCTTCAGTTCCATAATTTCTAATTTCATAACTTTTTTTGTCCAGGGTCTGAAGCAAATCTGGATTACAGGTCAATAGTGTGATCCTTGCTACTGTGCCCTATATACTACACCCCTAAGTGTACATATGCTACATGTCCTAACCACCAAATGGTTAGAAGATGGTAACTTCTGCCTCCCAGCTCTGCTGGCCCCAAGCTCCAAATTATGTGAATTCTGCCAAAGTGGCGAGTTTCAGAGCTCATTGAGCCCTCAGTTTCCCCAAGGGCCCCATGGAGCCACTGCTCATGGCTTCACAGAGAACTCAGTTCTACTTCATTTGGGCTCCCACAGAACTATCCACCTCTGCTTCCAATGTAAGGTCTTTACTGGCATTATTAGCAAGGTCTGGCTCTGCAACGAGCATATATATCTCTTCCTCCCCAGACTTTGGATTTGAAAATTAATCACATTTGGTACTGACGTGACCAAGGCAAACATCAAGGTCCAAATACATTTCAATCAAGATTCTATTCAAACTGGAACAGCTTAAACAAAGACTTGATAATATAGAAACAGAGCAATATCAAAGAATTAACCACACTGGTCATAACTAACACAACAAAGAAGACTGGGCTAAAGATGATAATGAAATTAAATGAAGTGGGCTGATTATGACCTTTCATTATTAGGCTGTTCAGAGAAGAGGAGAAGCTGCTTGATGAGATAAGTATGCCAGCTTAATTGGAAGCATTTGAGGAAGGATTAAGTGTGAATATGGAAAAGAAGCTGCAGCATGGAATGGTTTGTTCATGACAAGTCTGGACAAGGAGGTTGGCCATTCTAGTTCCACCACCTATGCAGTCCTGCAGGTGGATCGTGCCCATCTTCACCTCTTCTCTTACTGCTATATTCAAATTAACTATTTCAGGATCACTTCAGAAACAGCAAAACTCAGACCCAACAAGGTCGCAGGTGACCGAGCAGAGAGGGTGCATGCAGGTGCAACATACTTAAGCTTGAGGCTTGCTCCAAACCCTAAATCTTTAAAGTAAATTCTCCATGGAATTGGCAGTGTTTTATTGCATGGAGATGTTTAAAACATAAGGTGAAGACGTTTTGAGCCCTACCAATAGTTGCCCTGCAGTTCCCATCTCCCTCCTTCACTACCTTTGCAATGCAGGCACATCCCAAAATCAGAGAATTTAGCTGATTTTCTCCCACCATCTCCCATTTATTGTTCCTCCTCCAAGCTCTCCCTAGTCTCCATAAACCTCTCTTCACATCACAGGCAAAATACTTCTAAAAAAGCTGGAAAAACTCTAGCATCCCAACACACTACCAAAACCAGATATGAACGATAGTAAGTCACAATATGGTATCAGAAAGGGAGGGACACGCATGAAAATATATCTCCTGAGGAGGCAAATCCTTGAAAACATTCCAACACAAGGTGAATTATCAGCATGGCAAAAACAGTAACAAAAACCTTACAGACAGTCAACACAAGATAGTCAAGTAACTAGGAATGAAATCAAGGGAGAGGTAGTAAAAAGTAAAACTTAAATAAAAGTAAACAAAATTTACAAAAAAGGAAATACAAAATGAAAGGGCCCTCTTAGCACTTTATCTTTCTACTGCAGCTAGACAAAAGCAGAAGGTAGACTCTAGAATATCATATGTACATATATATAGTACACACAGATTATTCAAATTGAGAGCTTTCTTACTGTCCTATATAGAGAGAGCACTTTAAGATGGAAGATATCGAATCTGAAAGGCTTTCACATAGATAAGAAGTGCTATGTATTATTTCAAGCCTGCTCTGAATTGCTCTTACTCTTCTTCAACAGGAACAATTTAACTACTTTAATAGCATAAGAGATTTGAAAGTACTTCACCAAAATTAGAACAATTATGTGCATTAGGCCACTATAGGAGCTTAAAGCAATTTAATAGGATTAAGAAGAATAAGTTTTAGATCCTATAGGACTTTTGTCTTTTTTTTAAAAAGAATAATTTGATAAAAGTTTAAAATAACTGAATGGATACAGTAGCAGTTATCTACAGGCTGAATTTTTAGAACCAGATTTTGAAAATAATCTTCTTTGCATGAACTCAAGAAAAAGATTACTACTGTGCAGTATATTTAACAATTTAGTGAACTCTTTCATTTATCTCTTTCTAAAGAGGGAGTAAAATGATCAACCACACCTAATGGACCAAACGTAGCCTTGGTGGTTCACAGTTTTCTAATCCCCTCTCCAAGGGTAACATTTTTTAAATGAAACCATTAGCTGAAACCCAACACTGCTCTTCCTCAGCCCCTTTAACTGGGAATATCATTTCAGTGGGAATAAAAGAAGAGATCAGAAAAGAAACCAAGTTAGTGGAAAGCCTCTTTCTTCCCACACACAAATGAGATTTACCCTGTGCACAGTTATAAGAGCGTATGGGGTGAGAATCTCCCTTCAGTTTTACCTCTTCAAACTTTGCAGATCTTCCTCAAAAATAACTTCTCCACGTGTAATCTTTCCACAACCATGACCACCATATATGACTATAGCTCAAAAAAAGGGGGGGAAGCCCCCCTTAAAGAAAGGTTTTTAATTTAGAAGTATGACAATTACTGTTACTGCAAAATAGCCTATAAACTATACTGTTCCTATTTCACATGCACTAAAAGGAAGGCTAATAAAACCTCTACTCATACAACTTGCACGAAGGCAGAGTATTAAACTATTTCTCTTACATGCATCTAAATACAATTTAATTCGGAAATTTTTCATTAGAAATGCATTAGTGTACATGAGCACCATAAAAATCATTCTGAAAACACAGAAACCATCTAAACAAAAATACAAACCTGTGTTATTTGCCTAACATTATGCTATAGTTAATTATTTACAGACTTCCTAGCTGCATTTAGTTTCGCCTTGTAGAACACAAGAGTTTGGGTGTGATGAGGTAAGTGCAAAACCCATTAGTGCTTCTTGAGGTGTTTGCAACAAGGTAAGAAAAAAGGAACCCAAGGTTGTCACTTCTTCATTTGGCAGCATCCTGACTAGACCGGACTAGTGACCAACCATCTGTCCTGAGAAGCTGAGTTACACTCATGGAGGAGCTTCAGTCTACTCTTCCCTTGGCTCTCCTTGGACCAGCACAGCAACAACCCTACCAGCTTGCAGCTGGCTCAGCAGCAGCAGGAAGGATACACCTTTTTATAAACACAGTACTGAGCAGATATGTCACTAGGGATCTAGTTTAACCTGCAGAACTTCTATTGCAGAGATGCCATCTGAGATACAAAGCTTCTGTTTTGACTCTCAGGTCTAGCCTACAGGGCTAAGGAGCTGGGAATTTATTTTTCTTAGCCAATTAGCACTCACTGTGTACACCGTCCAAGTACCCCAGTTGCAACTAGCTTCACAGTTCAGAGTTGAAACACACATAAAAATATATTTAAAAGTATAACATATTTCTATGCATGCAGTTACATGCATAGAGTGAACAATAACTAGTTGTCTTGCAAACCAAGGCCATAGGAAGGAAGAAGGAAGGAATCACAGTAATTTACAGAGTGCAAATCACACATGAGCGTAGAAAAGAAATTTTTAGGAGCACCAACTTTTACAGAGCCACTGGGGCTCGCGTTGTATTTCCCTGTGAGTCTTGCAAGGAATAAGGAACTCCAACTCAACTTTGCATTGCTGTTCATTACTCCAATTGAGCACTCATTGCTCCATATTCTGACTTGGAGATACATAGATCATGCAAAGTGTATAGCATGGAAAAAGATCTCAAGTCCTGCATTCAGCCTCCTGACAGATTATAGAGAAAATGGAGACACAGAATCAAAAAGGACAGTCCTTTTAGTGCAGTGTCTTAGAACCAACACCAGATGCTTGTGTGAAAGGAAAAAGACTTTTAAGGCACTAATTCTTCAATATTGCACATACCAGGAGAGATTTCCTCCCAACCCCTGCTGCTGCCAAGGGTACATGGAGGGTAAAATTTCTATTATTTCCACCAGTCAAAGCATAAACTCTTACAAGCCATCACTGCAGCCTATATGGAAATACAATAAAATGTCTCTGTGCAGGCTGCAGATACAGCATGCATATATATAATAATTCTGAGACAGCTCACTGTCCACTGGATTACTTGATGTGCTCTTTGCTACACCTAGAACCTGTCTATGAAAGTCCAAAATAACTTAATAAATAAATCTTCCAAATACACTCCATACTCTTGTGGTGGTATGCAAATACCAAAAGCTTATTCATAACTGGGAACAAATTTTATGAAGCAATTCAGTTGGGAGCTGTGAAAACTGATTTCTGCATATATCATAAGCATCCCTTTCCCTGAAATCATCCTCAAAAACCATGTAGAAAGTGTGCAAGAAAACACTACACTTAGACTTTCCCTCAGACACCCTGTCTGCCTTCAGCTCCCTAGGTCTGCCTGTTCCATTTATAATGATGCTCACCTTCCCTCATAAAATGCTTTGAAATCTGTAAGTTAGCGATAAGAACTATTAGGAGAAATTAAATTATTCAAAGTTCCTACTTTCACATACTGGAGTTCTTTAAAGGAAGGGAAAGTCATTATTGAAGATACTCGGTTTAAGCTACCCAGACTGCACAAAGATTTTTATCTGAAGAAACAAGATGAAGCGGCAAAAGAGGAACTGGGAGAGCCATTTAAAGATGCATTATTCATTGTATTCAAGGTAAAGAGCATTGCTGTTATTTAGCTATCATCCTGCTAAACTTTTCTTTGCAAAGCTGCTCTCAGAACACTTCCCTTCCAGCTTAAATTAGTCCTTTGTGGACTAAAAGAGAACTTTCTGTAATAAAAGGAGAAAGATCCCCATGCATAACCAGATAAAACAGGAAGACAGGCCCTGAATACAGCTCAGCTTTGACACAGCCACCTAGCATGGGCATAATCTAGGGAGGAACAAGAAATATGTGGAGCCCATCAAAAAGCTTCATGCAAGGCAACTGACCTGACTTCAGGTCACATATGGAAAAGCCACTGACATCTGCCCATTCCAGTTGCAAAACTTGGCTTAAGTAAAGAGCAGGAGATACTCTGGGTACTTGGCAGAACAAATTCCCCTTTGCAACAAAGATTCAACACTTCCCTAAATGACCTGATGCTTTTGATATCACTCATCATGACCTACACTATCTACTCTGAAGAATTAGGTATTTTCATTTTGACATGATGAGACACAACCAAGCCCCCTCTTTTTATAAATCATCACTAATAATTAACATTAGTATAATTAATACTACACATGTGATGACAGTGCGAGATGGAGGGACACATTATTAAATAGTTTTCCATTTGAGTCTGTGCGTCCGCTTATCATATGTAGAAATAAGTCAAGCCTCAAGCCTGCATACACAGTGTTTTGCTCCATAAAGAATTTGGGGAAAGATTTTGAAATTTATTCTTCTCATTTTTAACAACATAGGGTAGCTCTGGCACATACTGTCTTTGTACATGGTTGTATAATATATTTTAAATTCTCCTAAAGAGCAAGCAGCGATCTCATTTGTCAGTTGTCCCATATGAGCCAGACTCACTGTGCTACCAAAATGTCAAGATAGTTTCTCCCTAGTCTGTTTATTACCCCACCAGGTTATGCTCAGGGAATTATGTTCAGATACATTGACTTCCTTCAATGGGAAACAGGAAAACACCAGCAGAAATTAACACTCATCTTCTAATTCAGCAAGAATAAAATATGTGACTGATCAAACCTTAATTAACAGTTCACAAAAGCCTGCTTAATGTCATGTAGCATATGCATCTTAGTTATCTGACTGCTCTCACTGTTTGCGTGAAGGGAAAGGTTTGTGCAAAGTTTCCTCTGCTTTTCACAGCTTTTTCCTTCCATTTCTATTTGTTTTCAAGAAGCAGAACCTAGTGCCAATTTCCTAGCAATTAAGACAGATGCATTTGATTGTTTTAAAAACATCATCTTCTGCTTCCTTTTCTCAGGTCTTCCAGCTCCTTGTACCCAAGTACAATATATCCAGCTATACTTATCATATATTCTTTATAAACCATTACAAGACCAAGCATGCAACCCCAAAAGAATTAAGTCATTTTTCAGGACACCTGAAGGTCCACTTAAAAGTGAACAAACCCTGACAATCTTCTGTGAAGACTGCTGGGCTGTTGTACAAATGCTCGCCATAGTCTTGCTTATACTATTTCTCCTGTCTACCAACAAACATTGAGATCTTTGTAAGGCTCCTAATAAGCCAACTTCAAACCTACAAGTCTACAAAGTCACAACTTTCCATAGGCAGAGAAGAGAAAAAAAGAAATTCATCAAATAACCTATTCACTAAGCTTTACTTGACACAGTTACATTTTCAAACGAATGGAGTGAAAAGCATGGAATTTATTCTTCCCTGATTGTACTTGGAAAAGGAAGTTTAAGGACATACTTCAATGTAAGCTGTTATTTTAGGCATAGACAAGTTACTATAATTACCTAAGCAAGCAATGGATGTCAAGAAACTATTCTTGCTAAGGATAACATTTGAGGTGAATTTTAACTTTTGCACAAGAGTGTGAAATTTCTGTTAATTTAAAATGTTTACAAAAGTGTTCGAAGCTTTCATTTCATGCCCAACATTTATATAGAACAAGGAAGTAAGTATGTCCTATGTGTCAGTGACCACTTCAGTTACATGGTATCATTTCAAGACATGAGGTAAAAATTGGACAGTAAGAACAAAGTCAATATTTGCTTTTGAGAAGCCATTAAAGTTTTTGAAGTGACACAAACACAACTGAGCACAGATGTTTTCATGATGAAAAATTAAACACTTCCACTTTGGCATGGCATAGCTATAACATGGCTATAACACCCCTATGTCATGGCTATAACACTCCAACTATAATATCATTAGGGAAATGGGCACCAAAATATCTCCAAGCATCTCCCAATTTCAGCTGTAATTAAGGGTTATTCAAAATTTTTGAAAGCTTAACCCAAATCACCTGTTTCAGCTTTCAAGATACCATGGTGCTGTACATCTAGAAGGCTTCTCCCACTAGGAAGGGCAAAATTTCTGTTCCTTTATATACGTAAAATATATTATCTCTCTATATATACACATACATATATAAAATGTGTAAATTGTGTGCAATATTCACCAAGCTTCCAGATCCCAGGAGCCATGACCAGAGCACAGTGGCTGCACGTGCCCCAAGGTAGCTTTTTCTTATAACAGTTTATTGGATCTACAGAATAAGCTATTCAATGACCCCAGGACAACACTGCATGTATGACTAGGCTGTGCTAATAAAATATTTATGTTATGAGAGACCACAGCTTAAAGGCTGCTGCAAAATAAAACCAAGGGACTTTAACAGGGGTCCTCAGAAGTACAGCTGATAGAGACCTTGGAAGTGCAGCCACAGCAGCAGAGCTGAGGCCCAGGGCTATAAACACAAATAGTCCACTAGTGGTCACTGAAAGAGTAGGACCTTGGGAGCCAGGAAAAGGTGGTTTTAGGGATAACAAAGGCAGCAAAGGGACATTGTGCAATATAGGTAAAATACACTATGATAAAACTGAGTATAGCACCAATTGTGAACCAGTTAAGGAGGAGGGAGTGGGTTTTTTTTAATAAATGTATATAAATAATCTTACAGAAATCCAGAGATTATCCCACTTAACCTGGGATCCAGAGAAATCCCACTCAACCTGGGATAAGTTATAACTTAATCACTATTATTAAAACTATTAATAAGTAATCATAATAAATTGGGACAAGTTACTTGCCATAGTTCTGCACTTTTTTGGGAGGGGAGAGGGAAGGATGGATTAGGGAAGTGTGAGGACAATGCTAGAGAAAAGGCAGATTAATTTACACAAAATTTCTGTTCAGTGTAATATTATTGGGAACGAGTGGCAATAACTGCATACGTCGATCTGCAACCAATCTACATCACTATAATCAAACTACTCAAAACCTCCACCTCCAAGTTGCAGACTTTTAGAATTACATCATTTGCGCCCAAATTCACTTTTTCATTAATAACATTGATATATTGCATCCAGAAACTTCCCTGTTCTTTTAACGCTTCCAACATTAACGGGTGCTCAAAAAACAAAAAAATAAAAGCCATCCCTCTATTTTGACCATCAGCAAATCCAAGCTTAAATACCATAAGCGTTGCGGACCATAATGTCCATAGCAGTCAAAAGATCTCGTACATTACCCATATCCACACACCACAGTGCAGACACCGTCTTGTGTTTATTTTAGTCCATAATAACAGACTTTTATGACGACTATTCACTGTAAAAGGAAATTAGCTGTGTAGTAAAGGTATTTTTTAGCACAATATATCAATAGGCAAAATTCGTTGGGAAGGCTGTTAATAGAGAATACCTGACTTTTAATGCATGCTCTTAAGGACCTGCTCTCATCTCTTTCCATTTTCTGCCCAAGGTGAATCTCATCATTACAATGCTCTTTGAAATGCTAAAAGCATTATGAAGACCTTAGCATTTTCCTTCTGAAGACCTTAAGCTGAAAGTCACAAGGAAGTGAGAGAAGCAGGAGTTTGTGCCAAATTAAGTGAAATTCACTGCATCCAGAGAAGAGCATTAACAAAAATTCCCCATTTTCAGAGTCTAGATATAAGATAGGAGAGGATTACATTGTCCTCATATGCTTTTAATTATTTTGAATGATATTATTTGCGCCTTACCTATTTCTGATTGTATTATTAGTGCCATTTCTCAAACAGCTTATTTTGAATCCTAACACTGCCAAAACCTATTACCTGATAGGTTTTTTTTTTTCCAAGATGCACGTATTCAGCCTCATCCACATTTTACTTAACACTTCTGTAAATGAGCACAGTTTTTGCAAACTCATTTGGCTGCAATTCATCCAGCAAAAACCTGCAAGGAAAAAAGCAACTGCATACAACAGAGAGGAAATACTGCAAAGAGCCCACAATTACACAGTGCACATGCACAGATACGTACAGCTAAGTCACCAGTTATTTTTCACTAGTTACTTCATCATTTTAAAAACAGGAAACTTGTGATATTGCAAACCCCATCCCACAGTGATTTTCACAAAATAGCTAATTCTCCCTCACAAAATTTGTGAATGACTCTCACATACACACACGCAGAAACAAGAGCAGGGCCAGCAAGATAAAGGCTCCTTTTTTCCAATTTTACTTAATACCATACAAGTGACTGATGTCCCGTACCCACTGTCTCCCTTTCTGCTCCTCCCAATGCACAAAGGAAATACTTCCTATTTAGCTTCTGTTTTATGCAGCCCAGCCTCACCAAACCGAGCTCAAAATGCTGCATTTTGCTCCAGATGATGATATGCACAAGGCCTCATCAGGTTGCAAAACAAACCTAATTGTGGCATTCCCCAGTGGAACATTCTCCAATTCCAGGAACACACGCAGAAGGGGCAGGTACCAAGCATTCAGATCATGTCATCCTCCAAGACTTAAAAAGAAAATAATTATCTCCGAGTAATTGAAAATATAAAATGAGGCTCATGTTCTGATCTTTTTATTTCATGCTGTGAGGGGATTAATTTACTGAAAATGGAAAGTGCTCCCAGACTGCTGAACCTAGCCCAATAAATCCTCACACTCGGTGCTGATAAGGTGTTTAGAAAGCTAGATAGAAGATTTCCAACCTGACCTACTTGAGAATATAAAAGGCCAAAAGTCAGGCCTTCCCTTTGGGCTGCTGGGCAGCTCCACTCAAGTGCAATCACTCCCAATAAGTCTGTTATTTATTTTATTCACTGGGCTGGTGACCACGGGCATTCTGAATATACCTCACATGACACTGTTACTGCAGAGGAGCTTTCCCAAATCAACAGGATTTCCCCATCTCATCCTCTAACTGTCAGCAAGTAGAGAAACTTCCTTCCCTATAGATTATCCCTTAGCAAGATGCCTGCATGGCCATAAACAGGTTGGTCTCTTAGGGGCACCTCGGCTTGCTGAGCTCTCCCACCTCCTATTCCCAAAGGTCATGGGCTGCTCTGCAGCACAGCAGGTCCCTGCTTGCACAGGAGCCACACGCTCCACACACCACTTGTTCTCATGTGAAACAAATACCTAAAACAAACGCCATCCACCACACAAGTAAATCAAAAAGTCATTTGGGAGAGATTTCATTAAGCACAATTTGTTACACAGAATTAAACATCGAAAGTAAAGATGATAAACCTGGATTTTTATATGAGGCTTAAGTCCCAAAAGATCACATTCTAAAACACATAGAACGCTAAGCAGATTACTTGCCTTCTGTATTAGTCCAGATGATTTACAAAAACTTCAATAGATAAATCTCTGCATTTTTAGGCACATTAACTAACTTTAAGCCTTGCCTTTAGCACTAAAATTTTGTAATGGATCCTCCTATTTCTGATATTCTAAAAGTGTTCACACTATCTGCTAATACAGAAGTTACATATACTCTATTTCTCAGGAATCCAAAAGATGCTTCCAGTTCACAGCTGCCAGGTGAAAGTGATGGACATCCAGCACTGTCACGATTACCCCAAACACCCCAAAATTTCTCCGTAAACAAGAAGAAACCCGCTGGTGGCTGACAATTATGGGCTTGCTCAGAGGGATTTACACATGTGAACACATGAAATATTAAATCTCACTGAGTCTTCTACCTGTTCAAATGAATTTTCATATGCCAGAAAGATCTCTACTTAATATTTATGTGATGTTGTCAGTTTAAGATGCCTGTAATTCTCTGAAACATTTTCTGCATTTGGCTCTGTTTATTTATTGTAGTTTATTCTGGATAAACTGCAGCACATCTTATTTGATCATGTTGTTGCATTTATCCGTCATGTAGAGAAATGACACACAAACTCTTTCAGTTGCAGTTAGTGCTGAATCAGCTTACACTTCTTTAAAAAATCATGCATTAGAACTGAATTTAACATTTCTTCTTTAAAAATGCAATTTCACTTTAAAAAATATAATCTAAAACTCTACTACCACTTAATTCCCTATTCTAATTTACTTGTTTGTTTCCTCTTTCAAGGAAAGGGACTGCCTTCTTTTCCACCTTTGCTCCATGTAGAGCTCTCCCTTGTTTTGACTAGTGTCCTGCAGAGCAGTGTTCTGATGTAGCAAAACAAATACAAACCAATTATTATAGAGTTAGTACATGGTTATGGTTAATAAACACCACTATGATCTACATTATTCCCCATATATATTTCATTATCAAAAATTACATCTACAAAAGTCTGTCAGCAGCAACACGAAGATCTGTCATTCACACTGCCTTTTAATTTACCAGAGAAGGTCTCTGTAAGACTCTTTGGTCTTATGCCAAAGAGTTTAATACAAAAGCCATCAACAATGTATGGGACAACAACACCAAGGTTTTACTTAGTTTTGTAAGTTTAGGGCCACATTTTTCACTAGTTCCCTCCCCAAAAAGCAAAACACCATCAAAAACACTTGCACAAGTCTCAGGCTGTTCCTGTTCCCCTACTTCTGAACCTCTGGTTCAAGAATCTGTGTCCTCCACTGTGTCTCACTGGCAACTCCTAACATCAAGGAGCGGAGTCTAGGACAGCTAGAGCAGCGTTGGAGGAGAAAAGATCATCTAAAATTGGTGTTAAATGTAGGGAAATCAAACACAAGCAAACTTGCTAGCTAAATCAATTTAATAATGGGAAAGAAGAGGATGATCAGTTTCCACATACCTGGGGACTTCTCTGATGCTGGGGAACAGTAGGGGAAGGAGAAAAGAAATTAGATAAAAATGAAACCTACAGACAAAAAAAGCAATTAAAAAAGTGGAGGATTATTAAGGAGTGGAAAGAAAGCTTATCTTGTTTAAAAAGACAGTGTGGAAGACAAGCTTCTCAGAGGGAGTCTTGGGCCAGATTTTCTGTGTGTTGTTCTTCTCGATTAGCATTTAACAAATGAATGATTGTCAAATACAGCAGTAGTTCTTTCCTTGCTGCAACCCCAGGATTCCTGTTGACCATGTCAGCTGGTTCCTGCTGCAGCATTTTGAGCTGCGTTTGGCCCAAGCCTCCTAAGGCTGCTCCTTCAGATCAGGGCTGTCCATACACAGAGTCCCCTCAGTTTGAACTGCAGCGGCTGAAGGCTCCACCACCAGGAGCCCTTCTGGCTAAATTCAATTTGGAGTTGCAAACTGCAGCCCTAGGAACAAAGATAATAAATAAAACATTCCTCACAATGGCTCAAAGTGTGCCTCTAAAAACGGAAGACTAAGTAGGAAAGGTGCTTTTTCTCCCCTCCACTAGGAGGGCTGGAGATTCCACATCCCTTTGACACCTCAGAAGCTTCTGATAACCTTTATGTATTTACTCTCCCAAGTGGTATTCCCAGGATTTTATAAACAGGGCCTCTGGGTACAGAGGAATCTAAAAAGGGCTGGCTCAGGGATATGCAGGGAGACTCAAAGCCCTTGGTCACAGAAGCACAGGCTGTATCAACTATTTTATCTATAAAAAGCAATCAGAGCATCATTAGTTGTGCTCCTGTCTTTCCATTGTGCTTCAGCATAAGCCTCCTGTCGCCAGGATCTGGACAGAAGCGTAAAGCAAAGGAGCTTCTATCCCCACCTCTGCTGTCCTGGCTTCATATCTTTCTCTTCTCCTTTCTTCTTTGATCACTGCAATCTGAATTCAATTACGACTAAACCCCCTACCCATTGCCACTATCTTCTTGGCCCCATGTTGTTCCATTTTTCAGGAACCTGATGAATACCGAATGCATCTTGAAAGGCTGCCTTTTTTTTCTTCTAATGCCTGTAACTCCTTTTTTCTTTGATCAAAAGCATGCAATATGGAGAAGAAACATCATCTAAACCCCATGACCACGGGAAAAAATGTTTTCCACCCACAAAAAAAATGAACAGAAGTGTTCATACTTCACGCATAGATTTGTTAATGCTGCTATATCTATGCTGTCAAGAGAAAAAGCCAACAGTGTGTATGTGAAAGGGGCTCCCAGATACCGTTGTCACGTATTTTGGAACAGTAGGGAGCTTTTAAAGGCTGCCGTCTACTTTCAGGTCATCTGAATCCCACAGGATGTTAGAAAGCATGGAAACTAGAAATGTGTTTCTTAGAAAATAAATAAAAAGTATTGTAAGGGTATTATCTCTAGGAATGAATCTTTAAAATTTCAAGTTTTTCTGATTTAAAACTCAAGACCTTAAAGTGCTTTTTTGCAGGTAAATACAAAAACTATGACGAAGAGCACTCTATTGTTTCAAGGAATAAACTAATCTCACAAGAACTCTGTGGGAAATCCATGGCATTGTACAAAGGCCACATAAGATTCTATGTCTCATGCCTCTCATTTAAAGCTTTTAAAGGCACTTAAATGGTACTTTGACCCACTAGCCACATATGGCCCTGGAGAAAACTGAGGCAGAAAGTGGGGAAATCACGTTTCTCTGGTAGTAGAATGATGGTTTTAACTCAAGGCTCTCTATTCTATGGTTGACACCCTTAACATTAAGATACTCAAGTATTATACATGACATGCTGTATTCCAGATTCTCGTCTCACGAACAAGATAGGAGAAAAAACTAGGGAACACAGAGAAAAGCATGCCATGGTACTCTAGCATGTGCTAAGACAGACACTGAGATTCCCTAAGTTATGGACTTATTTACTCCAATAGTAAATATAGTGTTCCTAAGTAGGTACATGCAGTATAAGCCATCACTGCCATTTTCCACGGAAACCTTTGGAAAAATGCCTGTGAAATTCACAAAATTTTACTTTCTAAAACAATACATCCTTTCCACTTGAATCTGTTGCTCCTCATTGAAGTCTTCAGTGTTTGTAAAAGCCAACGTCACTGACATTCCCACAAAGACACACTCCATGGGGTGCCCACCTACCACATCCAGACTGGGGACATGGGGAGTCTCACTGGGGCCGCTGAACATCTCCTTGTGCCACTTCCTAGCCCAAGCAAGACTCTGGAGGCTATTTTCCATAACCCGTATTTGCAACCTGCACAATAGCTGGTTTACCACATCAATAGCAGTATATACAAACTGGGAGAGAAAAATCTCCTGGCCAGCCTGAAAATCTCAGCCTCACATTCAGCAATTCCCCTTTTATCAGCAGTTTCGTTTTCCAGCATGTGTAGGAGCACAGCTCTGCCCGAGAGCCATCCAACACGGACACCGGCAATATCCAGAGCTACTATTCATACAACTTTCAGCTTCTCATCTGAGTTGTAACAACCGTGTCTCATTAGCTCACAGTCTGGAATATCAGTGAACCTGCCACAAGAAAACAGGACGAGTCAACATGAATTATTAAGCTCTCCGTAGCTAAAAGCAGTTTACTCAGGGGAAACAGCTTTTTACCAACAGAAAATAATCCTTGCAGCTCAACAGAGAAACAAACAAAGTCCCAGGGAGGTCTGAAGCCTTGTGGGGAAAAACAAACAAAGAAACAAAAGAATAAAAATTAGAACCCGCTGTGAAGCTGGAGCTCTCTCTCCTGGAGCAATTTAAGTCTGAGCCAACTGACAGCTTTGCCTGTTGTGCCTGGAATCCTGGACTGGGAATCACAGAGGCTTTTCTTCTTTCTGGACTTGGTGCTAGTGCTCCCTTACACCTCTTCCTTTCACTTGCACTTGCCTGCAGCTCTCTAGGAAAATCAGCTGCTATTTGGGGTGCTGGGAAAATGCAGAGTGCAACTGGACATATCGTGTGTCCCACCAAGTCCTTAGTCCCACACATAGTTACCCAAGCACTACTGACAGTCACAGCCAACGACTCAGTTTTTCCAACACGTCCAGGGCAGCTCTGCATTCTCCTTCCCAAATAAGGCAGAGCTAAATGAAAGATTGTGCTTGACTTACAAGGGGAGGTCATTAGTTTTTGCCCCGATGTTGCAAACTCATGAGCAAAAGTCTCTTCATTTTTATTTACACTACAGCATTAGCAGGCAGGCAGCTTCAGGTTGGGAGTCACGACTCCATGTTCAAACCTCATTATATTTCTGGCCTTGAACCAGTGGGAAAAAGCACTCATGTAATCAGCTTATATCTGGAAAGCATAGTTCCACAGTATTTCACAAAAAAAACACCCTTTATACTGTGGTGTTTTTCACACCTACACACTAGATGGAATGGAATAAAGATGCTGCCTCTAACTCTTCTGCTGCTTATCAAAATCTAACCAAAGTACCTTCAAGATGCATGGCACCCAATGGGTACCAGTGTCCTAAAACTATCAGCGATGATGGAAACCTGCACTTCAATTAGCAGAGAATCTGCATGCATCATTAAAGATGACTGCTAATGATGTTACTTAGGTTACAGATGGCAGAGTTTCATTTTCCCACTTTAAGAATTCTGCAAAAATCCTTATTTCAAAGATTCTCTGAATGAGCCCGAAGTTGCCGCTTGAAACACATCATTGATCTCATTGGTCCCTCTGAAGTAAACATTGAGCTTCCCCTTAGGAACTCAGCAAGCTCATTAAACACATACCTATTCTGAACATTCCTGGTGACAATATCACAGAATTTCTAAGCTTAACTTTATCTTTACCAAAAAAACTCATAGTTTAGATTGCAAAGGGCTGTCACTCCAATAAGGCCCCTATGATACACATTTAAAAGTTGCTGTCACAAAGAGATCCCAGGCCTAGCATCACGGAGCTAAGGTCAGGTTTAAGATCACTGTTACATCACTGATGGTAAATTTTAAGTAACAGGTTTATCAAGCTTGCAGCAGGTTAGTTAAAATTCTCAGAGACCCATACAAAAATCCCCACCTTCAAAACTTAAACAAAGATTCAGAGTTTAAAAACATATGGTGTTGTGGCTGCCTCTTCCAAGAGCAGCACTCCCTGTCACCTTCTGCCCACAGCGCTCTGAGCCCAAACAATTTTTCTGTTGTTTTTCTTTGCTTTTCTGCTTCTCTGCAAGAGGGCTAAAACTTGAAGTAGCACCCCGGTATTCTTAAGCATCATCCCATTCATGATGGCCATTAATCAAAACTTAAGGAATAAGAAATAGGAAGGTTGTAGGAGCATAAGGGTGGCTTGTAAGGAGAAGGAAAGATTGTCAACTACTGCACTGGGACAAAAGGCCAAAGAGAAGGTAAGAGTAAGACCCAGTTCAAAGTAGCAACAGAAGGTGAGAGACTCCAAAGTGGCTGGTCAATAATGATGACAAAAAGAGAAAGAAATATCCTGATTTACCTTGCTTGTTATTTTCAAAGACATGTAGGCTGAAAGACTTTACTGAGGGAACATTTGAAAAAGGGAAAAAAATGATCCCCGTGACCTGCTTGTTAGGATAAATACAGATGCACTTTAGTAGCAACTGTCCATTATACATGTATACCATTCTCCTGTGTCATGATATGAGCAATTTGTAAGCACTTCTGTTAATACGGTGCATAAAAACAACTTAAAGACAACAGTTTAACAGATTCCTTGAGCCACCAATTCCCTGAATATCTTTGTTAGCAAGTCCTGCATTTTAGCTACTGGATCCTGTGAGCTAACTTGCACAGCCCTGAAGGACACTGCTGGACAAGATCCTTGTATGAACACGGGCTTCAAACCACTCTCCCCTGCCTGCTGCATCCTGCTCGGGGATCATGGAACATGACAGGCACACTTGCAGTGCCAACAAGTTCCTCAAATACCCAGCCACAATACATAAAAGGGATTTTTTTATATATATATATATATTTAACAAAACAGACAAATTACATTTTAGAACTTTATCTTTGCACAACGCTGCTTTTTTGTGGTTGGGATAACAGTGTGCCATATAGTTAGGACAAATTAAATTTCTAATGCAAAGCAAGCCAGGTAGCTTAGCTCTGGCATGGTCTGCTGCATCCCACGTTGCAGAGGCAGAGGGGCGCAAAACAGAACAAAGTCAACTATGGCTTGCGTGCTGGAAACACACAACAGATTGACAACCCAAACCACTTCTCAGACTCCCTGTACAATCTCGAATACACCATCCAGCCTGGAGTCTGCATCTTCTGTCCTTTTGCCCAATGAATTTAGTTTCATTGTGAGCAATATGGTGTGTGACCCTTTGACTGTACAAACATCACTAGGGGATGCAGAACTAACCCATATAAGACGACATACGTGGATGCGCAAGAGCAACAGGACAGGCCCAGGAAATTTGCTCTGGCTTTAAGACACCAAGAGGGAGGAAACATTTCAGCTAATGGTTGTTGGATTTTTCAGTTCATCAGGGTTTTATGTCACGAGCTCACGATGCTCAGATGGACTCATAGTCTGCGCCCTGTCTCCTTCTGAGTTTACAGTTGGTTGTGTTTGATAAGAATAAATAGTGGCAAACACAAGGAAGGGAAGAGAAATTTCAAGAGTTGACTCAACTGCAGTATCTAAAACAAATAATTGTATATAGGTCATTGCAATTTCCCTCAACCTGTTCAATAAGACTATGCCATAAATAAAACAGCTTTTAATGAGAATTTGCTTCAAAAATACCAGGCTGGAAAACCATAAGGAAGACGACAAAACAGAAGTTGCAGATGGCTTTTTCGATGCTTTAACATAAGCTGAGGTCTCTTTGTAGATCAGAAAGTAAACAAAAAAGCAGCATGAAAGATGGCAGTGAGATGTATTTTGCAGCTGTCCCTTATGTAGGAAAATTCAGGGTTCTAAGATAAACTGAGCTCCCCATTAAATGGTTATGGACTAGCTCTAGTGAATAAGCTTATGCTGTTTGCTGTACTTAACAGGAAGGTCTAAAGGAATGTATCAATTACTTAGAACTATACATACATATTTCTCCAAAATGCTCGCATTTCACCTGTATTTACAAATAAAGCGTCTTCAATAATCCTCAAAAGGTAAAATACCAAGGATGAGTTATTTTAAAACTAAAAGACCTGGTTTATGTCCTGAGATTGTATTCAAGTTTGCATCACGAACATTTGAAACGGTCCTGAGGAATTCGTTTCACTGCCTCACTACTCACTACTGTTTATTTAAAACTTGGGGGTTTAAGTAAACAGATGGAAGAGATGTTTGTTTTTCATTATACCGCACAACTCCATCTCCTGCTAACCGCGGTTGAAACACTGCTTGGTGAATTTGCACACTCTGCTTAGCGAGTCAGAACACATTGCAGCTGGAGCAACAGCACACAAGGGACCTATTTCCTTTCCTCTTCCTCCCATGCCAAGAGCTCACCCGCAGCACAAGCGAGGTAAGGCAATCACTGGACCACTGGCCTTTTTGTATCATTGACACCAATATATCCTACGCTTACAGGGCTGCTCCCAGAGTGGTTCACTTGGGGTAGCAGAGCACAATGGGCTACCTTTTCTCCTGCAGTATATCTTCCCACAAAACCCCTATTACACTTGATTTATTGCTTAAAAGCATTCCCCCATTTCTTAAAATAATTGTCTTATCACACTGTAATAAGCTTGTGGTTACCTGTAATGCTCATGGCCATCAGTGGCAGGTATGGATTGCATTAACACTAGCATCATGTTTCTTGCCTTGCAGGTGAATCTCGAAAAAAAGTCACATCTTCTATAAGGTCTTCTATATATACATCATCTGTACTGCCATCCTAAAGCAGTTTTCACTCATCTTGTTTATTTGGGCACAAGATTACATGGCAGACACACATGGATGGAGAGCATGAAGCTTACAGAGACCTTAACCTTTCTTGGGACCTCAAGTTGCTGCTGTAGTGCTATGGATTTAGAGTATTATTAGGTTCTATTACTTCAATTGATCAATTAGTACATCTTCTGCTTAATTATGTAAAAACCCATTTATATCAATTTTCTCACAGTTTTCCAGATAAAAGATCTTGGATTGTCCTTTTGTTTTGTTCCAGTAGGGATTCGCTCTTTCAGAGACAGGAGCCTAGGGAATGACAAGCAATCCGGAAACACTGCTTGCACCACATCGCTCCTCCTCTTTGATTCCTCACTCAAGTGAATGAAGTCATGATCTTGCACTTAAGATATCATAGCCTGTTGCTATGGAGACAGCTAAGCTATCTCCAGGGCTGGGTTTGGATGACTTTGGTCAGTGACATGGGAGAAGGGAAATTGCAAGGGAATCAGACTAGAATCCAACCAACAAATGCACCTTGCAATTGATAAGCACTGAAAAACCTTTGGAAATCAAATGACTGGATATGGGGAATAGGGTAAAAATGTGTGCAAGCAATCAGAATTCCCCCCCACACACACACAGAAAACTTACTACAACACTCACAATGTATTCTGAGACTTAACTTTAATAACACTACACTTCTTCCACTTTTCCTTTTCTGCAACACAATTATAGTCTTAGAGATTTCTTCCCTAATCTTTCTCCTTTTTTTCCTTTTTATCTATTGCTAATGTTAGAAGAAATACTTAGCTTTGCCCAGAAAGCAGTCGTTTCCTGCTGATTCCATTAAGAAATCCACTAGGAGAGGAAAAACCTGGTACCAGTGTTTCAGTAAGTAACCCATGCTGGGTAAAGGCAATTTCAAATACAAACGTTTCTTCTGCAGCTTGCCGATAAATAAGAGGTACTGTCCTGTTCAAAAGAGGACAACACCCATGTAGCCTCATGTTTTAAAGCTCAGAAATTAATTTCAAATACATGATGTTATGTAAATTACTGGATATCCTAGAGTCTGTTGTAATATCCCAGTGCAGAGAAACAAAGTCAACAAATACACTAGTGATCCCAGGGGAATTCTTTGCAATGTGCAAAGACCATCTATTTTACTTCCTTTATGACAAACAGGAGTCCAACTAATACTCTCATAAGCAGTTTGGGTAAACTGGAAGATGAGTTTAATGGAGATATGTTCATAACTAGGCTTTGAATTCCTATTTAAAGATAAGGCATTTCACCATTAAATGTGTCTTTCAAAATCTCTCCCAGTGCAGTCACCATACTCACCCATGGACCAGCTGGGATGCACTTCCATACATTGAGTCCCTTTGATTGAAAACTGAGGAACAAAGAGCCATAAGACTCAATATTCAAGACGTAATCATACATACTAACACCACACATGAATCTACCCAAAGTCACCGTCAGTGGCCAAGGGCACGTCTGCAATACAGAGATCACCTACTGCTCCCGAGCAGGCCGCAATGCCAGGAAGACATTAAATCATCCCAGTCTCAGGAGGGTTCGTATGAAGACATCTACAAGCAAGGAAACTGTGGCAGGCAAGACCTCAGTTCCTCATTTGGAAAAAGCTTTAGGGGCTCTGAGAAAAAACAGGGCAGGTCAAGGCAAAACACAGAGGATGATGAGGGCTAAAAAGCCCACTCTGCTTATTCTGCGTTTCAGGCTTTTGAGCACTCACAGCATTGGTGCAAGGCCAGGAACGTAAAGTCATCCACAACCCTTTTAAAAAAGCACACATATAAGAGGATATACACAAAAGCAAACGTACAGGACACACTGTGCTTCTATTCAACCATATGGCTTTATATTCCATGAAGCAAATGTGAATCCCAGCCCCTGCCAGAGGCTGAGCACCTGCAGGGCCTCAGGAGGGGCCTGCAGAGGCTGTTCCAGCACTTTGTACTCTGCATGAACTTATGTCCAACAACAGGTATTTCTATATGGCCTGGGGACATGACAGCACTGTGGCAATAAGATTATCTATACTATGTATGACACTGCCTGTTACGGTACATCCTGTTCTGTCACATCTAGTTCCCAAACATTTATATGCTCAGATGCTGCGTGACTAGCAGTCACACATTATCAATACACTTATTTCAAGTGTTTTCATTGGAATTTTTTTCTACCAAGTTCTACTTTAGAAAACAGGTTAAAGAAATCTCATTTTTGCTTTGCTTTTAAATCCTCAACAGACAAGCACTGGAAAAATATGCTGCTATTTGTACTACAGGCCTGCCTCAATGTGTTTTACAGGTACACCCAGGACAGCATGCCCCTGTTTAAGATACAGTATACACACATACATATAGAGCAGGAGCCAGATCATATCAGCCTGAAGAGTCTTGGTGAAATACTAAATAAATATCTTTGCTCTCACCTTGATACGAACTGACACTGCTGTGAAATAACAATATAGAGTAGAGACTAGGAATCAGGTCAGACCTATCCAAAGAAAAAGCATCCCTCTGCAATAGGGAAGAATAATCTTTTTTTTCCACCACCATCTTAGCAGGATTAGTAGTAACCAGCATCACCTGCAGAAAAAGGATGCCACTAACAAAAGGAGTCTCTAGTGGACGTTTCTCCCACCTATTCTGCCTGTAAGGTCCACTCTTTTCCCTTCTCCCAGTCTCCAATGGAGAAGGTGCATGACACACCTCTGGACAAATCCCGAAATAAATTACCGCAGGAAACGAACCAGATCTCATGGAGATTTCACAAACCACCTTCTCACACGCATGCTGCGATAGGGAGGACGGGAGCTACCTGCTCAGCACAGTGAACCTGCTGCCTTGCAGGAGCTCATCGTGCTCTGCCCCTTCACAAGCCCCACGGCCCCTTCCCCACCATAACTTCCAGAACTGTGACCAGATGCCAGCCAGCCCTGGTATCAACCAACCACACAAGCAGCCTGAAACAAACAGAAGCTCAGCCACACTGGGACATTTCAGACTGGAGATGCTACAAGAACAAGCCCAGCTAACCTATTACGCAGTCTCCTCAAGTCGCACGTCCCTCCAGTGATTCCAGATAATCATATTAACAGCTTCAAACATTATGTAATGACATCGCTCAAACACATTGCTCCCAAAGGTTTGATATTAGATCAGGGAATTACCATTCATCACACAGTTATGACAAATCTCGTAGTAGGAAATGATTTGCTACAAGATGCAGCTCGCATTGGCTTCTTCCCCAACAGTAAACATCTTCCCTTAGCTCAAGCCTCTCCTCTTGCCTTAAGCCAAGTCGACATGCAGTACCTCTTAATTTGCTGTCTCAATTAACAGGAAGACTATACCCAAGGTCAAGAACTGGCCAGTCCAGTAGCCCTGCAGCATTTGACACACATTGTATTTTTCCAAAGCATTCAAGGGCCCCAGGAGCACAAGTCAGTATGATTTAGGCACTGGCATAGCACATTTTAAAATACAAGATAGGTTTGGGGAAAAGGAGCGTGGAAATTTTTTGTATGGTTTTTGCTTTTTAAAAAGCAAATGCTTTGAAAGCAGAAAATTCTGACATATGGCCAATAAATGTTTAATATCCAGAGCAAGAAAAACGTGTGCCTCATTAAGGACGCTATATATAAGCAATAAAATCCATTTCTTGCAGATATCTGTTTAAAGATGAATAGAAATTAAAGTCACAGAACCCCCCAAGCCCTCAGAAATTATTATAGATCTATTTCACACCAAAACACAGTTCTTGTGCTTGCACCTGCCCTACAGAGAGGCTAGTTCCTGAAGGTTTGGTGAAATCCCAGAACTGGCCTTTGGGTACATGTCCCATCCAGTGCTACATTACCAACAACAAAGCCTTCAATGTCATGGGAACGTGGAGGATTTTTTACACCTCTAAAACTCTGGGAACATAGCTATTCAAAATATAAATATACTAAATGTACAAATACTTTTCCTAAGAATTGTTGTTGCTGTCCTAGAGGGAAATGTTTAACTACCTTCCTCCTGCTTCCATACATGGGCAAAGTATAAACTTAAAAAGACCCATCTGAAGGAACACTTGCCAACAGCAAATACACAAATCTATTGTAATTTCAATTAAGTCAGTGGGAATTTAGATTAAATTCCCAATTAAATCAGCAGTTCAAGCTGCAGCAACAAGATTTTACCTAGGCTACCATTCTGGGGAGAGGTTCCTGGGTTACTTTTCAAGTTCTGCCAGTACTGGTTCCTTTTCCCTCTACTTCCAAGTTCAGTAGATAGGTTGTCATCTTCCATTGTCAGTTTTCCTTTGCCAACCTCTTCCCCTCATCCCTTACTCCCAGGAATCTCCTCCTAATCATTTTTACAGTATTTGTTATGCCTGGTGATCACTTTTCAGGATTTCTGCAGTTTTTATTTATTTATTTTTACGAGTTCTATGTTTTCCTTTTCTTGCATCACTCATGCCTGTAAGATGAAGATGCATGTGTCCAAGTGAGAGGGACAAGGACCCCACAGAAACCACACAGCCATAACACCATTCCATTAATCACCTCTAACCTGGACCTCCTCCCTCAGCATTTGCTTCAGCTGGTCCCTCCTTGAGGGCCCAGATTTTCCCCTGCAATTTTACAGGGCACTCAGGGCTCCACACAAATCTAAACCTAGGAGAAAAGCTCCATGGACTTCAAATTATGCATCTTTTTGAAAGCTGCAAGGAAGCGATGATTCTTTACCCCAAACTGTCAGCAGCATCTTCCACAATCCATCACTGCTACGTAACATATTACCATAGCATCTTGTCTTTCCTCTGATGTAGTGTTCCCTACGGGCAGGCTGTACTTCATCAGTGCTGCTGCTTCTCCGAAGATGCTGGGAACACAGAGCAGTTAAACAGCAAGTCATCAACGGGAAGTCTGCTCCGCAACCACCCTCATCATGGAAGGAAATGGTAGCAAGACCATGGGGGGAAAGGGCGAGAGCAGCTTACAGCATTTGACATTGGAGGAAAATAAATATAATGTAAAATAAAAAGCAAGGCAGGAGAACCACATCTAAATGCTTCATTTCCTGCTGCTCTTCCTCACTCAGTCCTCTTACCCCCTTATTTTGCTCCAGGTAATGCAAATCTTCACTTCCATTTGTCTGCTCAACGACAGCTGTCACCTAAGTAGTCAGCCAGCTTTGCCTGAGTTCAAGTACTGAGTATTATTTTGCTAGGCCTATTATTTTCCTTTTTTGCCTTTTCCATTTCTCCATGCTTCACGTTCTGCATTGCCCTGGGCAGACTGCAGCGTCCTGTCCCAGCAAACCCACAGCAGCTCCCTTGGGAAAAATCCCTCGTCTCCTCTGGGACACTGTGCAAGGGGCTGGGGCAAGGACAGGAAGGAATCCACTCAGCCTAATCCATGCTCTTTTGCTTCTCAAAAAAATTATTGAAGTCATACAGCCTGGCAAATTAAAAATGCCCAGGAAGGGAGTTTTGATGGGATTTCTATTGTCTGTTCTTAACAGAGACTCTTCAGAAAGTGCTAGCCAGTACTGAGCAGGATGCAGGGTTTTAGTCATTCAGACAGTTCTGAAACCTGCTCATGTGCAATGGATAATTCTGTATCCTCAAAATACTGTGAGGAGAGGTGCTGCCATCCTCTAGCCTGCAGACACCTCCTTCCATCCTCGCTGGGCACTTAGCTTCTGCAGCAAGTGCAGGAGGGAATGCTGGAAGCAGATATTGCAACTCGACTACCCACAGGAGCTGAACACATGTCCTCAGTCGTCCCTGACCTGCAAGGGAGAATAAATGTGATTAAAAACCATTGCAAGGAAAATCGCCTTCTAATATCTGTGGTTCACACGTGTAAGCCAGGGCTCTGAAATCAGCCAGAATGCTGCTTTGATTAATACCATAGCAGCCTTTCTCTTTTATAGTCAAGTGTTCAGACATTTCTTTGTCATTGTTGCTGGAAAAGGCTGCTGAAGGCTTAATGCAGGGAGGATTATTTGAACAACAGCTATTCTGCTCTCCAAATCCAAATTTGCCTCACCCCATTTACTGACTTGCATTCTTAGACACAAGATTGCTTAGCAGAAGACCACTCACTTCCCCTTTATTTACCTAGAAATAAAAACCTGCCTAACCAGCCTGCAAAAGACCTCAAGAAAGAAACCCAGCACACACAGCAGAGTTTGAAAACCCAGCTCCTGCATCTGACATTAAGTAGATCCCAAGAACTACAGGGCAAACTGCAGAAACTGTTTCAGCACCAGTGTGTGCCAAGCAGTCTCTCCTGGGATGTTCAAAGCACCAACACACCTACCAGGCAATTAAATTAACTCCTTTGGTTGTAGGGCTGCCACAGCCTGACACCTTCAGATTAAAACTGCAGATTTACCCTGTTTTGCTAGGGATCCAGAGTGATATAATCAATACTGGGTTATGTTCTTTGCTGTAAAATCCACCACCTTTGGGCTGCCAGGGTGCAGCCGGAGATGCGGTGACAGCAGATAGGGGCTCAGAAATGGCTCGGTGTGTTTGGGTGCCCTCCCGCTTGGTCAGTAGCTGAAATCCTGAGCTCTACAAGGAGCAGATCCTGGGGCTGGTTCCCCTTCTAGACCGAAGGCTCCCAAAAGGCAGCAGCCAACTGGAAAAGTGAAAAGCACCTGCTCATAAAGCTAGAAGTCTAACCCCAAATTCCTGGGGTTACAGCAGAGGATTAGTCACTGCCTGGGGATCCCCAGGTCAGTCACTAGTGCCTGCTAGAGGACAGCTCTTTGGTACCCTTTTAAGCAAAATACTCTCAAAGAATCCTTGATTAGACGTTAGTCACTGCTGCTAAGTCAGATGCGATCCCTCATCCAACATGAGCACTTAGTAAAAGTTCATGAATGTACATAACTCCTAGAAGGAAACTTGCTGATTTTCTCAAAGCTGACTGCAAGTTAAGAGTTTAGTTTCCCTCTTATAACAAAAGCCTCACTAGGTAACTGCATTTGCACTCTTTTCCTGGAGTTCCCTCTTTCCTGTATTATTTCTTTCATAGCAGTTTGAAGCTGGACCGGTGTTTACCGTTCAAGCAGTTTCCCATGAGATTCCTGTCTATCAGAGTCTAATATCAGCCAACAACTCAGTGCCGTGTCCCAACTCTACTAGGTTTCCTTCTCAGTCTTAGGCTTGTCCATGCTCAACAACTGCTACAGTGGCTCAAAGAAACATAAACCTTTGCATCAGTCGTCAGAGCTCCCTAAGAGCACAACTGACACACAGCTTCCTTAAGGGCATGAATCAAGTGATTCCTACAGACACAGGAGATTTAGCACAGCTAATTTAACAGCTAGGGGGAAAGAGAAACCAAAGCCCTGCTCCTTCCAGGAGCAGACTATGTACATTTTGTTCAGAATCCTAGTGATTCCTGCTTATTTGGTTTTTCCACTGAACAAAGCCACTAGGGGCTAGTTGGTGATATTTTTTCCATTCCACAAACACTCCTTGATACATGCAGCTGCGTCCATGGTCTCACACAGCATTAAGCGAACACCAGTACGACTTGAGATGTAGCAAACTAAGAAAACGGACAAAACCTTTCAAAAATTCACCCCAACAACATCCTACTCCAGACCTACAGCAAGGAGACAATAACTGTTGGCTGAAGCTGGAGTTTCCCCTGGGATACCAATACCCCTGTGGGACACGAGCACAACTCCCTGCAGCTGGTACATTAGTGATAGGACAACATGTCCCATGCTGCTAGGTTTGGGATGCCACCCCGCTGACAAAACACCCCACGTCTCATTTGCAATTAAAGTTATGAGATTGTAGCCAACATTCAGACAGTAAATCTGTAGAAATCTACTAGTTTGCTGTGGTTTTTCATTTCATCTCTACCAGTAAAACACATTTCTAGCAAAGTGCTGGGAATAAAATCCATCTGAGAAATTATTTTACCTGTGTATTCGAGGATATCACAGCTCTGCCTAAGATTTCTCATTTCATTTCTTTTTCAGATAAAAAATACATTAAAGAAAGTGCACCACAGGGGACACAGTGCACAGAGATGCATCAGGGGAATTCCTGGTTATACTTGGTGTTTTTTGGAGCAGATAGGTAGTGTTACACTTGAGAATAAGCTTTGCTTTGAGTGACACAGGCCAACTTCAGCAAATTTCAGTGATACATGGAGATATTCTGAATTTTTAACTAAGAACATGAAGATCCTAGTTTCCTTTGCAGGTGTTGTAGTGTCCACGCAGACCTGAAAAGGAGTCTCTCTAGTTTTCTAGGCCTCATGGAACAGCAGAGCTCCTTGTAGAGCTCAAGCCACCTACACCTGCAAGAACAAAGATAGCTGCTGCAGGATTTTCAGTCATACACTGAAGGGCACATTGCTGCCATAAGTTGGGTTGTAGCTCTTCATTCATGGGCCATGCTGCTATTCCTTGGTTCTCAGATGGAGTAGTTTTCCCAGTACTGTTCCGTTGTTCTCAACTTGCTGGCCAATAAGCTCATCACACACCATCTCCTTACACCTTGTTACTACTTGAATCTATCAGGAGCACAAATTATAGCACAAGGCAGCACTTGGCTGTGCAGAGATTTCAGAATTCCTGATGCCAGCCCAGGCTCTGCCAGTGTGTGAGCACGAGGGTTTTGCACAGACCAGGCTGCTAACCTACCAACAGAGCCTTTGCACTTCACTTTAATGCAGCCGGTGCAGGTGCTTCATGAAACTAGTCCAGCACAAGTTTCATAAATGCCTTTTGTTAAAATCTTTTCAGTTTTAAGTTCATTCCCTTTAGCAGCCTGCACTGGGCCCTGAAGGCAACGCTACCGAGTCCCTTCCCAGAAAATATCCGCCAGGCAATTAATACTGAACTTAAAGCACTGCACCCTGTGTGAGTGACATTTTGCTTGTTTGGCATCCACCAACTCCCAGGGCAGGCAAAGACAGCTCCTATCTATAGTGCAGGAGCCAGGGGACAGATAAATCCATTTGCTTTGATATTTGAAAAGACAAAGCAGTCTTAAAATATTATGAGATTCAATTAAAACAGAGCTGAGGGCAGCAGGTGAAGCGAGTACTGGAGCTGAACAATGACAGAGAAGCATGGGCTCAAGTGCTGGAATTCAAAGTAAATCTAGGAACTAACACACCAAGTCCAGGGTTAGTCCCACCAGCCTCGATCATTAAGCCCTGCCAGGTACTGCTAGGTGCCTTCTAACGTGCCCCAAATTTCCTCTTTGCTACTTTAATGTTAAGGAATTCTAGTAACACCTGATGGAGAACATTCCCACTGGAAAGGCCAGTTCCTAAAGCATAAACAGCAAATAAAGTGAGGGCACACCCATTTGACAGCAGGATGATCCATGGACACCTGAGGCAGCAACGTGGACTTCAGACTGAAAAGTGGCTCAAGTTGGAATTTGGAAGGAGATTTCTGCAAGGGGGCAGCTAATACCCCCTCGCTGCCTCCACTTATTCTACATTAAATCAAGTAACAAGGCCACCAGGACACACACAACTATCCAACAGGCTCCAGCTGCTCAGCACCAGGAGCAGCCACTGCCTCGTAGAGCAGGACATCCAGGCGCAAATTTGTCAGCAGCCCCTGTCTTAATGATTCTGTGTGTTTTGTCTTCTCTTACAGGCACCATCGCTCTGCTGCACTGACAATAGTGACTCATTCTCCCTTTTCTGACCTACTGTCTTGCAACCAAATTAAATTACAAGAATTGTTTATTTTTGCTTTAAGGGCCGTGTAGACATTACTGATGCCAGAAAATGCCTTAGTTCTCCATATTTATAGCTTAAGTGCCTTTTTTATTGCACATTTTGAAAAGGCTAAATCTAGTTTTCTTTTTATATCTCGTCTGTATTGCTCCCTTTTAGAACACCAGATCCCTCTCCATTAAACTGCTGGGAGTCCTTTTGTGCTACAGACTCAAAATACACAGTGCTACTCCTAAGCATTCAAAACTAAGCCACGAGACACCACACAAACCAGCTAACAGATTACAAAGCATGGCAATAAATAGGAATTCTTCCTTATGAAGACTAAGCATCCTTTTCTTAGAGACCTGCATAAACCAAGGACCACATTTCCTAAAGCATTTCAGTGTCCTTTTCCTCTCCTGTCCCCCACAAGTCTCAGGAAAGGCCGCAGGAATCAGCTGCACTTCTGCTTCCTCCTATACCAGAGAGACCAGAGCAGAGCCCTGCCACATTCCAGCATCTCCAGGACTATGGAAAGGATCTAAAAGGAAAGAGCACTTAAGGATGCCAATTTAGGGCAGCATTGAGAGGATTCTCGGGACTCATAAGATGTTCACAGCGGTATCTTGGTCCCAGCTCTCTTCCACACGTGAAGGATGTCCTCAAAAGCGGAATCTTTAGAGAGCAGCGATGCTGGCCATAGCACTTCATTTAAATCTGGCTGCCTAGCAGTCTGCCTCCTGAAGGCTACTCAGCGTTGAAGAGGCACTTGTTTCCTCTCCAACTCAAGCTCCCAATACACATGGACGAGAGGAGATGACACCAGAGCTACTGCCAGGAAAAAAAATCACACATTTTTAAAGGATAATTTAAAGGGCCACTCTGTTGTGCAGAACAAATCTAAAACAGCAGCATCACAGATCTGTGCAGGACAGCTCCAAGAATTTTGGATAAATCCTTTTTTGTTTAAATAAAAGGACAATATTCTTCAGTCAAATCTGGAATCTAAAACCCAAGCCATGCTCTCTCTGGCCTGCACACCCATCACCAGTGGTCACTGCCCAGCTGTGCCCCAGCAGGAGCCATGGTGCAGGGCTTTGGGCAGGAGGACCCTGCGCAGCCTCAGCTCTTCCACAAAAAACTTGGGAATCAACAGCAAAGAAAACAGCGGAGCAGGATACATGCAGGGACCTGCTGTTTTCAATGTGCTTACAATGAGCAGAAATGTCAGTGTGACAATTAGTGACAACATATCTTAAAAAATAGTTTTGATTCCAAAACAGAATTATTAGCAATTCTTCATGCCACAGTGCTCATCTTTAATAGACGACAAAGCATCTAGACTTGAGCTGTAAAAACTGCCATGGACACAAGCCTTGACAACGTGCAGGAATCTATCTACAATTTAAAATAATTTATGACTTGAAAATTTTACTGTTCTGTTAGAGTAGACCAGTTATAACATACTGCTTCCTAGCAGAGAGAAAAAAACATGCATTACATAACATTACATAGAGGGATAAAAGTAGCTTTGAGCTGTCTTGGGTCTCATATTCTGGACCCTTGTAAGTGCAGGTAGGGTTTCCAGCATGGAGGAAAGCCAGGAGAAAAGACCACTCTGCAGTGCATGTCCCCATTAGACTCCTCAGTAGCTGTTCTGCTACCTAGAGCAGCTGCCAAGCCACACGAGATAAATGGTACAAAGGCTTCGTTCCCTCTTGCTGTTTCTGCTAAGGATAGAGACCGAGACATGCAGGACAGCCTCTGGCTAGGCAGAGCCTGCACTCTAGTATATCCTCCCCCGGCCTATTAAAAAGGCCTTTACAGCAGCCTTAGAGGTTGTAACAGAAGGGAAAATCTCTCCCAGAGGTCTACTGCACTGTAAAATCACTGTGTTATTCCTACTCACAAGGCGACAGGCACAGCTTTCTGTGTAATTGATACTTCTTCTAAAAACCACCTTGAAAAAAACACCCAAGTGCTGTGGACAGAGTACACTGGAATGAGGCTTTCTGCAAATATGTTGGTTTGCAAACTAGGGAGCAAAATTTGATGGTCTACTAGTCAAAAGGTCAACCAGTTAATCATATATGATGGTCATTTCTGGCTTAAAAGTCTATGAGCAGCAATCCTTCATGATTCATCCCTATATTACCTTCATTAACAATGGCAGAGTTTGAGTCAAAATATTCACTGAGCAACTCTTTCTGATTTATAAAATAATTCTACAGCAAATTACAGTCCCTGTAGGCAGGAATTTGAACTGCTAGAGGTTTCAAACATTACACATCTTTATGAGCCCAAGTTTGTTACGTGCCTTGATTTAAATGTAGTAGGTTTTATTCTGCAGCCCTGTAAACTTTTATAAGCTGATGGTCTCACTAGGCCTCTTGCTTCTCCCAGCAATGCATTTATAACTAGATTTTATAGCAAGTTTAAGGCTTTTTCTGTGCATATCCAGTACATTTCTATGATTTTAGTCCTGCCTTGCTCTTATTTTCCTGCTTGTCTCCTTACTAATGAACAGCCCACTGCAGCGCTTATGTGGAAGAGTCAATGAGCAGTAACAGGAGCACCCCGATGGCTGCAGACTAAGGAAGAAACACTTTGCAAACTCACCTTGCTAACTCTCTTGAGGCAAAGTGATAGGATAGAGGCAACTCCTGCAATTGCCAGGAGCCCCTGCATGGTTAGATGATCATAGGTATCTGTAGGTTGAAGGGCAGCAGCTCCCAGCTGTCGAGTTCTTGCAAGCGTGTGAGCCACTGAGCTACAATACAACAAACCAGGTTTTCAGCTCTGCATGAGGCAACTACCCCAGATTCTCTGAAGTGCAGGAGAAAGGTTTAAGGAGGGGCTATCACCAACAGTACCTTGCCCTTGTGAAAGATGACACTCCCAAAAGTCTGGAAGGTTCAGAAGTTGTCAGAAATACTTGCACAGAAGCAAGGAAGCCACTTGTCTCCTTGCAGGGCCCAATGTCTAAAGAAACTCAGGAATCAGCCCCTGATTTCAGGAGAAGCTGGATGGTCCTTTGCTTTTTCAGCCTCTTGAAGCCCCTGCAAGCATTCCAGACATGGTCAGCCCACCAAATAACTCACAGCAAAGCACTAGCATTCAAAATGCAGCAGGACACACATCAACCAGCTTTCCCGATTCAGCCACTGACGGAGCCCAAGGTAGACCCCACACTAAAAGTATCCAAGGTAGGAACAGGGCACAGCTGCAAATATGCAACAGGAGACAAGCTGCCAGAAGAGCACCAGAAAATATATTCTAGATATTGTCTGGGTGTAGTTTTCAGGTTTCTACAGTGACAATTCTTCAGTCTTTAGCAAATGCTTTCTAAAAACACTACCAGGAAAGAAAACCTAACCGATGTGATTTTTACCAGGTTATATGCTTTCCTCTGGGCAGAGATAGAGCAGAGCCACCTAAGTTAAGGCACCAGGATTCAACATCCACATGGCTCTAAGCAAACGGCCACAGAAGGTCAAACTATCAAGAATCTCTGTCAACAGCCCAGCATCACCAGCACAGCTCTGTTCCTAGAAGGGCACCGTCTTTCCAAGACTGCAGAAGTCTTGGAAAGAACTACTTAATTTTAGTCAGTTTATTTCCCTTCTAACTGCAAAACCCAATTGACCCGTGAAACTCTTGCAGGCTGGGTTTGCACAGCAACGTTTTGACAGTCACTGCACAGTGGACTGTGCTGACTGCTTGGTCTGGCGAGAATAAGACGCCTGTTAGGACTATGCAGAGAACCAACTTTCACTACCCAATTTTCATCAACAAAAACATTATCAACTAGTAGAATCATAAGAGCTGTCATATGAATATACATCCTGCCACGTTATTTTTTTCTGAAGCCAAAACACAACCATTGCAAAAGGTGAGGTTCTCTCAGGGTGTTCCTTGTGGTAGTTTTTTTAGAGGGAAGTACCTTGGAAAACAGGAAAGGAGCCTCGTGGAGAGCTGGGTAAAGCAGGAAGGCTGCATACAGCACCATTCACTTGGCTTCTGAGCTGTGCTCCAGGCATGGCCAAACAACATCCACCCAGAGCCTTTTCCTCGGCATCTTCCCAGCCTGTTTTCAAGGCATCAGCTGCTACAGATCTGGGTCTCCTGAAAAGGAACACCCCTATCCTCAGCAGGTATGTCACTTTGATATGTTTAAACTTTAAATCAGGCCAAAACTAATTAAATCGATATTTTAAAATCTGATTTATATCAGCATAAATGAAAGCAGGTCACAGCCCTCTTTTAATCGTTTTTCCTATAGGCCCAGCCTAAGAAAGTTCTCTTAATATCCTTCAAAGTGCTCTGCAATTCCAATAACATATACTCTTAAAACTGACTGAAAAATTGGTATTTGCCTTCGAAAAATTTAGAAAGAATTTTTCCATGAGTTTATTTGTTCTTACTTGATCTAATTCAAATGAAAATGGTCCTAAAACACATTTGATCACTGCTTTTTCCCCCCTCACTTTCACAGGTAAAGATCCTAAGGCGTATTCTGTGCTGCAACCACTAGTTCTGTTTTTTGATACGACATTCTGTATTATTTGGAATACTATTTACCAGCCTTCCCCAAAACATGACACAAAAATAAAGAGCTTTAGTATTCTTCTTTTGATCAAAACCTATTAATAATGTCCTGCAATTGCAGTTATGATTATGTGTAACTATGTACAGAAGTATTCCCATATATACTAGTCCCAACATAGAGGGCTTTTCCACTCCACAACTCCACAACACTCCACAACAATACAGAAGCTTTGCTTTCATTAGAACTTACCATCATAGGGAAGATTTTACATAAAGAATAGAAAACAGAGACATGAAACATGAAATTGAGGCTCTACTTTAGATTACAACGGAACCCAAGATTTTACATTTCCTTTGGCTTCTACCACACTACAGTCTTCTGCCTTATCTGTACATTTCCTATTCTTCAGGTCTGTGAAACTGCCCCAAAACAAGGCTGAAAACAAGCTTCAAAAAGTTTAGAAAGTCTCTAAAAGAAATTTATCAATTTCTTGAATGGCAAGGCATATTCTTCAAGGAGAACTAAATCACCCTCCTTTTTGTACCATTTGACTCTTACACAGTGAAACCAACAGGGAAACTTTTTGGGTTAGGGGTTTTGGGTTAGGCTGCTTCTCCAAGATGCATGAAGAAGTTTAGATCCAGCTCAAAGGATGACCAGCAAAGATGACACCATAGGACTAGGAGGACTGAGCCCAGATAGGCAGCATCCAAGCCATAAGGTGGCACCAACACTTAGCATCAGTTACAACAAGAGCTAATCAGTACTTACTGGATAGCTCTGGGCTTTACAAGGCCATAGGAAGGATCGTACAGTAACACGGCAGTTAAGGCAGCTGCAAAAGGACGGTGAAGCGGCCAGCTATGTCTGGGTCCCAGGAAGACAACCGCTCCCATGTGTGGAGCCACTAGCTGCCTCTGGGCCAGATTCAGGACTAGTTGAACAAGGACAACAAGAAGTCTGTCCTGAGAATCTGAGGACCTGCAGGAAAACAGACTGTGGAATAAAGAGACAGCTCAAAAGCCCAGGATGGAATCAGCAGAAGTCAGTGATGAAGATCCCTCATCTGAAAATGAGGGCTTATGGAGGTAAACAATCTGCTCTGAGCCCCAGACCCACCAGGCAAGAGAAGCCCTGAGTGAAGGCCCCTTGGCCACCGCAAGGGTCCTGCAGACCAACCGCAAGAGGCTGGGACTGTTCAGGGGTCTACGTTCTTACCATGAAGGACCTGAGGGTATTTGCCATACCCACAACCTAAACTTGTTATGCCCACGACCTACGCTCACCACAACTGCATGCTATCAAGTTTAGTGCAACTCTCCACTGCCAACTATTTATCTTAATCATATCTTAATCATATCATAGCACATTCTGCCACCAACAAACATAACTGGCATAATTGCTGCTGCTATTACCATGCGTGAGCAATAATAGACATTACAGCCTATATGAGCTAGTAAAGATCACTACATATATTTTTATATAGTCGCTGTTTCTTCTCCTGACAGGTACCAGCACTGCAGTTTCTTTCCTGCCTACTTGCACCAAATTGAGGAGTATGCAAGTCTAGACTAGTTATTTGCTATATATAGATGTAATACTTTATAACATTACATTAGATAAGGAAATTAAGCCTTCAGCGTAATAAAGTAACTTACATCTTGCTTTTCCTCATTAAGAGACATTTAAAAAGAAGCCATTAAATTTATACAGGGTTAAGACCAACGAGGAAACTCAAAGTGCTCACCCATTGACTCATTTGCTTCGGTGCCTCCCAGACCATCACGGTCCCTCTCATAACCACTTTGTAATAAACCTCTTATTTTACTACCTGGCAAGCTGCAGAAATAGAATGATGGCTACAACATTACCTGATTCATAACAAGATGAAAGCAACAGCTGAGTGTATATTATATTATTAACATTTATGTTACAGCTTCCCTGATATATAGGATGCTGAATTATTTAATGCAGAAATAAAAGTGTTTAGGCACACTTTTTTTTTGCTGGAGAATATTATTCCTTTTATTGTGCCTGTAAAGTTGGTTCATGTATCTGTGAGCCCCGGAACATGGAGCATTTTGTGCTCCACTCATATTCAGAAAAAGGAATGTCTAAGTTCTGTGTCAAAATATTTACAATGAAATTATATTATTAAAAGTAACTGCTGGATGTAGCAGAAATCTTGCTAGCTTTTTTCAAAAATGCAGGCATGCTTCAAAATATAGAATAATATATCAATAAACACATCAATTTACCTTTGTATTTCAGTGGAATATTAATAAGTAGTTTTTTCCTTTCTATAAAATTCTGAGTGCAGCCTATTTTACTTGCAGCAAACAACAATAGTTTGTTTTGCTTCTCTTTAAACTCTATTTTTCTTAAACCACTTCTTGAACTCTATTCTTCAAGCAAAGAATGAGAATTAAGCTGCAGTTTTAGGTTCTATAAAACCAAGAATCCAAAGAATATTATTTGAAATATTGGTAGCAACAACCAGCTCCGAGCCTTTTAAGTGGACCAACAAAGAAACGTAGCCATGTAACTTGCAAGCAAGGAAGTGTAACTACATTTATTTATATGTAACATCATTATCTGTAGGAATTGCAAGGAAATTGCAAGGAAAGACCAGGATAGCTGGTCCAAAGACCAAATCTCATCTGGGTTGGGAGAAGTAGGAAGAGTGAGAGAAATATTGCTTTAGCAGTACAAATTTATCTTTTTTTTTTTTTTTGGTTTTGTTTGTTTTGGTTATTCAGGGAGTGTTTGGACAATATATGAAAAAAAGGAGATAATTTAAGCTGTATTAAACACCTTATGCACAGACCCGTGTTGTCTTGAAGCGGAGCAGACCCTCCCACTTGAGACCCCCTAGACAACTCATGCTCAGGCCACATGGGCTTGTGTTCTCTGCAATTTTGTTGCGATTCAGTGTAAAATTTATATTTTGAGCACTACAACTGCAATACACTAGAAGGTAATGCACTAGATGACCAAGCAACAGAGAAGCTACTACAGTGAATTAATTTTTCTGTCACAATAGAAGCTGTCAAAAAGAAATTAGCCAATTCTAATTTTATTATAAAGTGCTAGATCAATACTTGTGCACAGCATGTCCCATTTTCCTAATGACAGCAGCAAGCATGAATATTTGAACCTGCAGGAAGGAACAGAGTCTGGAGCACGAACAAACAGAAGGAGAAACGGTCAAGTCATGTGGTAGATCATGGAGCCCTGGTCCCACAGACACAAGTTCAGGCTGCTGATCCTTCAAGATGCTGGCTGCCCATCAGAGCTGGGTCCCTGCCATTCCACACCTAACCCTTAACACAGGTCAAAAAAAAAATCCATATTTAAGTGGAGGCAACTACCACTTTCATGGCTATTGATAATTATTTAAAAGAGCTGTGGCATTATTTGCAAGAGGTATGTCCAAGGTGGGAATATTTAATAGAGAAGGGAGAAGTAAAGTTCTCTGGAGAAAAGTATTTTGTCCATAAAAAACAAGAGAAAAGACTCAAGGATAAGATTGCACATAGGAGTTCTCCTTAGTGGGCCTGCTGGGGACATTAAAACACTGCCAGAAACAGAGAGAACATAACAATTTTTTTAATGCTCTTCTCAAAAGTTGAATGAAGAGTTGAAAGATTTTTGGCTTAAAGTGGATGGGTCATCCCTGAACACCTTCCAAATGCATATTCCACTCCCCCCAAAAATGTTAAGTAGTAATGAATGGGACACTAGCTTATTTCACATGAACCCCTATTCCAAATTAAGATGAATATTTTGCCTCTATTCTGATCACTTCTTCCTTGGGCTGCAACACAGCCCTTGTGTGCAATACTGCACACGGCCTTGCTCCTGGGACTGCATTTGAAGTTAAAACTCTGCTGATACTGCTGCATTCTTTTTTGAATGGCTGCATTCTTTTTTGAATGGCTGCATTCTTTTTTGAATGAATAAGTACATGGAAAAATAAACAATTAAGTTAAAAAAGACAAAAATACACCCATGCCATAAAAACAGATCAAGGCAACAGATCAAAGAAACAGAGAAACAAAATCAATAGGTAGTAGTAAGATCTGTAAAACTAGAGGGGAAGAAACATCAATACCATGTAAAGAAGACAACCTTACTAATGATGCAGATCAAAGGAGAAGACTAACATGAATAAGAGACCAGGGTGCTGGGAAGGGGCCCTCCCAGGATGTAAAGGCCCTGTCTTGCTATAAGCACCAGACTCCATGCAGGCCGCGGGTGATACTGAGGTCCAGGGAGTGCAGAGCTGCACTAAATCCCTCAGCAAACAAATAGGCACGACACCAGCAGCCTCCTCTGCCCTCGCTCTGGCTGGACGCCCTCGTTGTCCATGGTTCCTCACATTTGGATACTCTGCTCATTTAATCAAAGTAATTCAGTAAATATTTGAGCATTTTAAGTTCAGATAGAGTAGGTTTTACCCAAAGTCACACATCTGCACAAAACACAAAATGCAGTGAACACATCATAGTGAGTTAGTTATGGAGCAAAGCACAGATGAGGAACCTTCCAAAGTCATATATTTTCTCATTTATTCTTCAAAATAACATCAAAACCCATACACCTTAGTTTCCCTAGTTTTCCTTGGTCCTGAAAGACCAAGGTGAGCTAATGACAGCCAAGCATTAAAGCAGGTAGAAACCTGACTGCAAAGGACAAGCAAAAGGACTTCATTGCAACAGTCAGTGACACCACGGACTAATGTCATTAAAAAGCTTTGAGCTTCAGTCTGACTTCAGACAATCACTAAGCCCCATGGAGCTGAGGAAGCAAAGTTCAACCAAAAGTTGCATGTAAAGATTCACAATTGATTTAAAAACCTGTTTGATTCCCCTTCCGTTCCTCAGGCCAGGGCTAATACTCACAGGTTACAGTATACAGGATCACAAACCAGGTCCACCTAATCATTGACCATATTTAGGTTGGTTTTAGTCAAGATCAGCTGCAAACCCTGCCCTGTGAAACTGTGCAATTCCAAAGCAGCAGTGAGAACATGGCTGGAATAGCAATGGGGCAGCATCACCCCTTTGAGCAGCACAGGAGCTTTCATCAGCTCCCCGTTTATCTGGGCAGCATAAGGCAAGCAAAGTTGGGCAGTAAATGCCAAAAAAACACTGAGTAAACATGGAACCAGATGAACAAACAATCTGAATAAATATTGAACAAAACAATGCTTGGAGTCATGCAGGAACTTTGCCTAGATTAGAAGTATCTAAGCACTTGAAAGCCCTGAAGGACTTTTTTCCCCTCCAGTAAGAACAAAATCAAAAGAAAAACCCAAGGCACAAAGTCACTGAGATCAAAACGCATATTTATATTCTTCCCTGTATATCTTAACAGTATATTCAACATTTATTTCCTTTATCAGAGGACTTAGAGCTTTATCTTAGAATTCTTAAGAGAAACTCTTGAAAAAGTTATTGGACAGGTTTGTTCCCCAAGCAACTCCCACTAAACTGGTAAGCTGCAATAAGAGACTCACAACAGGAATCACTCAAATAACTGGAAAAAAAATTGAAAAAAATGGACCAGGACACCAAAGGTAAGATTTCAGTCCACAGTCTCCCTGCACAACCTCAAGCAGATCATGGCTTTCTCCTATTCTCCAATTTAATTTATAAAATGAGAATACAAATCTCTTCCAATTCTCTGCCCTTAAAGCCCTGATGATTTACTACGTGGTCTCTTTGGGTCAGGTCTGTCTCCCCTGGCACACAGTGTCTTACAGTATCTAGGACAAAAGGGCTGGTTCCGGCTTTGAGATACAGCTCTAATAAAATAAATAAAATATACTGCCTGATGTTAATATTACTTGACCTTGAGCATCAAGAGTAAAAAATACATTCATTTATTTCTCTAGTCCAGTAGCTGTTCTTCTTTACAGCCATAAGTATGAATCAATGTGATGCCAAGTTACGATAATCAGACCAAAAAGTCAAATCCTACTTGGATAATTCCAGTAGAGAATACTTCCCTCTACCCTACTAGAGTGTGTGTGTGGAGAGGGGAGAGGAAATATGATAAAACAGAGCTATAGACACCTTTCAATGAAGAAAGAAAGGAAAGGTAAAGCCATTGATAGCTAAAGTCGAGCCCATATAATTTAATTTTCATTCTAAAATGTTCTAAAATATAAAGAGGAAGTTTGACTCCAGAGGGATGCAACATGCTTAACAGCAGGGCTTGAGGAGCTTTTTAAATAGAAGTACTTGACATGAATGATTTTAAACAATATCGATACTTTCATAACACTAAGTTACAGAAAGGGAAAAAGACTTACTTTACATGCCCCAAAGGGCTCAGGTTAACTTATTAACATACAAATAAGGGTATTTCACTCTGCAGGCTTCAAGCAAATACATTCTGACAAAACTGATACTTTAAAAGTCTATCTGCTCCGAATGGTGCAATTAATCTGTGCTGAGGAAGGCACCGAGTGAAAGGTGCCTGCAGAGCAGGACAGGAGCCGAGTGCCCAAAGCCAGATGTGCTTCTTGCAGAGGGATCTGCACCAGCAGAGCCAGGCAAGGGAGGAAGAAAGAAAAACAAAACCACAAAAAAGCCCAAACAGACTCCATAGACACTTAGCCTTTAAACTGACATTAAGCTGCATATGGAATTTTCGCTGGCAAAGCACCATGCAGCTGCATGACCAGCTCTCTCTGGGGCTCCAAGCCAGGGCAATAGCTGCAATCAACAGGAGGGGAACCTCAGCACACAAATACGCTTAGGAGTCTCTTACTAAATGGAAGCTTCTTTGCCTCAACCAAGCCCACCTGCCAGCACCTGCTCTGGTCAAACTGATGGAAATTTTACAAGAATATTCGCTTTACCCATAGGCAAAGATGCTGCAGAGGCCATGGAAGTGCAGCACTGTGGTCACATAGCCAGGAGTTTGGTCCTAGACTTCCAAGATGCTTCAAGTTGAATATTTTGGACTCCAAAGTCTTTGCAAAGCTTTCAAGCCTGCACACCAAGCCCTGCCAGCATCCCCAGCACCAAATCCTCTCTTCTCAGTCATAAAGTAGAATGTGATTTTAGCATATTTAAGTGGAATGCTTGTCACACTTCATTACTGATAAACTATCAAAGAACTTGAGTTAATTGAGGAGAGGCCCAGGAAGCTTTTAATGGAGTTGAAGGTTCCTCAACTGTCAGGGTGGTGACTTGGAGTCCCAGTTCACAGCACATTATTTTAGCAAAGATGATTCATAAGATATTGAAAAATCTTTGCATTATTGATGCTACCTGCCCTTTCCATCAAGGCTAGTTTCAGCTCAGATTTGCAGGGATGTTCAAGTCGAAACCATTTTGAGTTTCAGCCAATGCTACAGACTTGCCATAATTTGTACTGATGTAGCACTTAGCAGCAAGAATAGCTAGATAGGACGACTCACACAAAGAGAAAAGCTGGTGCCTCCTCTACAGCAATAATAGGAAGAAAAGACACATGAAACAAATGGGAGTATGTGTCAGGTAACAGTGAGATGGTTATAAGTAGACCAGTAAGCACAGCAAACATCACTGGAACCTTGCAGGAGACCTCAGGCTGGTCATCTCAGACTGATCATCCAGCTCTGCTTTCCAGCCCGTTGTCTTGAAGAGAGGTTGCTCTGTGAGGGGGCAGTTAAAGGATGGGAAAGGTAACACAAGCCTAAACAGAGTGAATTTTTTCTTCTTTCCAAGTATACCCATGACACTTGCAACAGGGGACATCCAGCAGTGGATTTCACAATAGAAAAAAGACATTAAGTTTTAATTTTATTGAGTAATTTTTAATATGCAAGACATCTGCCTCTGCTCTGGAGAGAAAGAGAAGGTTCATGATGTTACAAATATCAATACCAGGAAAACAGCAAGTACATACTGCCATGAAAATAAAACATTTTCTATCGTGTTTGCAGAGCCTATGAAACACTGACATATCAAGGATCAAAGATGTTTTCATGAAACTTAGCGTATACCAGTGGCATAAGTGGCATAAAATTAAAGAAAATGACCTATGAAGCATTTACAGTTGCTCCAAGGCCTAGACTGGCAGCCAAGCAACTATTTTATCAAGAGTCCTTGCACTGGTTGAAGACAGATACACAGAACCTGCCATCCAAATCATCATGCCCTCATCCCTCTCCTATGAGGCCATACACATGTGCACAGTTCTATGCATTAGAACTGCAGATATGTCATTCAATTGGACAACGTCACTCCACAAAGTAACTTGGGAGGATTGGGAAGGGCTTGACATGCCCTTCAGAGCGCAGGACCGCAGCCTCTCAGTGCGGGTTCATGATCCCAAAAGCACCAGCAGAGTGAGAGCCACACTACAAGGATATGGAAAAACAATGAAGATAAAACAAAACCATCTCTCAGACACAGGGATCAACACCTCCAATTTAAGTGCTGGTTAATGCCACACAAGAGATGAATTTTGACACGTAAACCATTTTCAATCCATCTCAACAAAGCCTCTAAGACCTCCTAGCTCTGGCACTTCTTTGAAGCAGAGCTCTCAGCCACCACAGTTTGGGCAGACTCTTTGCTCTTCCTAAATGGCACGATTACTTGTGTCCTAAAATTAAGTTTTAACTTGGTTTTATTCTCACTTTACAAGCAGGATAACTTGTGCTCCTCAGAACAGTTCGGATAATTCTGCCCTCACAACATCATCTCTTATCAGTGGTTTCATATCTGCCTTTTCACAGAGCTCCTTCCAAGTCCCAAGCACTATTTTGCCAAGAGGTTACACGCGTGGGACAAACCAAAAGTGGGTGCTCTCCAGAACCCCTCATTATCCAGGCTTCTCCTTTCTGCAGCAGCACAGCACCCAACTTACAGAGAAATGGAAGGAAAAATGAAGAGATTTGGAATCTAGCAGTACAGCAGCGGCCATTGCCATCTATTTCCTCCTTGATTTGACAGGGTCCCTTCTCAGGCAATCTCTCCCCCTGTTTGGACTTGCAAATAGGGGTGATTAGGGTTTTAAAGCTGCTTTCTCCTTTTCCTTACAGGCGACATGTCCATCTGTCTCCCAGTCAGATGCAGAAGCTGCTCAGAGTGCCAAGGTAACAGGTCCAGCTACAGACACTAAGTCTTCATGGAATAATAGGGTACGAGAATGGAAAAGTCTAGTGCCAACAGCAACAGAAAGAATTTAAGACTAAATCTGATACTAAATTTCAACCTTCTAAAGTGGTATCAGCTCCGACTCTGCTTCTGTTCTAAAGGAAGAATGCAAAATCACATCTTCCCGAGCTTAAGATCTGTTAGAAATACCCATTTAGGCAACTTGGACATAAGGATATGAAGCAAATTGAGCTAGCAGAAGGGAGCATGAAAAAAATGCAGCAGTAGCTCATCCCTAAGAAAGGAGGGTTTCAAAACACCTGCATAAAAAAGCTTGCTTATCACCTGGGGATCCTAGAAAGGAGAAGGAGGATAAAAATATAAGAAGATACAAATCCAGTGGTATTGGGGTATGCTACCTTCAATTGCTCTCAACTCAATAAAGGTTATTTAGGCAACTTACCTGCTAGTTACGAGCTCACTTCATCATACACTTCCATGGGATTGTGGCTCTTGACTAGTTCAAGGGATGCCTCTCACTTCAGAGAGCAGTAAGATCGCTTTAAAACTAACGCAGCAACTTGGAGCAGTTAAAAATAATAAAAAAAGTCAGAGGGGGAAGGAATAAAAGCTCTGAAATGACAATATCTTCAAACGTGCTAAAAGCTGCATTAGCAGAGAGCTCTACAGAAAAAAAAGAGCAGCACTTTGAAATCCTATATTTATTCTAGGCAGAACACAGACTCTTCTTCCTTGCCAAGTCTCCTGCTTACATCAGACATTGAATTTTCCAAATATAGCCTAGTAATTATTGACTTTTTTTTTAATCTTAGGCATAAGAAAAGACCATCAGGGACTGCTTCACAGCCCCTTCAAAAAAGACCAAAATTGCCCCTTGCAAGAACAAGCATCTTCAACAAACAGCTCTTGGACACTAGTAAGAGTGAGTGGACACCCTCATGGAGCATGTGTGCTAGAAAGCATTCTTAGGAAGATCCCAAGCTGTTGAATATATTTTCCTAGACCATTATTTATGCTCCTTTTCAGATGCTAAATAAATCATAGGATTTAAGCATGTGAGAAAACTGTGTAGGGGCCTTCTATGAGAGTTCCCAACTCAAAGAGCAGCTTATAGCAAATACTAGCAAGATAAAGCACCTCCTAAAAGTCAATGCATTTTTCTGAAGGTTCATAGTCAAGACAGTTCTTTACAATACAAATTGTTAAAGAAGAATTCAAGCTGTTTGGAGATGCTTAGTATAGCTGTATTTTTCAAATCGACTTTTGTGCAATGCCTTTAAAAGCTCACTTAAATAGCATCCAATTTTCTGAACATCATGAGAGGTGAAAATGCACTTCATTGAATCACAAACTGACCTTTTTTTCCTTTAGAAAAGGAGAGGGAAAAAAACAGAAAAATCAAAGATAACAGAATTGAAAGACGCAGCACTTCAGGCAGCAACACATCATATTGTGTGTCTGCGTGGGTCTCCATGCCAGGGAGGATGGGATAGGAGAGAAAGGAGAGGGAAAGGACTATAGCTTTCAGGTTGCTAGCTTTCAGGTTGCAGCCTGCCATACTGCCAAGTAACTCAGGAACCAGGATTTTTAAGCAAGGTTTGCACTGGGTTGACAAATTAAAGAAACCCTGAAGGTGGATGTGATTCACACAAACTTAATACTGACATATGTTTCGTTAAAAATTCATGTTAGAAACAGTAAAATCATTGTGGCTTCTGAATGCTGGTGTATTTTAGTTGCAGCACTAATTCTTGTATGTGAGACTATACTGATTTTTAGCTTTATTCTTTAAAAAAATACAGCCTAATAAATCAGGAGTTTTCAATATATTCATTGTACTTCAATAAACTTCCTGTTAAATAATTAGCTGGTGTTTATTTAACATACAGTACAATAACAGCCTAATTAAACACAGATTTGCAAATCTCAGTTTAAAGAAAACCTGACACTAGAATGGCAGCCAAACTCTTCTTGTCCAGTGTTGCTTTGGATATCAACTTCTCCCAGATTCTGCAGTACTGGGGAAACGGCTTTTTTCTTTTCATATTAAAATCTCAGGCCCCAAAGGGTCTCTGCCTGTATCTTCCTCCTCCTCACCAATAATACATTTGATTAACAGAACTCCTGATCTGACTCCTGACCTCTGCCTTTGACATCTAATGGAGTCCCATGCCAGCCGCAGGGCACCATCACATCAGGGATGAGGCCATGAGGACACAGAGGAAATCAGGCCATCCATTATCTCCAGCATATACTGGGCTCTTGATTCTGCAATCACAAACACTAGTTCTGTGCACAACAGGATTACCCACCATAAAACCTTCTGATACAGACCTAAAGTCATCAAGTTACTTAAATTTGAATCAGAGTGACTCCATACTGGATGAACTTTATCAGAAGATCACAGATATTTGCTTCTAACAATCTGATGTCAAGTCAGATTTCTTGCAGAATTTTAGGTGCTTCTGTTAAGCTCCTTACAGTTCATCAGGAAAGTTCCATCTCCAGGTGAGGAAGAACTTCTTTCCTGTGAGGGTGACAGAGCCCTGGAACAGACTGCCCAGGGAGATTGTGGAGTCTCCTTCTCCAGAGGTCTTCGAAACCCACCTGGATGCCACCCTGTGCCCTGGGTGTCCCTGCTGGAACAGGAAGGTTGGACTAGATGATCTCTAGAGGTCCCTTCCAACCTTGAAGATTCTGTGATTACACAACTGAGCCCTGATTTCTTATAAGCACTGCAACTAACTTTCCATCTTTCACTGTCTCACCCACAGAGAACATGATGTTTGTCAGACAGGAAAAAGAATTCAGACTTAAGTGTGAGAAGCTATACTTGACATTTTCAGTCAATGCTGTTATTCACAATATAAGTACCTGTTCTGAAGTGGAATCGGATGATTTAAAATAAGGTAGTTTTTCTGCTCAATGAAACACACTGACAACATATTATCTTAAAAATTCCCTGTACACAAGCTTCCACTCCACAATGATGTACAGATGCTAAAAACACAATATTTTGATAAGGAACATATATAAGCTCTTTCATATATTTGTCATCTAGAGGAATACATGTAGAACTGATTGATTCCAAGGCTGGATCTGACACATGAGCCAGAGTTAACCTGGGTTAATTAGAAGGCAGTTCAATCACATCTGCTAGTAAATAAGGGAGACAGGGCAAAGCTGAACCTAAAGGCAGCTTAATAGTTTAGGCCAACAGTTTGTCACTTGATTCAAGGCTTTTCCCTCTCAAATCAGTGTATAAAACAGCAACTGAGGCAAGTCCAGGTTAGACGGCTTGGTGCAGAGAGGGCTGTTACTCTCCTCTGATCACCAAGAACTGCTCCTGCTAGGCCTCACAAGAGCTACACACAAACATCCCCTTGAGAATAACCTCTGTAAGTGCATTTCATCATAAATCTAAAGGAAAACAGTGAGTGACACCTCGTGAGGCCAACAGTGAAGGCAAGCACTGGCCTTGGAGCCCGCAGCAAGGCGAAGGCCTCGCTCCCTCCTCTGCCCGCCTCAAGCTTCATGGATCAAAGGAGGCAGGGTGACAACGAGGCAAAATACAGGCAAAGCAAGAATCAGAACAATTTTATCCTCCTAAGAAAGGTTTCCTATACGAAAGCCGCACACAAGCCGAATTATGCCTCGTGCCACACTTGGCTACGCGTTGCCGTCATTAGCACACCCCCCAGAGACAGACACGTAGGAGCAGAGATTATGGCAGCGCCTGACCCAGTTCCACACCGCTGCCGTTTAATCAGACAGGAACAAACAGCACAGATTAGTGGCAAAATGAGATTAGATTTAAAGCGGTTTGGACAATAAACACAGGTGGAAATGCTAATGTGCTAATGGTGATGCCAAGCATGCCGCACCGCGCTGTCCCGCACCACACATGACGGGACAGCAGCACCAGGTACCAGGAACGAGCAGGACTTTGCTGCACATTTTAAACTCCTCTCAACAACACGTCCTGCCCACGTTTCTTAGCCTACACAAACATTATAGCTCTGGCGCAGACAGACTTAGGTGTTTGTTGTTTGCGGCAAGTATTTGTGGCTTCTCTCAAATAGCAGAATTGGGACTACGCTGTAACTGTGGGCCCAGGAAACAGTAGCTTTTAAAAGCATACTTTGGACAACTACTTACCCCTGATTTGCTGTCCACGAACCGCACACAAAGGCGCAATTACCACAGAGAGCAACTCTGGGGAGGGAGAGAAGACTCAGGAGGAGAGAGAAAGCTTCCTCAGAACAATAATATTTAGAGTCACTAACATGGTTATATGCCATTTGCCAGCTGAGGTCCATTTGCTAAGAAACAAAATTGGCTTTAAAACCAAATAAATAGCATTTAAGACCATCAAGACTGTCCTCTATTGGGATGAACACCATGGGAAAGCTCACCCTGCGTTTTGGCTGTTCGAGTGCAGCAAGCAGGAGAGCACTTTCAGTCCACCAAGTCTACAGGCTTCCATCAGCACAGGCTCAGTTCAGCTCAGTTACAAGCCAGAGTCCAAGCTTGCTCAGAAGACCCCAACCACCTCTTCATCACTGTCATAGCCATCAAATGAGCCCAGCTGGGCTCCCAACAAACAGAAAGGCACTGCATGGAGGAAGAACAGTGCCTGGGGAAGGAGAGGAAAGCAGGTGGTTGTGGCGGACACGTGCTGGTGGAATGTAGTCACCAAGGAGCAGAGCAAGTGAAGAGTCAGAGAGGGCTGCCCAGAAGCAGGATTATGGAGGAAGGGCATGTAGATCAGATAGGCTGTGTGAGGTGAAAGCAACAGACTTGCCAGAAGCCAAGAGTCCAACAGCCTCCCCAGACATCCGTGCTCCCAAGCCTCCAAAACGACGTGCAGCAGGTTGGACTGGTAAAAACCCTCACCTCACTCCTATGGCCAAAGCAGCTTAATGCAGCAGGACCCTGCATGAGGAGACCACTGCCCAAGGCCAAACAAACTCCCCCAAGCACAAGGCTTTCCTCACATTGCAAGTACTCTTTCCTTTGCATGAAAGACAGCAGATGCACTTGCCCTCTGCAACACAGCCCAGAGAAGAACAGGATTGCTAACACCTCTTAAACACACACTTATCCACAGAAGACCATCCACAGCTTGCAAAATACAAACAGCAGTTGCAAAAGAGACAAGCAAAAGCTCAGGTGCTTTTCTTATCCTTCCTTGCTCCTGGCCAGCATGTCATTTCGCATTATTACTTTGGAAAATACCTCAAGTGTGATGACATTTCTTTCTGTATAAATATTTGAGACACAGCAGCTGAGACAGTTTCAACTGAAAAAAGAGACAGTAAACACAGAACAGGAGCCGTTACTGAGAATGCTTCCAAGTCTCAGGGCAGTCAAGGATGGCAACCCAGAAGCTGTTGGTACATCTAATGGGAAGATAGATTTTTTTCAAAAATATAAAGACATAAATAAAATAGTAAGTGGGGCAATCCAGTGAGATTTCTTTGAATTTCAGAAAGAACATGAAGGGCATGTTTCAGGAATTAATATTCTATTTTTCCTTCAAGGTTGGCTACACAAGCATAGATGAAAATCTACTGGGAAAGAGAAAATAAGCTGGATTTGATAATCAGAACGGAAGTTATTGAACATTTACAAGCAAGTCCATCCTAAATACAGTGAACTCAGAAATGCTTTAGGATTCAAGTTCAGCAGTTAACCAGGCAAAATATTGGAATTTAATACTGCAAGTGTGGTGCAAATTTCACATGAGTTGAATAAAAGTGATAGGAACCGAGAGGCCTGGAAATCTACCATGGAATTGAAGAAACAAAGATACAAATTAAACATTTGATTTCATCTGATAAACTTTTTTATAAAAAGGAATAGCAGGCTCAACAGTAGCAATACAGACAGGTAGAATGAACCAAGTTGTGTTGGAACAAGAAATATGAAAAGCAACATGAAGAAACACTGTTGTTAGCATTTATTATACATATCTCTCAAGTCCCTGCTACCTGCTAGAAACTGAAGGGGTATGAGGTGTTTTGCATTTGCTAAGCCCATGACATTCATAATACACATTGAAACAGCTGCAGTAACAGATTTCTGCTTGGAAATCATTGCATAACACACCAGGTCTCTTCCACAGCCTCCTTAATCCTCCCAGCAGCACACAGCCCAAGTATAAAAAAAGGCAAATATTCCTTATTTTTCCCCATTTTCAAGTGTCCCTACAATTACTGATTCCAGGATGAGTCAAAAGCTAAAGACAGGATATTCAGGTACACTTTCCTTGTGTTATCTCCAGGTGATTCAGAAACAGAAGATTAAAATTCAAACCTGTAGAGCCTGATGTCAGGAGAGTTACACCTCCCAGTTGCAGTTTCAGACCTCTCCAACGAGGCTGCTAAGAACAAAGCCAAACCCAATGGACAATAGGACAGTTGACACCTTTGTGCTCATGCTACACTCCATGTTACTCAGCTGCTCACTTCTTGCTATTGTACCCTCAGGGCAAGGGTGTGTAGTGTGAAATGCAAGTTAGGACCGTGACCCTGCTTCACCTAAGAGCAGAGAGAAATTAAAGAAGTTGGTGGTAGTCACACGAGCTTCTAGTAGTTGATAGCTTAGCCCCACGAGGCTAAAAATGAAAATTTAAGCTTGACAATGTGTCCTCAGTGTCCAAAGTTGAAAAGGACAAAGTTTGCAAGGTCTCAGCCACAGCGCTAGAAGGATTACATCATGAAAGAGCTCAAAGTAAAAGAGCTGTAGTTTGGAGGGCACTGAAACTCCAGGCTCTTGGCAACTGTCAAGTTAAACCGCATCAGAACTAGGCCTTGCAGGCTTGCCATTTTTTAAGCAGTAGTTTTAATCAAAAAGTGAAGGTGTAGCAGTAGGGACTGATTTATTTAAAAGATTAAAAGAGTGCTACAAACATACTATTTTGCCACACAACAAAGAAAACATTACCAGGCTATACATTTCTAAGGTATAGAAATAATAAAAACTGTTGTCAAATCATTTAGCGCCATGAAAGGACCTATTACTAGCAAGAATAAGATGAAGTTAATGTAGGACCACAGTGTAAGCACAAAAAAAGAAGAATTGTACCAGGAAGGTAAGGACTAGGCTATCAAATTGTCCCCCTCTAAGTGAAGACAGAAGCTTCATCATTAGGGACATTTAAAGTGAGGCTGGCAAAGCACTAGTGAATGCACAACAGCGCACACTGGCAGGAATAGAGACCAAAATAGCTAAGAGCTCTTCTGCCTTTCTCCAGCATAATTCTATTACCAGAGAATAATTATATAAATTTAGGAAGCAAAGTAATTCAGTAAGGAGGGAAAAATGAGATAGGAAAAAACAGCAGCAAAAAAAAGTGATTTTACAGCTCAAAACTGTTAGCAGAAGAACCTGGCGTCTTACAGACCACAGATCAGCAAGAGAGACTCGACCTGTAAGGCACTTCCATTTGCAGCAATTTAAGCATGCCAGGGCCCTAAAGATCCTATACCTTTCAGCTTTCGGAAACACCTTAAGATCAACACCTTAAGATCAGCTTTCAGATGTGTTTTAGGCAGGCTCAAGACGCATTTCACTCAATGATAATACTGGAAAATGTTAAAAAATGGAGAAAAAGAGAAAAAAGAAATACACTCTGTTCCCCTTTGAATTATAGGCTGTATTCCCTTACACACACAAGCAGGCTTTCCTGCCCTTGCCCAAAGCAACACCCTGTACGTACAGAAGTTGCTCATTTACCCCTGCTGTGGCAGAGGAGTCGGGGAAGGCAGCAGGGAACCACACACTGCCCCCCCTGCTCCTCCTCTCCTCCCCGTGTGCACTGCATCGCTGCGGATTGCTCCTACAAATAGGAAATCTCCCCTTAGAGAGTATTTCTCCTTCTCTTTCTTGTTCAGACTGGCTGAGAAGCTGCCTGACATCAAATTAGCACCATAGGGCTGAGAAACAGCTGATGCTGGGTTTAGATCACAAGGCTCAGAAAAAGGCAGTTCAAGGTAGCAGGAACATCTGTCACTTCATACAGGGGTATAACAACTTCAAACCCTAAATGACAGCAGTACATCTCATCCCGACTGGCACTTTTATTCCCCCTCCCTTGTTAATATTGCAATTTTCTCCAAGCATATAGGCAGCAGGTTTTATGGTCTTCCTAAAACCTAGAGAAGCAGAGATAGGACCCTGGGGAAAAAGAGATACAAAATCCCCCACCCAAAAGCACAGATGCTGACAGACAACAGAACAGAAATCAACTTTCAAGCCTTAGAGAGCTCCCAGCCAGCATTAACAGGGTAGGATGCGACTTGCTGTCTCATGAACCAGCATTATCCTTGAGATGTTTTCAGTAGCCTTTGCAAGAACCAAGTATTGCTAAGCCAGCCTTCAGCGCTGCTTCTTCATGGCATTTCCCATACTGAGATTCAAAAAGAGTTTGCAAATAGTATTAGACTAAGGAAAAACTGGAATATGTTAAAGATGAACCACTGCCTCTCTTACTAATGTCTTGTGCAATGCTTTGTTTTTATCCCTATAAAGATCATAAATAAGTTTAGAAGAAATTAATACACCATTTTTTTACTTTGCTCTCTTTCAAGGACTAAGAAGCTGACTTCTTGACGCAGGGGTGTTTCAAATGAATGTCTAGCAAGAAAACAAATACCCAGGTTTTGATCCAAATGCAACATATAGATTTAAGCGCTTCATGTTAAGTGCTGTAATCAGGTGCCCCAGCTGAAGATTTTCTACTTTTCTGATTTAGTTGGACACCCTTCAGTCCTTCCAGAGGGTTTGGAAATTGTAACTCATCCATCAATTGCATGTTTGCTCTGGCTCCTTTCATTTATTTTTCCTTTATTGTATAGACCTCATCCACTGAAAAAAATCTTTATACTTTATGACTGTATTTACTGAAGTCTCAACTCTATAAAAAAATCTTTACTCTTCATAATTTTATTCTCTTTTTAGTCATCCTGTTACTGTGTAGATAAAACTATAAATTACTTGAATTTTCCTTCTCTAAATACTCCAAGCAAGATTTTCCTGCATACCCCAGAAAATCTCCCCCGTGAGGGGCTAGCAAAGTCCCCTTCCCAGGGAGGCTCCATCCACCCCAGGAGGCTGCACCTGGGGGATCAGGCTTTCAGTTCAGCTCAGCACAAGAGCTCAGGTCTGTTTGAAACCTGCAGACCTTAACCCCACTGAACATCTAAAGCGTGAGCTCAACTCCTGCCCTAAACACAGGAGTAAGGAGAATGTTCTTGCATTTGTTACTCAGGAGAAGTGTTATTGCCACAACATCCAGCACCTCATTTTGTGCCTTTTTTTCCAGTTACAGCCAAATTATTTAGACGCTCCATACAACACAGCAGGCTTTCCACAGCAAAAAGCAGAGATCAACATACATGCATAGAAGAGACATAAGATTAACTTATCGTCCTACAGAGACACCAACAGAATGAGAGCAGGCTGTTAACAGGGCAGGTAATTAATCCCGATTCAGGCCAAGCTTTCTTTGCAGGCTTCAACTGGTGGTTCAGCCCAGGCAGCCTCTGCCAACAGCACCCACTATTGCCCAACCCAAGAGAAGGGAGCAGAAGGAAGGAAGCCCAGCCACCCACCATGGGTCCCATCACCCCTTCCGAGAGCCCTGCAGGACCATCCAGCCCTTGGCTTTCCACTAAGGCACCAGTTCCATGTAATTCTGAGGAAGTACAACAGGGAACACCACTATGTAACACCTACCAACATCTCAGCTTTTAAATTCTCCTCCACCAGGGATGTCAAAAAAGCAATTTTTATTGAGCCATGGGATCCAATAAAACTCTGACATTGTAAAGCCTCTGGGGCTGCCTTAAGTAATAACGCATATACAACTAGAAAGTCAGGTTTTATATTGTGCTACATACTTTTTTTTAAATCTTTGAGTAAAAACTTCACAAAAAAGGTTACTATCTAATTAGAAGTCAAAATCCTGTGTCACTGTCAACAGCACTTAGCGTTCTTCAACGTATTAGATCTGGACCAGGATGACATGACAGTACAAAATCAACTACATTCCCCTCAGCTTTAATATCTTACACACCAAGATCACTTTTGAAAAAAGGGGCTGAAGTTTATGAACCACTAAGATTTTTATATGGGTTTATTAGATGAAAGATAAAATTGTGCAACACAAAATTACTGCTAAATACTGGCTCCAAATCCAGCTATTTTATCTCCTTTCATCTAATAGAAAAGCCAACATCTCCAATTTCCCTTTTTAAGGAGGGCCTAATTTATGGGGATGGCTGAATGACTTGCAGTGTATGGGGTCATGCTGTACCTGAAGCAGCCCAGCAACTCTCCCATGCTCTGTCCCAAGAAGGTGGCTGTAAGGGAGCTTCTTTTTTCCTCTTGGCTTATAACATACTCTAGCTACAAGTATTATAATAAACTAATTTTATAGTGAGGAGGCCTTCCCTAGAAAGAAAATGGATTTCAGCTAATATATAGTGAACAATGAAAAAGAATGTGATGGGACTTTATTTATTAAAAGGGCTGTACACAAAGTTCACCTCTTCTCAGCAGAAACAGCCTTTTTGAGAGAGAAAGAAAACAAATTTTCTGTGTCCTTGGTAGCTCTTGTAAGAGCTGTCACCCTCATGAAGAAGCATTGGCAGAAGCTGGAAGGTTCTTCTCTCAAAAGCCAGTATGGACAAAGGAGAGTGGCAAATAAAGACTTGTAAGAAGCCTTAAATGAGGGGAAAAAGTAGCAACAAGCAATTAAATCCCTGTAGCATAATTCTCCCATACAGCTCCCTTGGCATGAGGAGCACTCAGCAGAGCTTCTGAGCACACGTTCACACCGGGAGAGCCTCCGCTCACAGGAGCTTCATTCACAGACATCTAAGACAGTCCCTACAGTGACTCTCCAGGAAAGAGGCACAGATGACAACCAGTCCTCATTTCATCCTGCTTTTAGTCTTATTCCTTTTTCTTGCATGAGTTTCCTTAATTTTTTTTTTAAATGAGAGACCAAGAGAAACTACAAGGCAAGATAAGCACTATACCCTGAGTTAAGTCCTATCCCCTGATCTTTTTCTATTTGATTTTTTTCAGTATTGCACATGTCAAAAAGTAATTTCAGATGCTGTAATTCAGGTGAGAACAGTAACAGGCAGCACTAGGAAAATTAAAAGGGACCTTCATCCGGAACTCAGCGAGTCCAGATCTTTCCACAGTTTTGCCTCCTGGACAAGTACGATGGCGTGAAGCTTCCTAAGACTTCAGCTTGGTAATTACTGGATGCCTTTTAATAAGGCAAGAGTGCCAGAGGGAAATAGTGACTCTCAGCTCAGCTAAGTGGGAGATGATAAACTCAAACTGTTATAACAGCACTCAAGCTCAAGCTAATTACATTGCTCATAACTGAGCAGCTTATTACAGGAGGGCCCAAGATGCGCTGCTTGAAAACAGTTGCTTGAGCCAAAAATGGAATTGGAGACTAAACAAAAGACTCGTGTCTGTTTTTGTGTGCAGATATGGGCGAGTCAAATTCAGTCCCCTTTCTAGACTATCACAAGTTTGATTTCTTAATAAAATGTGGCAGCATCTGCCAAGGAGAAAGGACCTGACTTTGCAGCTGGTAACTGAGGCCATTGTCTGGCCCAAAGGAGATCTAATCCTGCACAAACCTGAGCCTGGGCTGCCTCCAAAAGCAAGTCCAAGTTCCTGACCACACTACAGCAGACCTACATCTGCTCAGGGTTCACAATATTTATTGCATAAGTAAAAAGCATTTATTCTCAATCCAAAGCTCAACACGCAACTAAGAGCAACATATATAATACTGTAAAGCATATTCAGCCATGACATAACCAAGAAGCAGTACAACCAGCAGGTGGAATTCAGGCCATACACAGAGAATCAAAGGCTAAGGTCTGGAAAGCTGCGGTTCTCGGAAGGATCGGAGAGATCACACTAGGCAGCGCCCAAACATGAGCTCCCCTTCCAATGCGGTAGCCAAAATGCACATAAGAAAGCCAAACCAAGCCAAAAGTGTCCAGCTTGCTTCCTGGATGTTTGCACTGGCAAAATGAGTCTAAAGAGAACACATTTTATGAAATAAACATCACAATTCTCTTCTAGTGGTAAATTCTTTTAAGAGAAGAGTACTGAGAAAAAAAGATTGAGAAGCAACTGTTATATTTCATAATTACCCATTATTGGGGGAAAAATATATATGTATTAAAAATCCCTCAATCTCACAAAGATGAAAACAGAATAGCTGAAAACTGAAGCAAGTTAAGTCCAAATAAAATTATGCATAGGGTACTGCCTGTTTAAGTAGGGTGATTGATCTCGAGAAGAACATCCCCAAAGCGAGAGATTCTTTTTATTCAGTCTAAATTTAGTGACACAGACAGACAGTTGCCAGCCTGCAAAAGATGTACATTCCTAGATGCAGTATAGAAGTAAATGAGTGCGAGTTGAAGTCCTGTGATGGCCAGAAAGCAGCAGTAGGTGATCAGCCATTCCCAGTTTTGCACAGCACACACATGGCTCTAGAATCTTCAGCTCCAAAGAAATGTTCCTAATTAGGGTCTCTTCATACTGCTACGTAAAAAGCATTAATAGTAATAAAAATAAATGTTTATGCCGAGAAACAAAAAGTGTTTCTGATAACACCATTCAAACTTTCTTTAAACAGGCAATAACAAACATAAAAGCAGTAGGAATCTCACCACTTGATTAGATTTTTCATCAGATCCGAAGCACTTACATAAGACCCACATTTAATCTAAGGAGGGAGTTTTCAGAATCATGCAGGTATGAATATTAAACAATGAGAATCTAAACTCACTTCCCTACTCAATATTTGAAAAAATCAATGCAGTGAATATTAGATCCAGGGATTCTATTTGCATTAAGGTTTAGCAGAAAGTATGGCTGTGTCACTCAAAGCAAAAACAAATCATACTTCACACTAGAACATTTGCTTAATCACACAGCTGAATGTCAGCTCAAGACTTCTGCTGGAATATTAAACCTGAGGAAATAAAGAGTAAATGTCTAGGCAGCGATTTTGCATGATAAAATTATCCAGGTTGAAAATCAAAGCCTCTGAAGGCGAAGCTCCATCACCATGCGGCAGTGTCCTGAGCTCCCCAACAGTGTGGCCACCGCCACCACATGAGGGTATGGTGTCTGTGACCCCAGAGCCTACCTGGAGCACCTGAAAAGAGCAGCTAAACCACATGAACCCAAACCCAACTTAAGTCATGTTTTATCTAGTTGGACCACAAGGAAGTTCCACCATGGAAGAACCTGTCTCAGCTGTGTTGGCAGCTGATGGTGCCAGGGGGCTACACTGCAAACTACACTGTCCACCCCATGCTACAACACATGCTGCAGACACCTCTCGAACAATCCCAGCCCCAGGCGGTACAGGCAGACAGCAGCACAGTGTGTGGCAGTACCTGTGCAGTCCCAGTGACAAGCACAGCACCATACCCAAGCTAAAAGCACTACACCTGGGGAAGCTTTTCCTCCTGGCTACAGCCCACCGCGCTGTAGTCACATCACCTTCACCACCGCAGCCTTTGCACAGCGGTCACTGGCACCCCAAACTGGAGTCCAGCCGTGGGGAGCTCCCCTGATTCTTCCTCCCCACTGCAGTTTCCCAATTGGGACAACTCCAGGAAGCCTCCAGAAGACTCGGCACAACCTTTCTATGAAAGCAGAGGCCCGGGATGAGCTCAGGCTCATGCAAACCCCTGCTCTGGCTCCACACACAGTCTCTTATCTTCCCACGGCACAGAAGGGCTGCTTTTAGAGCCATTAAGTGCATGTTATGCTTCAGAGGGATGTTTTGAGAAATTGTTTCTATTGAGAATGTGGCACCAGCTTTCCAGAAATCAGCTCTTCTGCATTTTGCATCTCAGAGCAAAACTCCACCAGTGGAGAGGTTTCCATTGGTACTGCATACGGTAACTGTGCATGGGGCTGCTCTTCCCTCTCCAGACTAGACGACCTGGCATGTCAGATCAGATAAGCCTATACATCTCCAATCATAAGCTGTGCCAATTATGCTCTCTTGGAGGTCAGCAAAGAGCAGTGTTTCCAATGATGAAGTCAGTGCCAGGCTGCAGGGTTTGTTCCGAGCCCCAAGTCCCAGACTCGCAGTGTCTGCTCACCCTGCCAGTGGCTGCAAAGGCAGGACCGAGCGCCAAGTACCCAGACAGCAGCAGACACAAAGCCACTCAGCAGCAGCCTCGCTTCCCCACAGCACCAACTGCAAATTAGATTCTCCAGGCTTTGCAAATTAAATGCAGAATTATAAAATTGGTATTTTCCTAAGTCACATAAAGCATTACTGTACATATCTGCACACTGTTAAACACAGTAACAAAAGGGCTTCACAGATGAGGAAATATTAAGAGCAGGCAGGATTCCAGGTGCAGCCCAGTGAGCGCAGCCCACTGAGGGCTCCCTGCTCTAGTCAACCAAGCTGGAACACACGTGAGCACAGGCAGCTCCTTCAGGCTGCTCCCCGCTGCCTCCTTCCCTCTGCAAGCAAAAAAGCAGCAGGATTCAGGATGGATTCACCAGTTCCAGTACTGACAGCTGCCCTTTTGAGCATCCCTTTTCTTGAGGCCTTGGGGTAACTTGTTCTGCCATAACACGCTGTGTCTGAGCCCCAGGACGCTCCCTCTGTCACGCAGGCAGCAGGACAGCGACCACGGGCAGCCCCTTTCGCCTGTCACTCATCTGTGTGGCCAACCTGGCTGAAAAGCACAGGCGAGCAGGACCTGAGGAACAGGGCTTTGGGGTTCATTTCATCTTCTTTATCCCAAGATACTTCTAAGAATTGCTTTGCACAACCTATTCTTCCCTTTTATAAATGGAAGTACATGCTATTAACAGAGCAGATTCTTCTACAAAAGAGAAAGATTAGCCATCCTGCTCTTCAACAACAATGATACTATTATGGATTTTTTTTTTTAATATGCTAGTGCATCTGGCTCACCACTTCACTGATCATGGTTCACCAAGTCTTTCCATGTAGATGAGGCTTTTGACATGCTGGCCCATTAATGACAGCAAGCAGGTGAAGTGGCACTTTTCAAGATCATACACGAAACAGTAATTTGTTGTTAAATGAATTATGTCAAGAATGTCTTGTTGTGATATTTCAAGGCATTTAATCGAGCTTTTGCAACTAAATCTTATTATAAAGAGGAATGGAAGAAAGGCATGAAGAATTTCAACAAGACAGTCATTGCTTCTTAGTTATCAATAGCAAAAACCTGGCTCTTTTAGACAGGCTCTGCTCTTGACTGCAATAAAGTCAAGGCTTTGCATGCTGCTATTTGCACAAATAAATTTGTGCAAAAAATAGCATGCAAAATGCATTTGCAGTAACACTACAGCTAACAGAACAGTACATTCGAATTATTGCGTATATTGAAGATACCAGCAGTTATGTTTTAACAGTTGCCCCTCTACATATGCTCACAAAAGGAATGAAGTCAAATTCCTAGAAAGTGCTCCAATTCTTTCCGCTTTAAGTGTTTTCCAAGTTCCTAAATGATTATGGAAGGCTACCGAGTAAGAAGTGCAATGACCCCCACTTACTGGCAACAGCCAAATATTCTGCATTTTGCTCGACTGAGACTGCTGCACTGTGAGCTCATCCGCCAGCAAGCCAGAATTGGAAAGGTTATTAATAAAGAGGATGCACACAGTCATCTATCACTGTACTGCTTGATCCTGCAATGCATTTAAAACTTTCATGGGCTTAAAGGAGGATTTTATTTCTAGCAAGTTTCCATGCTTCTAAATTTCAAGATTTTAATCAAAAATCTCCTAATATTTCAGTTTATTCCTGTAATTCCATACTGCTAAAGTGATGGAATTATTTCAGAAGCTCAGCTCTTACTTAAAATTCAACTTCTAATTTACATTCTTCACTAGCAGCCTACATTCCTGTTTGCACTCTTCTAGGTAAGCTTGTGATTAAAATATCATCCAAAAAATAAAGTATAGAGGCAAAAGATGAACTGAAGTCAAAATTGCTACTTTAATATATCACAACGGAAGGCATTTTCATCATTTAAGATATTTTTAATGCTTGGAGTTGGCAATCCTTGAGTAGTTATACCATAAGCAGTACACGTATGTTTGAAGGTTCAAAGAGTTTCTCTATCATTATGGATACCTCTTATATACTAATTGCATCACGTCTTGTATTTCTTAGCATTAAGCTGCCGGCATCTTTCTAATGCTTTATGTGACATTTTGGAATTCAGGCCCAGTAAATACAGCTTTCCTTATTCCTATGGAAACTGTAGCTGACTTTGTATACAGTGTAGCCCAGAAAAAGACAATAAAGCATAAAAATAACTTCAGGATGATTTCTTTTTTACTTTAAGTAGGTACTGCTAGATATTTTCCTTTCCCACCACAGTGTTCCTGCTCTTTCAACGCTAAGTTAAATTCTCCCAGGATTTATGAAAATACGGGAAAGAAGAACAAAGCAAACAGAGACAAACTATCTAAAAAGCAAGGTCAGAATTTATCCTCCTTAATTACTTGAGAAGATAAGAACACACACATCTTGCAGATGAATCAGCCCTTGAGGTAAGCAAGTCCCTTCCTTAATCAGAAGATTTTTCTTCCAGCTACCTAAGTCTTAGAGGTGAAAGCCAAAACCCAGGAGAACATATTGGCTGGCAACTATATCCCCAGCTTAGAAGGGGAGATGAAAGGGCAGGAGAGGGCTGAGAAGAGGCAAACAGGACATAAAACTCAGGCGTAGGGGGTTCCTGAGGCCCACGAGTCTAAAAACAACTTGAGAAGGAACAGGCAGGCTGCAGCATTGATTTCTGCCCTAATTGAAGGCAATGTCACATCGCTCTCAGCACTTCACTTGGGTATCAGGGCTCTGCGTGTTATTTTGGGATATGACCTATCTGTGTACACACAAAGGCATCTTCCACACGCTATTACAGAGGCACCTGGGACCAGGACTTAATCTTAATTTAATCTTTTCTATCATACAGAAGAATATCTTTCTCTATGTGTATGCAGCTGCAGGCCTTAAGGTTAGAGGTGGGCTGATGCACAGGAGCCACGCTCTGAATTACATCCTGCCTGATTTAGGATGATTCCAGTGTTATCTGCTGAGCTCCTCCGCTTCTACTTCAGCTTAAACGATACCAGAATGTGCCCAGTGTTGTGCAGAAAGCATTGCTTCCCTTAGGACTAAACTACAGGAAATTAGTGACTATGTTCACAACTCAAAACCCAGCTACACTCATACTGAAAAATTGGTTTTGGATGTGGAGGGGTGTACCTGGCCTTTGGAGAGCTTCCTGGCACTGAGGCCTGACAGATTATATGGAGCAGGATCTCACGTCACCCTCAAGCTTTAGGCCCTTTGCAAAAAACTTGGCTTTTATAATCACCCAAAACAACAACGCTACCCACTTACAGAAAGCTAGGAGAAACTCACAAGGCTTTTCAAACATAAATTAAGCTTTCGTTGAACGTAAAGGACGTGTGCCTGCTAAAGTGTTATTGCTGCCATTTATAAAGTGCACAATCCCTCAATGCGAGGGCTTAAATCACTTGCTTTGTTTCACACAACTGATTCATAGCAAAATCGTGCCAAGATAAACACAGGGAGGGGGCGACCCGCGGCAGAGCCAAATATAAACTGACAAATACAACTAAAAGAATTTTAACAATTGAAGTTCAAGATCAGATAGGTAAAATTGTCATGCAGAGGAGAAACCAGAAAGGTTCTTCCCTGGGCCACAAGGACAAGACTGCAGCTGGGCACAGGACCAACAGCTCTGTGGCCACCAGACACTGAGGCACCGGCCTCTGCCATTGCACCTGAGGGGTGACACCCAGTACCAACAAGGCAAAAACATTAGGCAAAAGTACTAACTTAAACAGCTTAAACTAAGTACTGTGGTAAGTGCCAAACAACATGAGCATTTTCAAAGACAAACCAAAGCTGTTTAAACATCCTGACATCCAGCTCAGAGGAGACCCTCGAGGCTGGTCTCAGGCCCTGCTCATGTGGCTTTAGGCACCAACTCCTTCAGTTTTTGAAGGGATCACAACACCATCTCCAGGTTTTGAGGCCTAATAAATCCCAGGAAATACCTTGGGAGCTCCTGACAACACTCTGCATGAGCTCCCTCTGCTCCCCGCTCCTTGGAGGAAAGCAGACTGCTTCCATTGATTACGCCCTTACATCTTGCATGGATTCTCCCACATGCATGGAATAGGATGCTATTCCATTTCTTTGGGCTGAGAGGCCCTGCTTAATTAAAACCCTTCAGTCTTTGCCAGGTGAATGCAATGAAGCCCTGCCTCCCAGCATCCTTTAAAATCTCCGTAAATTCTTAAAATCTCTTCATAAGGAAGTCTGCTCAGATTCTTTCATATAACTCAGCTCATTCCAGCTGACACCCAAAGCTTTCGGAATTACTCGGCTAAGAGGCACAATATAGCAAGCACACATTTATGTGACGTTTTGATCGCTGGCTTGGGCGAGACGACCAATTTAGGTGCTGAATTCTGCCAATTTCCATGTCACCTGAGACAGCTCCTGACTATTACCAGACAGAAAACTTTGCTGACTTAAGCTTCACAATAAACTTTGCTAAATCTCCAGGTCTTTGGAAACTTTTGGGGGCCCTATTAATGACTAGGCTAAACGAACTCGGTGCTAAGGTGCCCTGCAACAGACCCAAGATAAATGCAGTCTTTCATCTGCCAGCAGGAGCCATATTCTACATCCACAAAAGTGTCTGCTCTTCTACTCCCAGGGAAATAACACCTGGAAACAAGTTCAAGAAAGTTCACACACTGTGAAGGGGATGGGGAGTGAGTTTTCAGAGCTCTATAGAGAATGTGTATCTCTCAAGATGAAAAGGAACAAATTCTGCCCTGAAAAACCATGTTCTTCAGAGAAAATTCCTCAGTCTGCACATCAGCTGTTCAGAGGCCACACACAAATATATCTGGCCTGTTGTTCAAAACATCGTCTTTGAGAATAATCTGAGACAAAGCCTTCCTGCCAACATATACCAAATCATTAACTACATCAAGAAAAATTAATTTAGACTTCTGGATTGCATTATGTAACCAAGTTTTTTAAAAAATACTCTACCAAGCACTTTGTAGGGGGTAATTGCCCAGTTAACCTTGCCATGATCTGGGGCAATTGCCACCTCTTAAGCTTAAGCCTGTATAACAACAACTAGCAAACATTAATAGTAGATTATAGGAAATAACCATGCTCCAGCTTGAAGGAAATTATGGAAATGTTAAAGTTTCATTGATTAAATATTTCTAATATACATCAACTGCTCTGGAGTACTAAACTACAGATATGATATAATTGACATTGCTGCACAGAATATTTCAGTGAATTAAAACCCATGAAATAGGAAGAAAAACACAAAACTAAACTAAAACTGAGCCATTCCAATCAAGCCACCTCTCTATGTATGTCATAGAAGTATCTGCTCTTAGATGAATACTATGCAATGATTTTTCAGTAAGCTGGGGAGAGTGGGCAGGTATAAATCAACTCAGTGATAATTTTCAGGGAACCTGAAAAATCAGAAAATAGTGAAATAGTGATGAATGAGAGGGATGGGAGTTATCCAGGCAATCAATTCCTTGGTAAGCAGGGCTTGTCGGACAGAAATGCATTTCAGCACGGACACACACAGAGCCATCCATCAAGCGCAGGACGAGGGCACAGCCCTGCCGAGCACAAACACGCCAAGTTCACTGCCTTGTTCCCAGTTGTTGCCAAATGAACCTGAACTCCAAGGCAAAGCACTACCCAAACCGCTGGAAGACTGATGGGGACCAACAAGTAAGACCACTGCATTGAGAGCCAGGGAAGGTGGAGAATAATTACTTCTGATGGGCAAGATGGACCTTCAGGATGGAAAACAAAGTGAACAAAGGTCATGGATACTGGCTCCCTTTATCCAAAGCGAGTTGATACTTTTATTCTCTTTGTGTGAGCCTGTATAACCTGCTACAAGTCTGTAATGCCCAGCAAGTCTGTCTCTAATGCCCACTTAGACAAACTCGGACCACAGGAAAGCACATATTTATAAAAGAAAAAGTTAGCTACTGCAGCAAATTTACTTGAGGATGTGATGAATTCTCCACGACCTGAAGCTTTTAATAAATAACAGATGATTTTGAAAAAGATAGGTTCTAGCTCCAGCAGAAGTTAGACTCAGCGCCAACCTTCAACAGAAACAATGGTCTAGCAGTCAATTCTGGCCTTCAAATCTGAGCATAAGGATTTAGATATTAGTAAGCAATAGCACTGTGTCTTCATTTAATGTATACATGCATAATGATTAGTATAAGAAAAAAATGTTGCCAAATAAAAAAACACATACAGAATTTGGACATCAAACCCTACACTAAGCAGGAAACTCCATTCTGGCTTTTCCAAGAGTCATTCCTTTTTAAGTAACTAATAGCTTGCTACAATGTCACTAGCTATTTTAAATTAAGGAAGAGTGATTAAGTGTTCAAGCAGCATTCTTTTCATTTATATAGACTTTTTATACAGAGACAGTTTCTAAACAGTCAACAATTTTGCCCTCTGGAGACCATGGAAAGATGAGGTTTTTCAGTTGAAATATAGATGTTCATTAAACAAAACATCCCTCAGCATCTCAGAACAGCGAATACTTTGCCAAGGTAGTTATTGATCAGAATACTCACTGTCAATTTAGTTATTTGCCTGAGTTGGGCCATAACATCATCCATGTGGTGACAGCTGTGAATTGGATATACTAAATACAATTATGTTTTTTCTGATTAGTCTCATTTTACAAAAAACTAACATTCACTAGAAATATTATAACAAAAACAGTGTTAACACCCAGTATCTCTTAACTAGTAAAATAAGATAATAAAAACTCATATGCTGCCAGTTCTTATATGAGTACAAATAAAGTCACTAATGGGCATGTACCATTCAACAACGTATCATGCCAAAACTGCAGTCAAAATGCAATGAGGATTTACACGTAAGAGAAGAGTGACAAATTCAAGTGTAAAATAAGATTGCAGAGCTTCTCTCTGCTGCCAGCTGCCTCAGCTGGGACCTGTGTCTCTCCCATGGCTTCAATTCCTCACCAGAGGAAAGCCCATGAAGGTCCAGCTACAGCCATTCTCACTAGAACAATATTCTTAGCTCAGCTGCAGCACAACTGTGTCCTTATCAACCACAAAAATAGAGCTATCGTATTTTACACCAGAAATCGCCTCTCATTCTTGCTGGAGACTGTCAGCAGGGCAAAATAGTGATATTGAATCTGATACCTGATTCTGATAGTTGAAACATGAGGGCTACCACAAACACAATCACTCACAGTTCTGACCCACATAAAATGTGCAGGTTGTGCTTTGTAAGTAGAAAGGCAGAAGAGTAACTGATTCATGGGCTATATATTAGTACTGATTTACAGGTGGAGAAATAGGGTTTACTAATCCTATTTTTGCTGTTTGTAGCAAGTTTCACCATTGACTTAAAGAATTTAGCTCAATACACTCAAAAAATGCAGCTAGAGAAATCATAGAAATAAGCCAGAAACAGTTTTAAGAGCAGTAACTCAAGAATAAAAGCAGGCCTGAATAGAGTGACTGCAGAGACCAATACTGTCAAACCCAACATAAGAATAAGAGACCTAAAAAGGGAGCTTTTAGAAAACTACCTTTTCTACCACACAGCCCTAAACTCAGGCAACCTGCACAATTCAGGCTTGGTATCTTCAGGGCCACTTAAGAGGCTGACAATCTCCATCATGGATCTTCAGTAGGATATTTGCAGAACCCTAAGATTTCCATTTTATCTGTTTAGTTAGGAACTACTTAATTGAGATTTTTTTCCATGAAGTAAAGAACTAGGGTCCTTTTGCTCCCTTGGGAGCCCAAATACTCTTTGTAATACATAGAAACATATAAACTGATATGCTGATACACACCACAATCCACGTTTACCTGTAAATACCCAAGGCAGTGGAAGGGAAGAAGGAACTGCCACATCAATCCTGGATACCACTTGGGGTAATGATGAGAATAATACAGTGTATGCGGAGAAAGGAAACAGCTGGTAAAAGGACACTAGATTTACAGGAATCATTACACAAAGCAAAGACTTTTCAACTGTTAATTACCTTTTGCTGTTGGGAATGGGATGAGAGTGCCATTTCCAATGACTGCACTACAGATGTGGTCTCTTCTGCCACTTCTCATTGATGTGGGAATCTTAAACTGACCATTATTAATTAACTCTCATTACAACTAATTGAAAACTACTTAGTTATCTACTATTTCACAATCAATGTCATTAGGTTAAGCCACTCAGCTGCTGTATTTTTTCTACACCAAGAGGGGAGAAGATCCCTGCTAGTACCAGCTTGCTTCACTACTGTAGAAAAAGTGAAGTCTCTCTTAGCAGTTGCATAGGACAACAGGAGGAAAAAGTTCAGGATCCAAGAAGAACATTAGGAAGTCAATGTTCAGTACTCTCAGCTTAAAGGAAAAGCACCCTTCTAGATATGAAGCTTCCCTCCTTGAGGTGTCCACCAGCAGCAGAGCAGACAAAGCATTAGAAAATATTCCTGTACAGTCTCTGGGGAGAAGCTCTGCATGCTGGTGGATCAGCTCTTCCTGTCTAGCCTAATGGATGATCAAGAAACACCTGCAGCAGAAACAAACGAGCAACCGAGTCCAAATTATGAGCACTGCGCACAAGCGATGCTTCAAAGAGCTGCTCAATAGGAAAGGTGGCGAAGCACCAACCTGCTTCCACTTGTATATTTTGCAGAGCTTCAATGGCATATTCATCATGATTCTTATTCCAACCACATGAATAAAATTGCGAGCAAAGATAAAAAAAGAGCCAGACTATATTATTTATTCCTCAAACACTTTGAGTGATTCTATTTTTACTCAAGTTCTGCCTTTTATTTTCAAAAAAGAATGGTATTGACAGCAGTGTGTTTCACTGGAGACCAAGGTTTGATTACCTGTGCTGAATTAAATGGACAATATTTGAGATAGATTTATATCTTAGAGAATTCCTAGATATTGGACATTACCAAAGTGACCATAGGGAGAATTCTCCTTTTTGACCTTGCGAAAGCTTTCCTGTGAAAGCTGGTAATGTACTCCTGTAAAGTCTTGCCTTCAGTGAATCAAATATCTCTTATCTTTAAAACATTGTTGTAAAACTTCCAACTAGATAAAACTACAGCTCCCACAGAAAGCGAACTTTGATTTGTAGATCATAAGTTTTTAAAATAAAAATATTTTCTTCATAGACAACTGGGGCAAAACATTCAATGCACACTAAGCCTTCTTGGGTTACAGAAGGAGAGTGCTAATAGACAATTAAAAATAAAGCATAAATATCTTCAAGTTTGCCCTACCTCAACTCAGTAGACCAGAAGTGTCTTTCTCCAAAAGGACTGAATGCATTTTGACTATCTCGAGTCAAAAGTAATATCCCAATTAATCTACAAAATTGTAACATTAAGTGATTTGCAAACTGAGATAGAAATACTTCATTAAAGCTCAGCCATGAGCAAATTAAAATTTTTACACCGCAAATACAACAGGGTTTGTGCTACCCTTGGCTGCACTTCCATGTAGAAATCGACCACAATACACTGAATTAAATGAAATTTCCTGTCTTGAACGAGTTGGAGGGCCACAAGAAGTCTTTAGTTTTGCACACTTGCCACCTGCCATCTAGTGATCTGTCCTAGCAACTACAGTGAAGTGTTAAAGGGAGGTCCCCCACACAGCGAGAACATTTTCCATCAGCTCGGCCTTGGAATCAAGTGCAAACCAGCTTTGGAAGTCCTCTCCTCCAAGGCTCCCATACTGGCATTAGTAGATATCCATGTGGGAGTAACCCTAGCAGTTCAGCACCCATCTCTTCCAAACAATGATTACTTCCTCTCTTCCAGTCTCTAAGGATAAATAAGCCTCTGTCCTGCATTACAGAATTCAAGTCTGTTCCCTAACACAACAAAATCAATATTTTCAGGATAGAGCAATGTTTGCCTAACAAGACAAAAACCCTTAAGTTACCCTTTAAAGCAAGCAGCCTCTCCCAGGAACATGGAGAAGAATGGCAGGCACAGACACTTTATGATGTTCCAGATGTTGCGCTATCCTGAGGGTACCAGCTTTACAGGATCCTCCTAGAGGAAATCAGTTCTCTTCCATAACTCCAGAGGACAAAAAGATCTCAGATTAAATAAACACTGTTATAAGGAGCTGGCGGCAGGGGGAAAAACAACCTCAAGAACCTTGAAGTTGTTTAGGATCTGAAGGTCAAAATCAGCACCTTGAATAAGACTTGAAGCCCACCATCCTATACATAGGTTGCAGATTGTTGCCTTCATTTCTGGCATTTCATTAAATCATTTTCCCTTCTTCAGTTCACATCGAGGCAAGGGGTGGGGGGCACATTATCACAACACACTGCATTCTATTTCTGCCAATACTAAACAGCTTATAATGTCACAGATTAGATGACTACTTATCTTATTTCCTCTCCATTATTAACAAACTACATTAAAGGTAATGCCACCTATTATATAGGATTGAATTCGAGTGCATCGCTGCAATTTTGCTTCTACATCACATACTTTGGCTAAAGCATCACTAAGCACATGGCAGAGGTAGTCAAAGAAAGTGCATAAAATTGAAATAACAGCTTCTCAGGGTGCAGAAGAATTAATTTGTTTTTCTTTGTGAGTGTGCCACCACCTGCTATCAGAGAGATTTTAACTACAGAATTTTTTTTAGGAAGGCACTTGCTAAATGCTGTAGCACAAAATAGCCTCGTTACCCACGGTGCCTCACTAGGAAAACACTTTTCTTTCCCTCCCAACATGGCAAAGTCACCTGTTCCAAGCTTACAATCCATGTGTTTGTAACACTGCCGTGATTCCCAAATATCCGTGCTACTTTAGCTCTAAAGAAAGGTCAAGCACAGCTTGCCGAGAGCAATGCAATTCATTAGAACAGAGCAGCAGCAAGAATCCAGCTGCTCGAAAAAACAAGAAAACCCCAAATCCCCACACAAACAGCTTCCTTCAGCCCCAAGCTAGACAAGGGCACCAGTAGGTGAAAATTTCCTGCCCCAGGTGACAGGGTGAAAGAGGATGTCAGTCAGTGACCCAACACATTCGTCATCTCCCACTTTCCTCACTTGTGATCATTTATCCACAGCTCACCAAATGAATGCACCTTCAGCACCTACAAAGCCAGCAACCTTCCATCCACTCCATTCTTCCTCCTAAAACACTAATGCTTAACCTGCTCCTCCCCATCAGGGTTTCACTAAGGAATTCCTTTTGTGACAGGAGGATTCACAAACGCACTGGGTCATTAGCAAGACCAGACATACATTCTTCCCAAGTAACTTCGAGCATTTAGCCCAAAGGACCCTTCACATCCCATTATTGACTAGGACACTTGGTTGCGCCAGTTAAAGACATGCTAAAGAGATAGGTCATCTCTTTCTCTCATTCTTAAGCAGCTTTTTCTAGTACTAAAATTAAGTCATTTGGAAGTGATTTAGCACAGCTTGTCCTTTTATTTTTACCTTTTCTTAAATAGGCCATTTGTGTCTGTGCTGAGTCCAGAGTGCTTAATTCAGATGCATCTATAACTGCTTTCCTGTGGCAGTAGTTTCCAAGACACCCACACACCTCTACTGTTTTCAGACCTCCAGGAGCACCTTGGTCCTTGGCAATCATTGCAATTTTGTGTTTGAACACACGTTGCCTGCAAGAAGCAGTACTCAGGACCTTCACTGAACCTTAAGGTACCCGAGACTGAATCTTGGTAAGAATCCAGGAAAGTATTGATCTGCAGAGATGTCACTTTTCTCATCCAGTTGTGCAGTTGATGAAGATCATTTTAAGAAAAGCATTGGTATTGGGGATGAGGGATGGAAAAGGGAGACACAAATGGGAAATAAGACATCAGAATGTATTTCCTTTAGCAAATGGAAGGATACTACTTGAAAAAGGAAGCGACTAATGCTGAGAATGCGGGGACAGAGAAGGGGTCTAACCCAGACTCTAACCAATGACTTTAGATGTGGATGATCCTTTCACAATATCTCCATTTCTTAACTAAAACAGCTTGGCTCCAATTTATCAAAGAATTAAGCACCTGCTATCGCTCTTAAATTAAGAAGCCCTAAAGAATATGAGGATCCTGAGAGGACTGAAGAATCAAATGGATAACAGCAACTGTTGTCACCTTCTCTGTCCTGTCCTTTCCTCTATATACTGTCATTTCCAATGACAGTATCCTCACATATACTGTCATTTACAATGATCATCATATAATTAATATAATTTACAAGGATATTATGAATTGCCTGAACCAAATGTTGAAGAAATCTGGTTTGCAGGATGAGCATCTCTGTTACTCAAAACTTTCTGGTCTACCACCCCAAAACTAGAAGTTGTTTCTAGTCCCATTCACTGTACCTTGCAGTTAAACATAACTGAGTCACAAATATCATGTAGTCAAATCTGTGGCCCACAGTCTATGACTTTGTTCCTGTACTCCTGCAGCTCCTTTAGCCTGTCTGAGATCAGATTCCATATTTTTTTCCAACTGACTAGCTCATTTATCTCCCATCAATCCAACCAGACTACTTCCCACCTTTAAACTTATGCTTTTTTATTTTTTCTAGAAGTACAGAAAGGACTTGGATAAAACTGTTTCTCAATACACTCACGTGTTGCAAAATATTCCATTCTGCCTCGAGTCCATTTGCAAAGACTTGCAGCGAGCCAGAAAATGATTTGCAACCATCTGCATAACGTTTTCAGTTTTGTCTAGCTCATCTGCTGTCTCCTGGAAACAGTTACTGAAGACAACAGTTTTCACAAATGTTTGAAAACTGATATGAAGGAAAATGGCCATAAGGAGATTTTACATAAAACCACCCAACAGAAATTTGATCAAATGCTGTAGTTTATATTTTAGCCCACCACTGATCTATCCATCCATGGGGGTGCCTCAAACACTTATATTAGCCTTTAATTAACAAAAGAAAAAGAAAAAGAAAAAGAAAAAGGAAAAAAAAAAAGGAAAAAAGTACCATACAAATGCACTGAGTTTTGCATTTGAGAGATATGGAGATATTTGTGAAAAAAGTTTAGTTCAGTATCCAAGATCTTTCAAGTTCTTGCACTAACATGTTGTTGCTGAGCTTCAAAATAAATGGCACTGCAAAAGGTAAAATAGGACAATAAGATTTATTAGACTGTAGAAGAGCATCCCCTGGGACGTGGTGAAAGCCCCATCTCTTGGTGTTTTTAAAAATTAGACTAGACAAACCATTGCAAAATGTACTTATAGGGAACAATTCTGCTCTGGCTAAGAGATAGACTAGGTGATTTATTAAGGTGCTACCTGCTGAAACATTATGATTCCCCCTCAGAATAATATTCATAAATCAGATCAAGAGCACTAAGCCATATACATACCAAGACAAGTTTTCCTAATAAACTGACTCTAAGGAGCAAATAAATTTTATAAAACAAAAATCAAATCTATATGAAAAACTGCATTAACACAGTGTAAAGTTGCTTGGCAATGCACACAAAGGTCACAAACTGTCAGGCATCAAGCTCATTCCCTAGACCTGACTCTAAGCTGATGCATATATTTCAAGAAGGAGATTTCAGTTATTGGGCCACAAACTATTTCTCAAGCACTGCGGAGTGTTTTTCACATAGCCTGGGTTAAATATAAGGGATGATAAATGCGCATTTCATTTGTCTAGATTAACACCCTTCTCCTGGTGCAGCATCTTGCTGTTGTTGCCATTGGGCTCAGGTGCTGCCCAGCATCAGGACCACGCGCAGCCGCTGCACTGGAGCCAGCTCCGCTCTTGCACCTCACCGGGGCTTTAAGGGGCTTCCAATCTGCCCTCCAAATACCCCGTGCACACAGGGAGGAGGGTGCTTATAGCATGTTAAAAACCTACTCTGACACGAGGGACCGTTTTCCCATATTCCAGCACATAAAGTTCCAGTGATGCCAAATGAGCATCTGCTTTTAAAGAACACATATGACAGACCTGAATTCACAATTTTTCTCCCACAAGCAGCATGGGAGGGGTGCTCTATATGCAGTGGTGAGAAACTGACATAGAACACTGCATCCTCCCATCTAAGGTGCACTTAAAATAAACATATTGTAGCATTCAAGGCTTAAAAGGCCAGATTTGTCACATGCTACCAAGTTAATATAGGCTGTTACTCAGAGCTGTTAGCAAAAGCATTTTTTCCCTCCTACAAAAGTGTTTAAAAACAGATTTACACAGACTTTTCTCAGATTTTCATTTACAATGTGAAAACCACAGAACTGCAGCAAAACCATTGCTTTTGACTCAAATTATGAAAAGTTGCATTTTTTCTTCCCCGCGTTTCTCTGCTTGTCCCCCTTTCTCAGTCTTTACAAAAGCAGTTCTCACAAGAAGCTCTTAACTGTCTTTTAATTCCCAAAGACACGGGGTACCTCCAAGTTCCACTGAGGGGATGAACACAGAGGCATTTCAGGTGGGTCTCCCACTCCCTACGGGTGCCGTTGCAGGTGGGCACACAGCGAAGGCTGCTGAGCTCCGGGTGAACACTGAGGACATCAGCCAAACCCTGGTAGTTGCTCTACAAGCGCCTTGCGCTGCTGGGTTTGCACAAGCTTTTGGGGAGGAGAGTTTGGTCTGGAACGCAGCAAACGTTACAAACGCAGAAGTCTTCATCCAGACCACACAGCCTGACAGGTCAGTTAAAGAAAGACAAAAAAAAACAGCATAGCACTTGAGCACAACTGGTTAGTAGTTCAACTGATAGGTCACAACTCAGGAATCAAACATCTCATTAAGCTAGTCAGGGAAGGAACCTGCTTAACACTTTAGAAAAAACACGATTTGCATTCTTACTTGCTTTACGTGTTTTCTATTCCAGTAACTACTATTTTACACATTGATCATCCCCAGCACATGCCACCAGCTAGGTGATGATGAACCATGCGATGCCATTAAGTCCAACATGGGCATGTGTATCAAGTGAACTTCAGTTCTACAAACACCCTAGTAGATTTAGCCCTGCCTTCTAGGGAAAGCTCCACTGGCTGCTTATTCCTCATAATTTGTGCTAAATAAGACATATTTAGTTGGCTCTTACAGTAAGTGTTACACTGGTTTGAATCAGGTGTTTTATTCAGAACCTGAACTAGAAATAAATACATATATTTTAAAGAAGCTTAGACTATGCAAGGCCAAAGAACAGCAGTTTCCTCCACAGAAAAGCATCAAAGCAACACACAGAGTGGGCGAGCAGCAGCCCTGAGCTGGGCAGCTCTCTAAATTAATGACTACAGTTTTATCCCAGGTAGCAGCTAAATTAACTAGCTACTTCCAACACAGGAGAAACCCTCCAGACACCACTGCAAACTCAACACTGGCAAAGGCAGCCTTTATCCCCATGGCAAAAACACAGCGCCTCTGCCCAGTGAAGCTAGTGGCAGAAACACCCTTCTGCAACCAACTAACTTCTGCACAGCAGCAGCTCCTGGTATAAATATGCAACGCCAAATATATGCCCAGAAGTATTATGCACCATTTCACAAGCATAAAATATAGATGGAGCCTGAATTCTCTCATAACACGGGATTTCATACTAAGTGAAGTAATGAGTTAGAGCTGATGACCTGGGTAGTTTTTTCCTTCTAAACCTCAGAGTGGCTGCTGAGTCAGGCAGGCAGCAACGGAATAAAGAAGTAGTGCCCTTATGCTGAATTGCTATTACCAGCCCAAAGTGAGTCAAAGCCTGTAATTTTTTTAAATGTACTTCTTTAAAAGAGAAGACATTAGGGACTATTAGGAAATGTTCTTCCAAAGCAGGCATTGATTACCCATAGCACTAAGCCTGTTAAAATAGGTAGAACTCCTCCTCAACACAGAACTAAAGCCATTCCAGTGCTTGAGGGCACCAGGTGCTTCTTTTCCAGGATCTTATTTCTCTGCAGTGTGATGGACACTTTCAGTAACTGCTAAACAGCATTTACTCTTTTTTATTGATGTTTGTTTTAACAGGATTTCAAGCGCTCCTTGCCATGTCAGGCCCATTTGTTTCCCCATAACAGCTCCAACTCAGGCAGGCTGCTTCAAACAGCAAAAAAAATAAAAGGCCTTAATCCAAAACTTCATCCTGAACCAGAGCCTGAGGGAGACTTAGGGGGAAAAGAACCAGCTAACCACTTGTTCATTTACCGCATTTGTATCATACTTCCAACAAATCTCCTATGGGAAAGACAACAGGACACAGCACGGGAGGAGGTCCTTGTCTGAGAGGACCAACATGGGAGAGCCACCTTCTCCACACACCTCTTGTGATCAGCAGAGAATTAGCTGGGTTGTACTGGAGCCTCACACATAGACTAGGCCTGATTACCTGGATATTTGCATTTTGGTATAGCCAAGGTTTTACTAGCCTGTCCTCAAAAGGACAAAGAATTTCCCCAGCTAAGGTGTGCTTTGTTACCTACAGTCCTTAATACTATAAGAGATATCATCAAAAAGAGCTGTACTTCAATCTATTTATCAACAATCTATTTATCAACAAATGGAAAGGATTTATAAGCCTTCCCTGTTCTTAAATCTTTCTGAAACTAAACACCTAGATTTTAACAATTAACTGAGCCCACATATTGCACATCTTTGGGGACAGGGGATATTAATACTCTTAAGAAACATTACCAGAACAGCACACATACTAGTCTGATGATTCAGAGCTATAAACACTGCACACTGTAAGCATGAGGTGCAACTTCTTTGCAACTACATCGACTTTTGCTTGTATAAACTTCACATTTTAACATTTCTACACGCATATGTATTTTAAAGATGTCTGTGCATCAGATAAACTACTGCATTTAGAGAAATGACCTTCCACCTGGATATGTCGAGTAGATAACCTTTCAGTTATTTAAAATGTAAATTCTAGTGATGTGCAGAGCATTCAATTGATTCTTCATTTGAAGAGAAAGAACAGCAAAATGGGGAAAGCCAGAGTGGGGGAGAGGGAAGGGATGGAAAACAAACATTTTCGGGAACTTCCAGACAACTACACATCCAACTCCAGAAGCTTTAGCCCCACTTTACAGCCAAGACTTAAGCAGGAAACGCCTACAGCCAAGATGTTGCTTTTTTGTTTTAAATGGAGGGAAGCAGCTAGCATGGGTGCAGGAAGAAAATTACCTTGTCTGATTGCATCGCATGAGGAGAAGCTTCAGCCGGTTGGGAATCCATCTGTTCCCCTCTTCCCCCCAGTGCTTTGTGCTCTGCCTCACAGCGCAGCAGCTGAACGGAATAACCACTCAGACAGCACCACAAAGTTAACCTCCTCCCAAGACCCCGCAGTGGATACACTTATACAGACACCTCTCAGCAGCTTTCTCTGTTAGGAAGCTGTGAAGGGAACATTTGCTGCTCTCCGAGGTCCCCCGCTCTGCTCTCCAGCTCACTGAGGTCCTGCCCTGGCTCCTAAGCTGTGTCCTGCCGGACAGTGCTGCAGAAAGCCCAACTGCACACGCTGATACGCAGCCTCGAACGCCTGAGTCACCACACCAAGTATCACCTGGTCCCCGCAGAGGAACAGGGGGCTGAGAACAAGCTTGAGTAGTTATCATCCTTTCCACCAAACAGAAACACACTTCTCTGCCTCCAACATTTGCAAGCAACTAACGGTGAGAACCAAAGTAAAACACCAACTCCTGCATGAAAAAGCATCTATCCATGACAGGAACTCCACGGCACCGCTCCCGTGTGCTGAGATCACCGCCCTCCCACGCGTCCCGGTGCCCGCTGGCCAACTTCAGCGGGCGACGCTCCCCAGCTCTTCCCGCGCCCGCCCAGGCTGTGCATCCTCACTTACACTTCTGCCTTCGCCACCTGCCCCGGGCACCGGCTCCTCGCCGCCCGGCGCTTCTGCCGCTGCTCTCTCCTTCCCAGGGCTTCCTCCATCATCCCCCAGCTTCAACCTCTTCCCCTCGGGTTGGGGAGCAGCCACATCCTCCCTCCTCTGCTTCCCATCTCTGCTCCGCTGCTTCACCGCGTCTTCGGGGCTGCCACAGGGATTTGACATATTTTATTTCTTAAAGGACGTTTCGCACTTTTCTCCCGCTCGCCCTTTGTTTGTTTGTTTATCCGAGGGGCGAGGCCGCCGCCACCGAGGAGGGATTCGCCCTTCTGCGCGCTCCGAGGGGCTCCCGCG